>CM065726.1:20794265-20796765 GCA_033310375.1 Conus canariensis
GACCAGCACGAGAAGAAATGGAAAACGATAGTCGCAGCCGTTAATAGATAAGCCCTACGCCTGTATTTCAACACGCATGTATTTTAGTAACATGGTGTAATTTACACTTTGTCCAGTGCAAATGTGCGAAAAAAACTCGCACAATTGTTTCGTGTGTGTGTGTGTGTGTGTGTGTGTGTGTGTGTGTGTGTGTTTGCTTGGTTATTTGCTTGCGTGTGTGTGTGTGTGTGTGTGTGTGTGTGTGTGTGTGTGTGCTTGCTTGCTTGCATGCTTGCTCAAAATCACCGTTCTGAAGAGTCGTTAGAACGATTTGTAGGCCTATATTGTGAGCATTTTCATGTAAAAAAAAAATCCACGGTAATCTCTTCACTGATTTGTATCAAGGCTCGATTTATGTGTATGCGCCTTTGTACTGGAGCTCGCTGCATGTGCCCCTTTCACCAGCTCCGATCACAGGCACAAGAACTCGCACAAAGCGACAACCAAAAGAGGGAGAGAGTAGGAAAGGGCGATCGGCAATCATTTGAATGAAGTCTTGACAGCGACAGGTCGAAAGAGCGAGCGAGCGAGCGTGAGACTTCACATAACTGGCAAGGAGCATGGAAAGTCGCAGTATAAGAGCCCTCCCCCCACCCCACCTCACCCCCTCTCCAAATGTCCTGGGACGGTTATCGCCCTTCCCCTCATCACCATAGAGTGAAATCTGAAAGGAAGTATTTGACCACCAAGCGGACTTTAGTTTGGGAACTTGTTGTTAATCTGATGGTTACGTGAAGTCAGACGCCATGAATTTGTTCTTGCTTGTCATGTGAAAATCTGAGGTAATGAAATGGCTTATCAACTGGCCAAGAAACACGCACGCACGCACGCACGGGCGCGCACGGACACACGCACGCACGCATGCACACACACACACACGCGCGCGCGCGCACGCACGCACACACACATCCTTTCCACATCATCTACAACCCCTCCCCCCCCCCCCCCACCAACACATACACATACACACAGGTCTGAAACAACAACAACAACAAGAAATATCGGTTATGTCAAGGCCTCTAGCAAGAGGGCTTTGACAAACGAACAGAAAAATAAAACTTTTAACCAGATCCGTCCAAACCTCAAAGAATTCCGTCTTTATGCCACTGGCGGACTTTAAAAAAAAAAAAAAAAAACATTCAGTTTTTGTGCCAGTTACTTTTTTTTTTTTTTTTTTTTTTTAAAGATGCACACTCGCAACGTTCGTAAGGGCAGAAGGCCTTATGGCGCATGCCATATCATGAGCCACTAATCTTGAAACGTGCTGATAGAGTCGTCAGCATATGACATTTGACATGTACACTTCACGGCAGATTCCGTGAAACAGATTCCATGAAACCCTTGTTCAGGTATGTTCCATTGGAAGTGATTTTTGAGTTCTGAAAGAGAAATATTTATCGTTTCTTTATCTAGGCGAACCCTGCGTTTTGGTTCAATGACCCCCCCCCCCTCCCCCTCCCTCCCCCTCCTTAAACGAACATGCGTGGAACCGAATGTGACAGCCCTCTGCGGTCGGCGAAGCTAGAAACAACATGAACTGAATCACTTTTTTTTAAAGCATTTCTTTATTGAACAGATATGTACATTAACAAATTACTGAACTGAAGCAACAACAAGCAAATGCTTATAATGCGCTCAGTGACGGAACATTTAACAACAGAAAACACATCGGCGGATTGCATAATCAGATGGGACATCTCTGAACAAGGTTTTCATGAAGACTGCTGTAAAGTGTTTATGTCTGACATCATGTAAGTCCCAACACTCCCAAAAGAATATATTTCATGTCTGGCATGACCTAAGTCTCAACGCTGTATAAGAACATGTCTTAAAGTGAGTGATGCATGACATGGAATGCTCCACAGAAGTCCTTGGTATATGAAATATACCTCACCTTTATTACTTTCTCCTAGGGACTAATTCAGCAAGAGTTTATCACATTTACGAAGTCCCTATTAAAAAAGAAAAAGAACGCCGAACTGCCTGACCGTTTGTCAGCCAGGGTCATCGTGATTTACTTCCCCTGCTTACGGCTGCGCGTCAGTCACACGGTGCTTGTAGTAGAGACAGTACACGAAGGTTTTTTGCTTCGGCAACACAACAATAGGGGGGAGGTAGGAGGGGAAGGGGGAGGGGCGGGGGGACAGGATAGCCATTAATTGAGGTAAACGGTAAGCTTAGATGAGAGAGAGAGAGAGAGAGAGAGAGAGAGAGAGAGAGAGAGAGAGACGGGGGACGGACGGGGGGAGGGAAACGGGGAACGGGGAGGGAGGCTAGTTTAATGTGGCGTAGATATACCTGAGGTTGTTTTTTTTTTCTCCCTGCAGCTCATTCTTGTAGGCCGTCTTTTGTGTCTCTGTATTGTCTTGGTGTCCCCCCCCCCCCCCCCCCCCCCCCCCCCCCCCCCCCCCCCCCTCTGTCTTCTATATCAGTGTCCTTGTGGTCTTCTGGTTGGTGAAAA
>CM065726.1:20806765-20824265 GCA_033310375.1 Conus canariensis
GTCAGAGACGTCTGGCAGGGGGATTGGAATACACAGACGAATAACAAACTCTTTCAAATCCATCCAAACCTAAAAGAGTTCCTCTCATCTACCTCAGGTGGTCGCAAAAAAGAAACGGTTCTATGCCGGCTGCACACCGGCCATTCATATTTTACTCATTCGTACCTTTTAAAGAATGAAGAAGCTCCGTGGTGCATTCCGTGTCATGCGCCACTCACAATGAAACATATTCTTTTAGAGTGTTGGGACTTGCATGATGTGAGACACAAACATTTTACAGCAGATTCCATGAAAACCTTCTTCAGAGATGTTCCACCTGATGCGATCTATGAATTCTTGAAAGAGATCAACATTTTTCATGAGATCTGAGATTTTATAGTGGGAAAGATTTTAACAAAATGTCGGGTGGGTTTTTAGAAAATGTATTTTAAAGAGTTGTAAGAATGAATGACGTGTGAGTTGACTTCAACGCGGTGACAGCCCTGATATGGCCATTTGCGGTCGGCTGGGCTATAAGCAACATTACCTTACCTTACCTTATCTTACCCCAAACAGTGACATCGCGTGATTGATAGGTAGAATCACTGGTGTTTTTACCCACAGAGAAGTGGACTTGCTGAACGAATCAGTCGCAGAGACAGTAGTGACACAACTTCGCTCTTTGCTCTCAGACCCCCCCCCCCCCTCCTTCCCTACTCTTTCCCCATGTTGTCCATCCCGTCTCCCCCCCCCCCCTCCCAGCCCACCGCTTTAAACTCGTGTCCTCCTTCCCACTCCCTCCACCCCCTTCCCCCGCTTGTCTAGCCTCCACTTCAATTCCCACCAAGCCTACATTTCTTCTTCAATCGTTTCTAGACTGTGTGGAGGCGGTACTTCCCCCGTCAGTCTGGCCCACGCTGATTGAGAGAGAGAGAGAGAGAGGAGAGAGAGAGAGAGAGAGAGACAGACAGACAGACAGACAGACAGACAGAGGTGGAAAGTAGGAAGGGAGGTAAGTGCAAAAGCACGGTTTGGGGTAGAGGTAGACAGGCCGGTGGAAGGAGGGGGGGGGGGGGGGGGGGGGGGGGGGGGGGGGGAGGGAGAGGGGATGGGGGGCAGAAAGGATGCGTGCATGTTTCAGTATTATCGATTGCCTGCAGAATGATGAAAATCTTTCTAAAAAGAATCAGTGTACTTGATTTTCGTTCGACAAATCGATCATCTTCGATCAAACGAGAAAAGAAATGTGGTGGAAAATCTGGGGGGGGGGGGGGGGGGGGGGAAATGAAGGCTAGTTCTATGCGTTTGAAGGCATAAAGGTATTTTGTCGACATTTTTTTTCAAATTCGGCGTGGAATCATTTAGCGTTCTTCCGACAGGAAAATAGTTCGTTTGTCCGAGATGCTTTTTGTGCATGCATTAAATGCAGAAAGTTTAATGTACAAGGGAGACGACACGTGACTTACATCTCCTTTCCGTCGCTGAAGTGAGGTATCTTGACTAAACACAGGTGTGTATACGCGCGTGCGCGTGCGCGTGTATGTGTGCGTGTGTGCGTGCGTGCGTGTGTGTGTGTGTGTGTGTGTGCGTGTGTGTGTGTGTGTGTGTGTGTGTGTGTATGTGTGTGTGTGTGTGTGTGTGTGTGTGTGTGTGTGTGTGTGAGAGAGAGAGAGAGAGAGAGGAGAGAGAGAGAGAGAGAGAGAGAAGTGATATTACATATTTATATATCTGTCGATCGATCTATCGATTAATCGATCTATCGATCTTTCTATCATATATCTATCTGTCTGTCTATCTACTTATCTATCTGTCTGTCTATTTACATACATATCTGTATATCTAGATCTACCTATCTATTTATTTATCTTTCTGTCCATCTATCTATCTATCCATCCATCCATCCATCCATATATCCATCCCTCTCTCTGTCTCTCTCTCTATAACTCTGTCTCTGTCTCTGTCTCTCTCTCTGTCTCTCTCTCTCTCTCTCTCTCTTATATATATATATATATATATATTTATCTATATACACACACATAGAGAGATTAATTGATAGACGTATTAAAAAAAAAGGGGGGGTGGGGGGGGGGGGGGGCGGGGAGGGGGGGGAAAAGGGAAGTAATACAGTTTTAATATGTGAAAGAAAAGAGCGCAAAAAAGAGAACAAAAATACAGACAAAAAGAAAAAAGGGAAAAAACCCAAACAAACAAACAAACAAACAAAAAAACTACGGAAAGCCACGACTTAAAACCCGGTGCTGACCGACCACATTAATCCCGTTCCGACCTGAGACAGACTGACAGAGCTCCAGCCCAGGTTGTCCTGACCTCTGCACTTTCCCAGTCAGTCCAATGACTCACACGGGACTTCGTTTGAAAGGATCTGCGAAGGATTGAGAGACTGCTGACCTTTGAAACCAAGGTTCCTTGGAGCCAGAAAAAAGGGGTGGTTGGGGTGAGGGCGAGTTCCTTGCAAGTGTTTTTTAAATGGTTCTGCAGGAGGACGAGTAGTGGAGGGGAGAGAGGGGCTTTGAGAGAGAGAGAGAGAGAGAGAGAGAGAGAGAGAGAGAGAGAGAGAGAGAGAGTAGGAGGTGGGGTAACAACCATTTCGTCATCTTGATTAGCTATCGAAACCAGTTCTATTAATATTTTTTTCTCTGGCTGGTAACTTGTCCATAAAGAGGAGTGAGCCTCCCTTGTGTGTTTATCGATCAGTTGTGTATACCATTTGCCGCACATATTCCTCGGGACACGAACGCGAGAGACTGGCGTAGAAGTGGTAAACTCTTTTGACAGTAATCAACACAGTAACGCTTAATACATGGAACTGGGGTAGCTTGAGAAGAACACGGGACGAGAGGTCAGTGCGCGCGCGCGCGCACACACACCACACACACACACACACACACACACACACACACACACACACACAGAGAGAGAGAGAGAGAGAGAGAGAGAGAGAGAGAGAGAGAGAGCATATAACAGTTGGTAGTCTCCCACATTAATGTTAGGCTTACTGCCTTATTCAGTGGACTGTTCACTCACGCTGACAGTGACTCCCACACTCACCCTCTCCAGTGTACACCTCCCCCCCCCACCCCCCTTCCCCGACCCCAACAACCTCACACCACCTTCAGTCCCCAGCACGCTTGACTGTTGCTCATATGTGACTGTTCACATTAACCAATTCTTGAACAAATGGCGGGAGGGAAGAGAGAGAGAGAGAAGAAGACGAAGACAAAGCGACAGACAGAAGACAGAGAGGAAGAGAGAGAGAGAGAGAGAGAGAGAGAGAGAGGAAAGAGAGAGAACTCCTGAAATAAAGTGGAGCAATCCCACCACCATTCCTATCTCCAAAACCTCCTTCGTCGTTCTTTCTTTCTTTCTTTTTCCCTTCGTTCTTTGTAGAACTCCAATGTTTCCCATTGGTGATATGTTTGCATATGCGACCGTTTAAAAAAAAAAAATTTTTTTTTTCATTTCAAAGCGAGGGGATTGAAGGCGGAAATTGAAGCAAATTTTTTAATAGAAAGTTCCGCGAGACAATCCAAACAGATGACAGGACAAAACACGATGCATTTCAACCTCTTAGGTCTTCTTCAGGCAAAAACAAACATTTAGGACACATGAAAACGAAGAACGAGCAACAGTTCTTTTCTCATATTCGGCGCAAAAAATGTGGATTGTCTTGCGGAACTGATAACCTATGTTTAAAAAAAAAAAAAAAAAAAAACCGTTTTTTTTTTTGTTTTTTTTTTGTTTAAATTTATCTCATCATTAAGGGAACCGCATTCCGTCTTCAGAAGATGTGTCAAGACGACACCAGCATACATGTGTGATATTTTCGTGTTGTCCATCCCAGTGCCATACAGTGGCTAGCTCTTCTCCGAAGTGTGGAATGGGATTCAGTATGTGTGCAAGATTTTTTTTTTGAATGCGTCCACACACGGGTCTTCAATGTAAAATATAACTCAAAAGACAAGGATGAGTTCGGGGTCTACCAGATGACAAATCCATAGAGGAGATCGCTTTCACTCAGCTGGCTGGAGTGGGAACCCATCCTCAGACCTCGGAAGAGTCTGATGCCTTGGTCGTCAGGGCAACCAGAGGCCAGTTTCACGGACGCAAAAACTCTCAAGGTGGCAAGATTACCCTTGAGGCAATGGATGAGAGAGGCGAGGGGAGTACAGAGATGGGCGCAGAACAAGCATCCAGTTTAACAATGTGACTGCTTCTTCAAGCTCTGCTTGCTGTCAAACGGTAGCTATTTTACTAAAAGAGTGGGAAAACAGGTTTTCAATTCGAATAGAAAAAGTATATGAAAACATTTTTCTCTGGAACGGAACACGCTATCTTCAAGGATTACTCTGAGTATTAATAGCATATCACGAGGAATGCAAATTGTATTCGTGCCTTCTGGAAATTTATGCGACCTACCACACACACACACACACACACACACACACCACACACACACACACACACACGCACGCACGCACGCGCACGCGCGCTCGCGCGCGCACACACACACACACACACACACATATATACATGTATGTATGTATGTTCATACACATAGATAGATAGATTGATAGATGGATAGAAAGATAGGTAGACAAATCGGTAGATAGATAGATAGACAGACAGATAGGCACGTAGGCAGGCAGGCAGGCAGGGAGGTAGATAGATAGATAGATAAGTAGATAGATAGATAAGAAGAAGAAGAAAGAAGGCTGGGTTATCCAAGAAAGATGACATTTTACGTGCAGATCTATGAAAAATTGAACTTTTAAAAAGTCGAAAAAAAAAAAAAAGGTTTTGAAAAATTACCATTTGACATTTCAATTTCGAATTCTTTCTCTGTAGATTGTAGCGTTTTTCAATATGAATTAAAAAAAAAGTCGTTAAAGCCAGTTTGGAGGTTGTCTACTTTTGTAGTGTGTGTATGTGTGTGTGTGTGTGTGTGTGTGTGTGTGTGTGTGTGTGTGTGTGTGCGCGCGCGCGCGCTCGTGTGTACATGCGTGCGTGCATGTGTGCGTGCGTGCATGTGTGCATGCGTGCGTATATGTGTGTGTGTGTCCGTGCGTGTGTGTGTGTGTGGGGGGGGGGGGGGGTGTGCGCGCGCGCGCATTTGTGTGTGTGCGTGTGCGTGCGCGTGTATGTTCGTGCGCTGTGCACGTGTCTGTTTTGTGACCGGAGTGATCTTTTTCTCAGCGTCCTCACAGCCCGAAAAGGGCCCAGAGTGCCCCCCCCCCCCCCCCCCCCCCCCCCCCCCCGCCCCTAATTCATACTGGAACTGAAACGAATGAAACAACTGGAAAGGCGCTTTGGAGAGAGAGAGAGAGAGAGAGAGGGAGAGGGAGAGAGCAGACCTCTGCTACAGGGAACAGTCTTTCGTATTCGCACGAAGCCAACAAACTCGTAGCTATCAATACATCCAGTACGCTTAACCTTTGTCCTGAAGCGCCTTGCATTATTTCTCCAGAACTTTACGAACGTGTAGGAAAATGCTCTCGCTGGCAATGTTAAAGAAAAGATTTTTTTTTTTTTCATGTTTCCCCTCTTTGGTTGGGATCTGCACGAAAAGTTCGTAGTTGGGCCGTATTCCATCGTTTCATCAAGGTTCTTTGAAATCGTTTCATATTATCTGAGCTTGCTGACAGGCGGACTGACAGACAGGCGGACTGACAGACAGGCGGACTGACAGACAGGCGGACTGACAGACAGGCGGACTGACAGACACATAGACAGACGCACTGGGTGGAGGTGGCTCAAGTCTCGGTAATGATAATGGTCAAGGTTTTTTTTTTTTTTTTTTTTTAACTGGTCCACGTCAGTGTCGGAATAAAAGCAACAAAACTAGCAGCAACAGCGACAATGTTACTACCGTTAATAACAACAACAGCCAACACAACAATGGTAATGTTCATGAAAACAAAGATAATAACAATAAGAATGTTGACAGTAACGGTGTCCCCCCCCCCCCTCCCCGCCGGTTGCTTTTTATTTGTTGTTTGTTACTCTTCTCCTTCACATGTTTAAAAAAAAACAACAACTAAGGATTCGTCTTTATTATTCATATCGCTTTCAACATAGAAATAATGGTACTTATAATAACAGCAACAACAACAGTCATATGATAAATAATAGTAATAGTAATAATAATAATAGTATCTTCTTCTTCTTCTTCTTCTTCTTCTTGTTAGTGTTGTTATTGTTTGATAAATAATTAAAAAAAAATCAGTTATTTCTATTCAGTAATAATAATAATTCATTCTTTTTATTGTTATCATTGTTATTGATGTTGTTGTTATTGATGTTGTTGTTGTGATTGAATAGCCGTAACTGACGTGTTGATCGTCGTCATCATTGTCCTGTTCCTCATGCTACCCTTAGTCAACGTGTTCTGTCCATGCCGAGAAGTAGCAACGTGACTCACTCTTCTGGTACTGCTGCTACGTGTTGACGAACTTCTTAATACAATTGTTTTCATTATCGTAATTAAGAAATGAAAATTGTCCTGTAGGTGACATTGTTGATTGTCACAACAGATGTTGATACTTTTTCTTATTTGTTTTCCTATTCCTCTTCTTTTTCTTGTTGCTATCATCATCATCATCATCATTGTAATCAATGGTAGTAGTAGTGGTGATGGTGGTAGTAGTGGAAGCAGTAGTATTTTTGCTGTCGTTATTATTGAATGGCAGACACTATAGAATAACATCGCCGCGTCATCCTAAGCCCTACATGTACAAGCCGAGTTAAGGAAACATATTTTGTTGCCATGGGGACGACCACGTTGCTCCACTTTCCGGACTTACCATACTTCATACCTCGTTCTCTTCGCACGGTGATCATTGCTGACCACTGATGGGCTTTTCCCCAGGGGTGACCAGTGTCCAGGGCTGCGGACAACACGTGCTTCCGTACGAATTGGGGATAATCTAGGTCTGAATTATGTATGTCTCAGGAGACAACGATCTGATTACTTTGGCAACAGACATTGAGCTGGGCAGTACAGGTTGTTTGCCTTTCAGGGTACATTGTTGAGTAAGATGAGACCAAGGTAGGGGTTTTTAGGGAACATTGTTTCACGAAAAAGCTGCGATGTTTTGAAGAGTAGTTGGACTGAGAATTTGACGGACATTTCTGTGGGTTGAAATGCACCTCAAACTCCGCCACCCCACTCCCTCTTCCCACTCCCGTATGGACAAAGTCATCATACATGGCAAATGTCATGGTCTCGTTCTCTGTAAACAGTCTCTGGGAGACGGGTGAATTTGTGATTTGATGGACAGGTCATTGTTGATGTGACAGAGGAGACACTTGTTTCAAGCACCGAGAACAATGAGAACCGATGCACAAGTCTTAGCAGCTGGTTGTCACAGGGCCGCCGCGCTGTGCCTCACTCAGGATGTTGTTAGCCTCTACAAATTCCATTATCGTGTTGATCACAGTTATGTTCCAGAAATTTGCAGGTACATTTTTTTTCCCCCACCACCACCCCCGCCTTGACTTCTCTTTCTTTTTTTTTCGTTTTTCTTTCTTCTTCTTTTTTTTTTTTTTTTTTTTTTTAAGGCGGTCTTTTTTTTTTCTTCTTCTTCTTCTTTTTTTTTTTTTCCCTTTCTTTCTTGACTCATGCTCACCATGCAAAATCTGTGTGTACATTACCGATGGACAACTGTTTGATAGTTTTAGTGTGTAGGAGAATGATACAAAATGTCTGGGTTTGTTTATGTACTGATGTGTGGTGTACTGACGCTTTCATTCTGCTGTAATAACTTCATTCTAACAAATGGATACAATTAAATCAACATAAGTGTAATAAAGTATTCATAGAAATACGAGCACAAAAAAAAAGTGTGCGGGTGCATATGTATGTATGTGCGTGTGTGTGTGTGTGTGTGTGTGTGTGTGTGTGTGTGTGTGTGTGTGTGTGTGTGTGTGAGAGAGAGAGAGAGAGAGAGAGAGAGTGTGTGTGTGTGTTGTGTGTGTGTGCGCGCGCGCGCGCGCGCGTGCGTGCGTGTGTGTGTGTGTGTGTGTGTGTGTGTGTGTGTGTGTGTGTGTGTGTGTGTGTGTGTGCGCGTGTGTGTGTTTAGAACATTTTTCTAAGTCTTGCCTCTTGTTCAAATATGATTTCCAAGGGGGTAGTTGATTTCGTTTTTTTCAGTTTGCTGATACACATTTTCCCCACTAACAATACCCAATTTATAAGGTCGCACTCTTCCTTTGCGGTCTGAACATCATAACAACCAAGAAGAACAATATCCCTAGATAACGTGACAGATTTGTGTATAAAATCACTAACTCTCAATTCCACATACTTCCAAAATGTATTTACGAGGGGACAATCATAGAAGAAATGTTCCAACACATCAAGGGTATCCGGACAGTGATAACAATTTGGTGAGTTACACTTTCCCATTTTTTGCAGCAGAATATTAGTTGGGTAAAGATTATGCAAAATTTTCCATTGCAACTCTCGTAGTCGCACCTCTTTTGTGACTTTCCTGGGCATTAACCACATGTGTTTGTTAATTGTAATATTTACTTTTCTTTGCCAAAAGTTGACAGCATGTGTTGTTACTGGCGATTTGTTACTTTTTGACTCTAATTATCTTCTTATATAATTAGGTTTTCTATGGAAGTGACCCGCTTCTGATTCGTTTACTAGACCTCTATTTGCTTCGCCTCTCTCTATCCAATCGACCCATTTCCTTGGACAAGCATTAACTAGCGCATTATACTGAAAGAGTGTAACAGCTGGATTTTGGTTAATCCTTTCTTGTACTTCTTCTACAGCAAGAAGTCTGTTTTCATTCAAGCTAACGATGTCACTTAGTGTTCTAAAGCCTGCCTTTTGCCACTGTGGGAAAAATAACATTTTGTTTTTAAACTGAATAAGATGATTATTAAAAAGACCTTGATCCAACACGTTTTCCTGTGAAACTTCATTGAGCGGAATCCTTGATTTTTTATTTAGGTATGTCAAGAAAGCTTCCAACCAAAATTTGTTCTTTATATATTCCTTTCCAATAAAGTCCTTTCTAGAGCAGTTAATTTTAAAGAGATTTTGGAAGTCTGATACTCTGCTGAAGTGCCATTTAGGCAAACATGTCCAGTTTTGTTCCTCTTTGAACAATCTTCCGATCCATTGCAAGTTAAATATCTGTTGAAGTTCTAGCATATTGACCATTTGAACTCCACCCTCTATGTAGTCTGACTCCACAGTTTTTCGTTTAACCTTTTCGAACGCTCTTTTGTTAGACGTTTTCCGTTGCCAGATAAATTTATATAGCACGGTGTTAATCTTTGTTAAAACATGAACTGGAAGACCTATTGACTGCATGATGTACACGAACTGACTTATGAGAAATGTTTTTATTATCACAATTTTCCCCTGAATGCTGAGATCCCTTTTGCTCCACTCCCTTATCGATTTATGTAGACTGTTCATTCGTGTTTGCCAATTTTCCTCGTTGTCCTGAGCCAGGTTATTTCGGCTAAAAACAATGCCTAAAATCTTAATCGTATCTACAAGCTCAAACGGGCAGTCCTGCAAGGGTTGAGCAACACCAATTCGTAGTATTTTAGTTTTTTGATTGTTCAACAGTAACCCACTAAATCTTCCAAATTGCATTATTATATCCGTTACAATTTTTAAGTCCGTTTGACCTTTAAGAAAAAAGGTAGTGTCATCTGCCATCTGTTTTATACGAATGCTTTTTGGGTTCACGTTTTGTGTACTTGGCAATTTTATTCCGGTGATTGAGCTATTTCTAACTTTACAGGCCAGTATTTCTACCGCTAAAATAAAGGCCAGGGGCGAAAATGGGCACCCCTGTCGAATGCCACAGTTGACTTTAAAATACTCAGACAACCACCCTCCATTTTTCATTAAAACGGACACCCAACGTATGAAATCTGGTCCAAAACCAAAAACATTGAACGTGTGCAACAAGTATGTCCTAGATATCGAGTCAAACGCTTTGGCATAGTCTAGCGCAAGTATGTATCCAGCTCTGCCTGTTACATTTAAGTAATTTATAACGTCGTCTATAGTTCTCAACACTGTGGCAGTATTTCTGCCTTTCATGTATCCTACCTGGTCTTCACTAATCAGCTTGTGTAATACTGTTCCCATTCTAAGTACTAAAACTTTGGCTAGTAACTTGTAATCTGAGTTTGTAAGAGTTATTGGGCGCCAGTTACTGAGGTGCTCCCTGTCTAAATCCTTACCTTTATGTATCAGTGTAATGACTCCAAGGTTTTGGGTGTATGATAAACTCCCATTGGTGAACGATTCGTTGAAGGATTTAATAACAATACGTTTTATTCTGGTCCAAAAGAACTTTAGAAGTTCAATACTGATCCCATCGCTTCCAGGAGCTGAGCCGTTCTTCATCTCTCTCAGAGCCTCTGTGGCTTCAGCTTCTGTGATGAGCCCTTCGCATGACTCGGATTCGTCATTGTTTAGCTTCGGGAGGTTTTCGTTTTCAATAAAGACTTCGCATGCTTCAGCGACTTCATTATCTTGCGTAGTTTGATTATACAGATTTTCGTAAAATAACGCTTGTTCACTCAGAATGTCTTTCTGATGATGCACTACCTCCCCAGTGTCTTTACACAATCGTGTCATTATCTTTTGTCTGCTTCTGGATTTTTCTAAGCTACAAAAGTATTTGCTATTCCTTTCCCCCTCCTCTATCCATCTCAACCTTGATCTCACTTGGGCTCCTTTTGTCTTCTCCAAGTCAAATAGTTCATATTCATGTTTTGTTTTTAACAAATCAATCTGTAGTTCTTTGTTTTGAAGGTTACGTAGGATGTTTGATTCGAGATCTTGTATTCTTTTTTGTAAATCGATTTTTTTGTTTCGTGTATTACAAGCAAGACGTTTTCCGAACTCGATACAATAATTCCTTATTTTCATTTTTATCCATTCCCATTTTTCCATGTAAGACATATCATCTCCTTCATTCTCCATTTCTACAAGCAATAGATTCATGTTCTCAACGAATTCTGTATTCTGTAAATAGCTATTGTTAAATCGCCAGTACCCTGGACCTCTGATAAAGTCTCCTTCGTTAAACTCCAGCACAACTGCTCTGTGATCTGATTGCGGAATGGTACAGTGTTCACTGACAACCAAGGAGGAGCATAAATCTTCTGTCACCAAGCAATAGTCTAGCCGTCTTGCTATAAAAGGGTTAAATCTATTCCAGGTATATTCTTTTTCTTCAGGGTGAAAAAATCTCCAGGAGTCGATTAAGCTTGACTGCGTTAATACTGACTTAAATTCATTTACCTCTATTTTGTTGTGTGGTTTACCTGAAACAATGTCTAAATCATTATCTAAAACGCAATTGAAATCTCCACAGATCACTACTCTCTCTCCTCCCCACTCATCCACTTCGTCCCGCAGACTTCGAAAAAAAAGTATTTTTTCCCTATGATCGTTAGGAGCATAAACGTTTGCAACTGTAATCTCAAAGGAACAATACTCGATATTCAGGACGATCATGCGTTCTTGAGACTTGACTAGGGTAACCTTTCCTGAGAAACTTTTTGAGATTAGAATTACTTCTCCTTTGCTGTGACTGGTCCCTGGCTGTGCGTATACGCTTCCACCCCACTGCTTTTCCCATGTGTTTATATCACTTGCTGTGATATGCGCTTCTTGTATGCAAATTATATCTAACTTTTGTCTTTTTAAATTTCTGAATATAGATGCCCTCTTCCATCTATTTTTTAAACCCCGACAGTTCAAAGAACAGACTCGCAATTTATCCATAACCAAAAAAAGGTAGGTTTATCTCTGGAACGCCCGTATAACGGAGGATATCCTTTGGAACCCCTTAAGTAACAGAGGATCTGTTAACTTACCAGAAGAGATAGAAATACCTCG
This sequence comes from Conus canariensis, assembly GCA_033310375.1. Lineage (NCBI taxonomy): Eukaryota > Metazoa > Mollusca > Gastropoda > Neogastropoda > Conidae > Conus > Conus canariensis. The sequence goes on from CM065726.1 coordinate 20,818,653, forward strand.
GGGCCAGAGCCATAGCCAGACCATCAACAAGAAGACGACGTGGAGGAGAAACGCCGACTAGCCCCATACAGACGCTGGTCCATTTTCCTGGTCCAGCTCATTGCCCGAAGACTCCTCGCGGTCCTCTCTCCTGGCGTATTTCTCCCTCCCTGAACAGCTTCCGACTGGAGAACCGTTGGATAGCGCCCTTTTTGGAGTCTCGGAGCGATGCCTGGAGTGATCCCTGCGGGACAGACTGGGATCAAGAATGGTCTGTCGAGATTGGGGCCGACCTCTATTCTGTTTTCTGTCGCCTTCCTTTTCTCCTTGCTTCCCACTCTGCTTAGACTGAAGTGCTTTACAGGGTCGCACATCTTTATCATTGATTTTCTTTTTGTTTCCATCGCCCCCCTCCCCTGTCTTTCCCTTGTGACTTGCACATACAGCTGGAGGTAGCTGGAAATCCTTTTTGTTTCCATCGCCCCCCTCCCCTGTCTTTCCCTTGTGACTTGCACATACAGCTGGAGGTAGCTGGAAATCCTTTTTGTTTCCATCGCCCCCCTCCCCTGTCTTTCCCTTGTGACTTGCACATACAGCTGGAGGTAGCTGGAAATCCTGGTTATTTGCCTGTCCCCTCTCCTTTTCTGTTTGTCTGTGACTCTGGTTTGCATCTTCTTTCACATTGTTTTTCTGTCAACTGTTTGGTTTGTCTGTGACTCTGGTTTGCATCTTCTTTCACATTGTTTTTCTGTAAACTGTTTGGTTTGTCTGTGACTCTGGTTTGCATCTTCTTTCACATTGTTTTTCTGTAAACTGTTTGCTTTGTCTGTGACTCTGGTTTGCATCTTCTTTCACATTGTTTTTCTGTAAACTGTTTGGTTTGTCTGTGACTCTGGTTTGCATCTTCTTTCACGTTGTTTTTCTGTCAACTGTTTGGTTTGTCTGTGACTCTGGTTTGCATCTTCTTTCACGTTGTTTTTCTGTCAACTGTTTGGTTTGTCTGTGGGCAGTTTTGTGAGTGTGCTTATGCTGTCAATCACTGCACACTGTTCACTTCCTTGTTTGTGTCCTGGCATTTTACATGCGCGACATACCACTTCGTTGACACATATGGAAGCATGATGGCCGGTTTGTAGGCACTTGGAACACGTCACTGTCTTTTGCGCCGACTTCTGTTCCTTATGGTAGACTTTTGCTGTGAAAGGACCAACCTTCAGCGAGGAATCGAGTGGCGTGGATGGCACAGTTACAAAGACGAATCGTCTGCCGGTTTCAAATCTTGTCAACTTGTTGTCACTGTCTCTGTATCGCTCTTGTCTAATTGTCGAGCGCAATTCGCATCCGATTTTCTTTAGACTCGCCTCAATTTCGCTGTTTGCCAGTGACAAGGGCAAGTCCGCTATCCACACTTTGGTTGCCGGTTTTTCTTCGCCTGTTGACTCATGTAGAATGAATGGATTCATGTCCAGAACTTGCAAGACAGAACCGCGAACAGTAATGCCTCTTACCAGAAGAACATTTCTGGCTTCTCGAGTGGCAGGGTAGATTCTCCATAGCCCCCTGATATCCTGAGCACCGACTATACTGCCTTGTCCTGCCGTTCGTTCTGCGGACACACACAGCTCCAAGCCGGAGATACGGGTCGACATCGAGTCCGGAATACTTCGGTTTTTCAAAAATACGGGTTGAACAGCCATTGTCACTGCTTGCGCGGAGGAACAAAAACGCCAAGTCAGTGAACGCGACTCAAAATTCGGACAGGTTGAGAGCGCACGAACAACGCGTCTGCACGGCACGGCGTTCGCTCACCGAATCCTTGCAGGTACATTGTTCAGGAAGAGCACTGAAGACTTTCGAACTAGCGTCCCATCTTCTTGCAGGTACATTGTTCAGGAAGATGGGACGCTAGTTCGAAAGTCTTCAGTGCTCCTCTCTCTTGAAAACCGGCATGACCTTGACTGTCCTCCAGGCATGTGGTACAGTGTCAGTGCTGATTAATGAGTGGTAGAGGACTGTCAGCACAGGAGAGAACCCGTCTGCCAAATCCGTCAGGATCCAGGAGCTTGTTCCATCACGACCTGGTGCTTTGTGGGATCAAAGCCTTGCAGTAGTTTCCTGTCTCCTGCGATCAAGATGTTGGTGGAGCTGCTGTTGGTTCCTCGAGATTCTTGACTGATTTCTGTATGGAACAGTAAGCAGACCGGTTTACTCCAAAGCTGCTGGTGGTGTATTTTTCAACTGAAATGAGCATATTTTCTTCAAAATCTTCCAAATTTTTTAATTTTTGCAAAAATGGATTCCACGCTATTCTTCCAATGTCATCCAGACGCGAGTTCGCGCGCACGAATTAGCGAGAGTTGTCCCTCTTTGGTTATAGGCCACAAACACAATGGTTGTACACCGGAAGTCCAACTACCGCTCAAGAACTTCGTCTTAAGATTCTTTTCTGACGTATTTTTTCCAGTTCGTTGTTTTCATCGTATTTTCGCCAAACATGTGAACAAAATACGGCGACATCGTGTGAGTAAACAGGTCTGAGAGTCATCAGGGGAGCGTGGGGAGCTTCAGCTGAACGCCGACTGGTGCTAGGCGTCCAGTGTTTCTGCTTAGCCTTTGAGCCTGCGATTAGCCTGCCATCCATTTTTAGTGGGGAAATGTCTGGCCGTTTCTCTGTGTTGAAACGCGATGTATGTCTGTCCAGATGGACTTTTCATCTTGGGGTCGTTGCCCATGGCTTTGTTAATGACAGCCTTCGTGCAAGTTCTGTAGCCCTGACAAAGTCGACATCTGACATGTTTTTTTTTGTTGTTGTTGTTGTTGTTTGTTTGTTTTTTTTTCCTCAGAACTCTGACTTTATATATTCGTCTTCTACTTTTTAATAGTCTGTCCCTTCTGATGATGAAGTCTTGTGTTTGTTTTTTGTTTTGTTTTGTTATCTAGTTCACTCAAGGGTAACTCTTTTTTGCGCACAGAGTGGTATGTGGGATAAACTTTCTAATTTTAGAGTGAAAGCCTTCTTTTTTAGAATATTTTAAGGTGAAGGCCTTCCTTTTTTTTTAAAGGATATTTTAGAGTGAAAGCCTTCCTTTTTTTAGGATATATTTTCAGCACCCACTGGTGTCAAGGAAGGTGGTGGTGATGGAGTTTTAAAGCTGTCGTACAGTGGTGCAGAGGCCAGGCCAGTCAGTTTGTGAAAAATGTGGAACGGATTGTCGGTGGAAGCGCTGATGCTTTTGGTGGATGTGCTGTTCCCTGTAAATGATATTATGGTCCCACAGGCCTGGCATATACCCTCTGTTGTTGTAACCGGTAAGGAGTTGTTTGTAAGGAACAGATCCAACCTTTTCACTGCTATATAAGGGAAAGTGACCAACTGTTCTAGCACCGCCAACTTGAAGTCGTGGGTGTATTGCTGTAGTCTTCAGCCTGCATGTCGTCCAAGACATAGCTGGAAAGAAACGTTGGGACCCTCCGATCATGACATGCGCGCATGTGGACTGCGATGGGTATAGACTGAAAAAACAGTAAATGAAATAGGCCCTATTCTCTGTCTTCACCTGTCACTCACAAAGTTTCTTACACAGCGGCTCGCATATTTTTCTTTATGGGATTAATATATTAATTTATCAAGGCTTCCAAAGGATATGGCCACGGCCAGTTGTTTTGTTTTCTTTGAGGCAAAGAAACGCATATAATGCTCATTGATGGATAATGACGATGAGGATGACTACGATCATGATGATGATGATCATGATGATTACGTTTTGTGGTTGTTGTCATTGTCTTGTGCCGTTTGTTGTCCTTATTTGTAATTTGTGATTTTGTTTTGAAATAAAGCATGATTCATTAAAAAAAGAAAGTAAACGAAATATTTCCAGCATTTAGATTTTCTTGCGCTCAGACGAAATTCATGAATGTTGTCGAAAAACAACAAAGTAAATCTGCAACAGTTGTCGAGCTACTGGCCTCCCGTGACGCAGCTGAGAATCGCGTTGTTGTTGCCATGACAACCCCCCCACCCCCTCCCCACCCATCCCTCTTCAGCATCGCTCGCTACGCAGGCTCGGTAAATTTATAAGAGAAAAAACAACACAACACTTAATGCATTGTTCACATTGCCAGTATAAACAAGAACAACACAACACTTAAAGCAATGTTCACATTGCCAGTGTAAAAAAAACAACACAACACTTAATGCATTGTTCACATTGCCAGTGTAAAAAAAACAACACAACACTTAGTGCAATGTTCACATTGCCAGTGTAAAAAAAAAAACACAACATTAGTGCAATGTTCACATTGCCAGTGTAAAAAAAACACAACACTTAATGCATTGTTCACATTGCCAGTGTAAAAAACAACACAACACTTAGTGCAATGTTCACATTGCCAGTGTAAAAAAAACAACACAACACTTAATGCATTGTTCACATTGCCAGTATAAACAAGAACAACACAACACTTAAAGCAATGTTCACATTGCCAGTGTAAAAAACAACACAACACTTAGTGCAATGTTCACATTGCCAGTGTAAAAAAAACAACACAACACTTAGTGCAATGTTCACATTGCCAGTGTAAAAAAACAACACACAACACTTAGTGCAATGTTCACATTGCCAGTGTAAAAAACAACACAACACTTATTGCAATGTTCACATTACCAGTGTAAAAAACAACACAACACTTAGCGCAATGTTCACATTGCCAGTGTAAAAAACAACACAACACTTAGTGCAATGTTCACATTGCCAGTGTCAAAAACAATACAACACTTAGTGCAATGTTCACATTCCAGTGTCAAAAACAACACAACACTTAGTGCAATGTTCACATTGCCAGTGTAAAAAACAACACAACACTTAGTGCATTGTTCACATTGCCAGTGTCAAAAAACAATACAACACTTAGTGCAATGTTCACATTCCAGTATCAAAAACAACACAACACTTAGCGCAATGTTCACATTACCAGTGTCAAAAACAACACAACACTTAGTGCAATGTTCACATTGCCAGTGTCAAAAACAACACAACACTTAGTGCAATGTTCACATTGCCAGTGTCAAAAACAACATAACACTTAGTGCAATGTTCACATTGCCAGTGTCAAAAACAACACAACACTGAGTGCAATGTTCACATTGCCAGTGTAAAAAACAACACAACACTTAGTGCAATGTTCACATTGCCAGTGTCAAAAGCAACACAACACTTAGTGCAATGTTCACATTGCCAGTGTCAAAAACAACACAACACTTAGTGCAATGTTCACATTGCCAGTGTCAAAAACAACACAACACTTAGTGCAATGTTCACATTGCCAGTGTCAAAAGCAACACAACACTTAGTGCAATGTTCACATTACCAGTGTCAAAGGTCACAGGTGACAGGTCATCGGAAAGTGCTGAATCAGAAGAAGAGGATTCAATCGTGAAAACTGAAGAGGGGAAAATGAAGCAGGTGATTAATGTGAAGGGGTTCAACATCTGATCCTCGCCATATTTGAAGTCAAACCGTTCGACAGAACTGGAGGTATGCATTTTACATTTATAAACAACAATATTCATAATTCCCATCAGCCCGTCTAATTTTTGATTGAAACTTTCCAAAGTGTGTGCTCTCAAAGTCCACA
>CM065726.1:20834265-20851765 GCA_033310375.1 Conus canariensis
TGTCTGTCTCTGTCTTTCTCTTTGTCTCTGTCTCTCTGTCTCTCCGTCTCTGTCTCTATCTATCGTCTGTCTGTCTGTCTGTCTGTCTGTCTGTCTGTCTCTGTCTCTCTCTCTCTCTCTCTCTCTCTCTCTCTCTCCTCTCTACCCCCAGTCTTTGCCTATCTGTCTGTCAGTCAGTGAGTTAGTCTGTCAGTTACCCTGTTTGTCAATCAGTCTGTCAGTCAGTCAATCTGTCTGTCTGTCTGTCTGTCCGCCTGTCTGCCTGCCTGTCTGTCTGCCTGTCTGTCCGTCTCTCTCTGTCTCTGTCTCTCCCTCTGTCTGTCTGTCTGTCTGTCTGTCTTCTCTCTCTCTCTCACACACACACTCCTCTCTCTCTCTGTCTCTGTCTCTCTCTCTCTCAGTCTGTCTCACCTCACCCCTTCCCCCCCTCTCTCTCTCTCCTTATTTTCTTCGCCCCCCCCCCCTCCATCTTTCCTCACCCCTGCCCCCCCCCCCCCCCCGCCCACTTACCCTCATTCTCATGCTCTTCCTGTCCTTGGAATTCTGTATTCTTTCTCTGTGGCTATCTCGTTTTTGTTTTGTTGACACTTTGTGATCCTCGTTTGTAAGGCTGTGGGAGGGGCTAGGCTGAGGAAGAGGGATAAAGGGGGGTGGGGATGGGAGGAGAGATGGAATGGAGAATAGGAGGGGACAGATGATTGATGAGGACTGGATTGAAGAAAGGGGACAGACGGTCCAATCGAATTCGTTTTCAATGGTTCGCGATGCTGGGCGTTCCGGTCGACTCCATGTGTGACATGCACGAGCAGCCCGTAGCCATTGTCTGTGTTGACTGTATGACCCCATGTACGACATGCACGAGCAGCTCGTAGCCATTGTCTGCGTCGACTGTATGACCTCATGTGTGACATGCACGAGCAGCTCGTAGCCATTGTCTGTGTTGACTGTATGACCCCATGTATGACATGCACGAGCAGCTCGTAGCCATTGTCTGCGTCGACTGTATGTATGTATGCCCCGATGACGGTAAGCAGCGGTTGAAGGAACTTACTGGCTTTCTGTGATACCTGTCTGAACAATAGGTGATCTGCTTGTGATGAACAAAAGGGATAGATAGAAAGACAGGTAGAGAGAGAGAGAGAGAGAGAGAGAGAGAGAGAGAGAGAGAGAGAGAGAGAGAGAGGAGGAAGAAGAGGAAGGAGAGAGGAGAGAGAGAGAGAAAAAAAGAGACTAGAAGAGAGAGGAGGAGGAGAGAGAGAGAGAGAGAGAGAGAGAGAGAGAGAGAGAGAGAGAGAGAGAAGAAGAAGAGGGGAGAGAGAGAAAAAAAGTGAGAGAAGAGAGAGAGAGAGAGGAGGAAGAAGAAGAAGAAGAGTGGAGAGAGAGAGAGAGAGAGAGAGAGAGAGAGACAGAGAGAGAAAGAAAGAGAGACAGAGAAAGAGAGACAGAGAGAGACAGAGCACAACAATAACAACAACCCAAATCTGGTTGACGTCTCTCTCTCTCTCTCTCTCTCTCTCTCTCTCTCTCTCTGTCTAACCTCCACCCAAACGCCACATCATACCCTATTTCCGCGTCTATCTGTCAATAGATAAGGAACTGGTAAGACCAGCCAGTATCGTGGCTCTCACAATAAAAAAAAAAACCCTCAACCAGCAAACAGAAATAGCTCCAAGTCTGTTTGATTCTGCTGTGCAACAATTTTGGCAGAGTGCCAAAGACTGAGAATAATCCACTCTCACAGAGATCGTGTTGGGGACACATTTTTATGTTCGACGCTTATTGCGTGTTTAGGTAGTGAGGTTCAGGGTTGAGCGTGGCGTGCGCGTGAGCAGAAAGCGTTTGCCCGATTTGAGGGCGAGGCGTAACGAACAGCAAGAGGTGGATGAATTCTGAAGTTTTTTTGTGTGTGTGCCTATAGTGGTGGATGTACTGTCCGTTTTCTTACGATTTCTTCCTCTGTGTCTGTTACACTAGGTCTTTCTCGGTCTGTCTCTCTTTACGTGTCTCTGTCTCTCTTTCACGGTATCTCTGTGTCTGTCTGTCTGTCTCGTCTCTTTTTGTCTCTCTCTCTCTCTCTCTCTTCTGTCTGTCTGTCTGTCTGTCTGTCTGTCTGTCTCTGACTCTCTCTCTCTCTTGCCCCCTCCCCCCCCCCCCATGCCTTTTAATGGGACTTCGGACATTTTGGTAATTTCTAAATTTGAAGAAGACTGTTCTCACACAAGCACTCATTCTCACCATCAAAAAAAGGACAAAAACCAAAGCAAACAAACATATCCAACCCCAATCTTACTCTCTTTCTCCCTCCCTCCTCTCCTCCTCTCTCTCTCTCTCTCTCTCTCTCTCTCTCTCTCTCTCTCTCTTTCTCTATCTCTCTCGCTCACTGTCAAAAACAAACCAACCAACAAACAAGAAAAAACAAACAAACAAAGCTCCACTCCTGCTCAACAATAGCTTGATACTATTCTTAAGAAATTTTCTTCCCTACGTGACAAATGGCACGGAACAGAATCCACCAGAAACCATTTACTGCGGAAATCGTGATGAGGAATGACTCACAGCCGTTGTCAAGGTGGTTCTCTTTTTTGATAGCGGCTGCATCTGGTGTGAGAGTGATTCAGATTCGTGTCCCTCATTTTAGAAAACAGCGATGACACCCCTCCCCCCCCCCTCCCCCCAAAGAACAAAACAGAAAACAAACAAAACGAAAAAATAAAGTAAGAAACAATCAAACCATTCTTAACATCCTTAACATTGCTGGTATAATAACTTGAAAATTTTCTACATGAGCTGGACTTTGAGTGCTACGTAAATGTCTCTGTCTGTCTGTCTGATAGTCCGTCTTTCTGTCTGTCTCTGTCTGTCTGTCTTGTCTCTGTCTGTCTGTCTGTCTGCCTGTCAGTCTGTCTGTCAACAACACACACACACACACACACACACACACACACACACACACACACACACACAGAGCAGACATACTTATACACTTGCGCATGCAAGCACACATACACACACGCACAAGGATGTAATTTATTCTGGGATCCAGTTCTGGGAATAGGGGACGTTAATCATCAGGGAGAAAGATGAGCAAGGAAGAAAAACCCAAAGCGTAAGCGAAGTGCATGGCTTTAAAGCAAGTGAAAGTCCATTGACGAAATGCATAAAGTTAGGCGACATTACTTGCTTTCATAAATCTGTTCATTCAGTGAAACCTTTATACCGCGAGGTCACAGAGAGAGAGAGAGAGAGAGAGAGAGAGAGAGAGAGAGAGAGAGAGAGAGAGAGTTCAATCATTATTTTATCGCTGCTGCAACGAATTTTCATCAGTGGGTATATATACTGTTCAAAGAAAGTTAAGGACCAACATTTCACTGACTTATAAAAAAGAAAATTGGGAAGTGATCAATCTCCAAGTGTAACATGAATTTATTGAATATGTGAAAAGTGTGTAAAGACAATGACAAGTCCGAGGAATCAACAAACTGGAATCGAGCGCAGTACAAACACCCCCACCCCCAAATTTGAAAGTCACAGGAGGAGTGTTTGTTCAATGTCATGGTTAATAACGTGTGTGTCCCCCGTTATTGGCAAGGCATTCAAGGCAGCGTTGTCGCATGGAGTTCACCAGTGTGCGCAGAAAGGCCTGGGGGACAGCAGCCCACTCCTGCTGGAGTGACTCAAACAGCTGACCCAGGTTAGCAGGAGGAGGACAACGCTGCTGCAGTCTCCGGCCCAGCTCATCCCAAAGATGTTCGATGGGGTTCAGGTCTGGGCTGTTTGCGGGCCACTGCATTCTGTTGACACCAGCAGCTTGGAGAAACGTGTTTACTGCTCTGGTGCGATGGGGCCGTGCATTGTCGTCTTGAAAGACTGCCTGAGGTCCAAGCTGTTGAAGGGCAGGCAGCACCAGGGGTTGCAAAATCTCTGTTTGGTAGCGAACATCATTCAAGTTCCCTGCCACATTGTAGAGAACCGTTCTGTAGCGTGTGCTTATGCCGCCCCAAATCATAACGGATCCCCCACCATAGCGGTTCCTTTCCAGGACAGCTTCTTCTGCAAAACGCTCCCCACGGCGTCTCCAGACCCTGTTCCGTCTATCGGTGGGATCCAGGCAGAACCGCGACTCGTCTGTAAACATCACGTTAGCCCACTGTTCATGTGTCCATCTCACGTGCTGCGTGCACCATACTCGGCGTGCTGCTCTGTGGGCATCAGTCAAACGAGGTCTTATGGCTGGTCGTCGAGCACGGAGGTTAGCGGCGTGTAGGCGGTTTCGTATGGTCTGATCACTGACAACAGTGTTGGTGGCATCTCTAAGGCGACGTCTGATGTTGTTTGCACTTGCTGCTTTTTCTTGTGTGGCCTGCCTTTCAATGTATCGGTCCTCTCGTGGTGTTGTTATTCTGGGTCGACCAGAGCGTGGTCGTTCTTGCACTCTTCCTGTGTCTTGAAAGCGTTGGCTGAGTCTGATAACAACAGAGTGTGATACCCCAAGTCTCCGTGCCACTTCCCGGACTGCAACTCCTTCTTGGAGCCATCCTATTGCTCTTCCTCGATCCAGCTCGTTCAGTCTTCGACGTGGAGGCATGCTGTTGCATTGCATTTTTCGCCAGTACAGTGGCTTTTAAAGACATTTGGTTGAGCATACTTTATGACCTACAGCCTGATTTAGTTCGTGCTATACATGATTTTGATTCAGCACATGCTCCTCGGATCCCAAACACATCAGAAATTCACCCCAATTTGTTCCAAAAATGACAAGTCGCGCCACGTATTTTTCAAGGCACGTGAGAAATGTGTGCCACAAAATTGCAGTTGCCGCATTCACTATCAATTTATGCGTGTGGTTCAATTTGTTTAGACACAAAGGCGGTACAATTGAATTTTTGTGAATTTTAAAAAGTTTTTGTGCATTCTCAATGTTGGTCCTTAACTTTTTTTGAACAGTATAGATTAATCGGATTATTGATAAACAATTTTTTTTTTCGTTATATTTTTTTCGTGTTTGAATAAGTTTTATAGTTTCACACGTACGCGTGTTTTACACACACACACACACACACACACACACACACACACACACACACACACACACACACACACACACACACATACACACACACAGGACATACTCCCATGGAAACAACATATAACCTGGAAACATGTCGCCCCCTCCCACACATCCCTTGCTTATCTTCCTCCTCTTTCTCCCCCTCTCTGTCTGTCTGTGTGTCTGTCTGTGTGTCTGTCTGTCTGTCTGTCTGTCTGTCTGTCTGTCTTCTCTCTCTCTCTCTCTCTCTCTCTCTCTCTCTGTGCGTGTCCGCGCATGCGCGCCTCCCTCTCTCTGTGTCTCTGTCTGTGTGTGTGTTTTTTTTTCAATTTAATGTCTATCCACATTAAGTGATATTCAGCCAATCAGCAAACCAACAAACAGTGAATGTATAATATTATTATCTATAACTTTAATGATATGCACAATAGTAGTTGAACAGAGAACGGCAAACTACACTTGAAATAATAGTTAAATATCCTTTCATACGTACCAGAATGAAACACAGGACCATGAGATAACGAATCTGCCGTTTGGACACAGGCCTTAAGTCGAAATCCCAGGTGTGTGTGTGTGTGTGTGTGTGTGTGTGTGTGTGTGTGTGTGTGTGTGTGTGTGTCTGTGTGTGTCTTTGTGTGTGTCTGTGTGTTTTGTACAAAATAGTAATACAACACAGGCAAAAAAATAATAGGATTTTTTTTTTTACTTTATAGATAGCACAGCGAAAACTGCACCTACGTCTTGGTTATCCAGAAGAGATCCATCAGGTAGATGTGAAAATAAGCATGATTACATTTTGTTTGTATTCTTTTGTGGGTGTAGCGATGACATCTTCATGGCATTCATTATTTCCTTATGGTCGATGTTTGACCGTCGATATGAATCAGACGTGCAATTCCCGACAGCCGTAAGCAAATCTTAAATAAATGTTAGCGATTCAACGCCTACCTTGCGCTGAAGAGATCAAAGGTAGGTAACAAACTCGTTCATTTTCATTGTCCTATTTGTTTGTGTCTTGCCTGAAGAAGACCTAAGAGGTCGAAACGCGTCGTGTTTTGTCTTGTGACTCGCTTGTCCACGTTTCTCTTGGCGGTTCGCTAACATTTATTTAAGATATGCTTAGATTTCCGCCTGCAGTCGTCTCACTTTGCAACTAGCCGTAAACAAAGACATTAACTTTGAAGTTTTTCTGTATAGAGAATTCACATTAGTGTAAGATCTCAAAACCTCAACATGTTCAGTACTGTAAAATACAAATGAACACGCAAAACAATGTACAAAATAACACGTATATATAATACACAAAGACAAAACAGGTAGGTGAATTTTTGGCAAATCTGTCCTCTTCGGGTGTTGGAAACAATAGACATAAAAAAAATGCACAAAACAACACTCCCTGGATTATGCACAAAACAATACTCACCGAATTATACTCAAAACAATACTTACCGAATTATACACAAAACAAAACCTCCGAATTATGCACTGAACAATACTCACCGAATTATACACAAAACAAAACTCTCCGAATTATGCACAAAACAATACACACCGAATTATACACAACAAAAGTTTCCGAATTATGCACAAAGCAATACTCCTCGAATTATGTACAAAACGATACTTCCCGGATTATGCACAAAACGATACTTTCCGAATTATGCACAAAACAATATTCCCTGGATTGTGCACAAAACGATACTTCCCGATTATGCACAAAACGATACTTCCCGGATTATGCACAAAACAATATTCCCGGATTATGCACAAAACGATACTTCCCGGATTATGCACAAAACAATATTCCCCGGATTGTGCACAAAACGATACTTCCCGGATTATGCACAAAACGATACTTCCCGAATTAACACAAAACAATATTCCCGATTGTGCACAAAACGATACTTCCCGGATTATGCACAAACGATACTTCCCGATTATGCACAAAACGATACTTCCCGGATTACGCACAAACGATACTTCCCGATTATGCACAAAAAATACTACACGAATTATGCACAAAACGATACTTCCAGGATTATGCACAAAATGATACTTCCGGGTTTATGCACAAAACAGTATTCCCCGGATTATGAACAGAACGATACTCCTTAGGTTATGAACAAAACCATACTCCCTGGATTATGTACAAAACAATACTCCCCCCTATTATGTACAAACAAAGCCCACGGATTATGTACAAACAATGCTCCCCGGATTATATACAAACAATACTCCCCGGATTATGTACAAACAATGCTCCTCGGATTACGTACAAACAATACTCCCGGGATTATGTACAAACAATACTCCCGGATTATGCACAAACAATACTCCCCGGATTATGTACGAACAATGTTCCTCGGATTATGTACAAACAATACTCCCCGGATTATGTACAAGCAATACTCCCCGGATTATGTACAAACAATGTTCCTCGGATTATGTACAAACAATACTCCCGAACTGCAGTCATCATGAAGTAAGGGACTGTTCCATGCAGGCAGCGATCTGGGAAGTATTGTTTTGTGCTTGTTTTTATAAATCTGTAGTGTAACGTCTTGAGAAGACAGACTTGTCGAAAATTCCCTGGATCTGTTCTGTAATGTCTGTAAACTGTTCCGCTTTGAATCTTGTTTTTGTGATGATTTGTAATCTTTTCTTTTTTAAATGACGCTAAAGTCTGTTTCATTCTGCTTTCATTTGTTCAACATTGCTGTAACGTGTTGAAATCAGTAAGACTATCTTGTTGCAGTCGATGCTTATCTAATGGTAATACTATATCTTGACACGTCCCTAGAATTAATGAATGATAAGGCTCGACCAAAGCCAGCTTTAATTACTTCCGGTCTAAATTTTGCGTTTTCTAGAACATTGAGGCTCTGGCTATACGCGGACCTGTAGCTCGCAAGTGAAAGTGACAAGCGTTCGAAGACGAAAACAATTTTTTTATTTCCCGTATCATTTATGTAGCTTTTAGAAACTGAAACCCGTTTTTAGCTGTCGGCAGTTAATTTTCAGTGTGGTGTGTGTGTGTGTGTGTGTGTGTGTGTGTGTGGTGTGGTGTGTGTGTGTGTGTGTGTGTGTGTGTGTGTGTGTGTGTGTGTGTGTGTGTGTGTGTGTGTGCGTGCATTCGTGCAGACAGCTCTTCCGATATAATGATTATTGTCTAGCAAATATTTCGAACATACTAAGTATACTACTACTACTACTGCTGCTGCTACTACTACTACTACGACGACTACTACTACTACTGTTGCTGCTAGTACTACTACTACTACTTTCACTGCTACTACTACTTTTACTGCTGCAACTACTATTTATGGGGGTCAAAGGGGTTATGATGAAGAGAGCGTAAAAGTGTAAACATCAAACGCTTCACTGACAGCATATGGGAACCACCGAATTTTGTCTGGTGAGCAGAACCAGTCGCTACGCCTGTCTCGAGACGACTTTCGGCTTCTGGGTGATACTTGTCTGCTTGTGTTGGTCCACCTATGGTATCACACAAAGGCATGCCACCTTTATTTGTGATGGTGTGTGTGTGTGTGTGTGTGTGTGTGTGTGTGTGTGTGTGTGTGTGTCTGTGTGTGTGTGTGTGTGTGTGTGTGTGGAAGAGAGAGAGAGAGAGAGAGAGAGAGAGAGAGAAATGGAGAATACGACGTCGATCAAAATGTAACTAGGATGACGTCATTGCTTACAAAGGCAGAGAAGAGAGAGAGAGAGAGAGAGAGAGAGAGAGAGAGAGAGAGAGAGTGGTGTTGTTTCCCAGTTTGACACTACCTTTCCTGTTATCTGCTAGCAAGGGGAATGAAGGAGGGAGGAGGGGTGTGGACGGTGCCGAATCAGAAGTTTTAATTATGCCCACAATCGCATTGGGATTTCAGGGAAGTAATTAGCAGTAGTCCGGAAGTAGCCCTCCTGCAGAATGCAGTGACATTTTGAACACGTATACAGGCCACCTGAGGAATATTGATAACAGAGTAAAACAGTATTCAAATGCATATAACTAACTAAAGAGAACAGAATTAACAAGTGCGTGTATAAATTTGAAAACGACCCAAATTATCTGGTACTATGCCCTATTTATTTGATTAATTTAACAAAAAACAGATTTAAAATGGTTTCTAAAGAGGTGATCTTAAAAGCCATGCCGTATATAGTTAAGTATTGTTACAAAAATGAAAAAGCTCTAAAAGAATTTCTTTGTGTGGAGAAGAGATCCCAACTTGAATGGTTTAGAAAACATGAAATCAACAACCGCTCTTTATGTCCAGGAAAGAAAGTGCAGTTGAAGGGAAAAATCACCGATTTCCTTACAATTTAGCCTTTCAGATACTCTTCCGGTTCTCGTAATACATTCAAATAGACAGGGAAAGATTGCAATTTAGCATTTCAGATACTCTTCCGGTTCTCGTAATACATTCAAATAGACAGGGAAAGATTGCAATTTAGCATTTCAGATACTCTTCCGGTTCTCGTAATACATTCAAATAGACAGGGAAAGATTGGGGAGACGAGGGGGAGGAGGGTGGGGAGATAGATACCGCGAGGGAGATACACAGAGAGAGATATTTCCAAATGCCTCTTGACTGTTTATCAGTTTTTCAATATCTAGGTAATGCAGTAGTTCGTAATCATTCTACTTAGAAACAAATTCGTTTGGATTGGAGGGTATGGCATGTGTGGGTGGAGGTGGGGGTATTGAGTAGGAGGAAGATGGGTAAAGGCGATGGAAAAGAACAGTTTGTATTGGAAGAGATAGGCGCAAAAGAGAACTCAATTATCCATCTAGCATTATTTAGAAAGAGAGGGGGTTAGTTACCGCCAAGGACATTGACAAACAAAGCACAGGACAAGACGCTCTTGGGTCTTCTTAAGGCAAAAAAACAGATCACATTTAACATTTAGGACAGTACGAACAAAGAACGAAGAGTGACTTATCTGTCCATGTGTTAGGAAGAATGGCCGCCAGACGGAAACGACAGATGGGAGAGGATAAGGAAGGGGGGGGGGGGGGGGGGGGTGGGTGGGGGGAGGGGGGGGAGTGAAACGACGGGGTTGTGTAGCTGGTTTAGTGGGGTGGTATGATATGTTTGTGACGGTTGTGGTTAAGGTGGATTGATAATAATGCTAAGTTTGGGGGGGGGGGGGGGGGGGGGGGGTGGGTTTTTATTATAATATATATATATATATATATATATATATATATATATATATACTAGCAGGGGCACCCGGCGTTGCCCGGGATATGAACATTCTGTGCGATACTCACGTGACGGCAAACATGTATTAATTGTTTTGATTTACAATCAATCCCCCCCCCCCCCCCAACATCTTCCCACCCCTCCCCCCACACAAATACACATTCTCTCTCTCTCTCTCTCTCTCCCTCTCTCTCTCTCTCTCTCTCTCTCTCTCTCTCTTTATACATTCTATTGTTTTCCGCCTGCCTCTGGCCCCTTTCCTCTGGATCTTCCCTTGTACGTCGAGATGCTTTTCTCGCTCGATTTTCCGCCTGCACTCACTGTTCCCATTCCCATTCTTCTGGTTGCCCTTAATTTTGTAGGAATAGACTTTGTGCAGAAGTAGTTTATTTCAACGGGTGTGTGTCTAATGTAAAAATAGTGTATCAGGCTTTGCACTGTACAATCATTTTTCTGGCCCCTCTCATTCCTCCCTTTTCATCCCCCTACCCTGTCCCATCCATGTTGCAAATTACTTACCGTTACTGGACATACGCATACCGAATTTTATCAATAGTGGTGTAAATTTAGAAAATAACGGTTTTTAACGGTCAGTGTTAAGTTTTGGTTCGTAAAATTTGCATAACATTGCTCAGCGCTTAAAACTGTACGTGCATACGGAATGTTATCAAGAAGGGTGAAAATTTCGAAATTCAGAAAATAACGGTTTTTAACGGTCAATGTTAAGTTTCGGATCTTGAAAATTGTATATCACTGTTTAGCGTTCAAAACTGCACATGTATATCGAATTTTTTCAAGAATACTCTAAATTTATAAATAACGTTTTTTAACGGTCAATTGTAAATTTCGGTTCGTAAAAGTTGTATATCATTTTTCGGCATTTAAAACTGCACATGTATACCGAATTTCATCAAGAACAGCCTAAATTTTAAAAATAACGGTTTTTAATGGTCAAATTTAATGGTCATAATGACTATCTAATGACCTTATGTTACCCGCTGGATGTTCCTGTAGGCTTATGTCAAGTTTGGTGGCGATCCGATGACTCTCGTGGCCGCCAACCTCAGAAGATCGGGTTTTAAACAGTTTTTATAGGGTTTGGTGTTTTTAACGGTTTTTAACTGTTATAAATAACGTTTTATAACTGCCAAATAACGGTTCTAATTTTAGAGAAGTAGCCCTGTACCTGTGCAATGTCACAACGGCCATTTGATGAAAAGCAGAGGAAAAAGATGACTTTGAAACCGTTATAACAGTTTTTTTTTAACGGTTTTTAACGGTTTTATTTTTTTAGAGATTAGCCCAAAACCATCCTCGGGTCACAACAGACGTACCTGCTAAACCATCCATGTTGCAAAATTACTTACCGTTACTGGACATACGCATACCGAATTTTATCAATATCGGTGTAAATTTAGAAAATAACGGTTTTTAACGGTCAGTGTTAAGTTTTGGTTCGTAAAATTTGCATAACATTGCTCAGCGCTTAAAACTGTACGTGCAAACGGAATGTTATCAAGAAGGGTGAAAATTTCGAAATTCAGAAAATAACGGTTTTTAACGGTCAATGTTAAGTTTCGGATCTTGAAAATTGTATATCATTGTTTAGCGTTCAAAACTGCACATGTATATCGAATTTTTTCAAGAATACTCTAAATTTATAAAATAACGGTTTTTAACGGTCAATTTTAAATTTCGGTTCGTAAAAGTTGTATATCATTTTTCGGCATTTAAAACTGCACATGTATACCGAATTTCATCAAGAACAGCCTAAATTTTGAAAATAACGGTTTTTAATGGTCAAATTTAATGGTCATAATGACTATCTAATGACCCTATGTTACCCGCTGGATGTTCCTGTAGGCTTATGTCAAGTTTGGTGGCGATCCGATGACTCTCGTGGCCGCCAACCTCAGAAGATCGGGTTTTAAACAGTTTTCATAGGGTTTGGTGTTTTTAACGGTTTTTAACTGTTATAAATAACGTTTCTTAACTGCCAAATAACGGTTCTAATTTTCGAGAAGTAGCCCCGTACCTGTGCAATGTCACAATGGCCATTTGATGAAAAGCAGAGGAAAAAGATGACTTTGAAACCGTTATAACAGTTTTTTTAACGGTTTTTAACGGTTTTATTTTTTTGAGATTAGCCCAAAACCATCCTCGGGTCACAACAGACGTACCTGCTAAATTTCAAGAAGATCGGGTTTTAAACAGTTTCTTTTATAGGGTTTGGTGTTTTTAACGGTTTTTAACTGTTATAAATAACGTTTTTTAACTGCCAAATAACGGTTCTAATTTTAGAGAAGTAGTCCTGTACCTGTGCAATGTCACAACGGCTATTTGAAGAAAAGCAGAGGAAAAAGATGACTTTGAAACCGTTATAACAGTTTTTTTTAACGGTTTTTAACGGTTTTATTTTTTTAGAGATTAACCCAAAACCATCCTCGGGTCACAACAGACGTACCTAAACAGTTTCTTTTATAGGGTTTGGTGTTTTTAACGGTTTTTAACTGTTATAAATAACGTTTTTTAACTGCCAAATAACGGTTCTAATTTTAGAGAAGTAGTCCTGTACCTGTGCAATGTCACAACGGCTATTTGAAGAAAAGCAGAGGAAAAAGATGACTTTGAAACCGTTATAACAGTTTTTTTAACGGTTTTTAACGGTTTTATTTTTTTAGAGATTAACCCAAAACCATCCTCGGGTCACAACAGACGTACCTGCTAAATTTCAAGAAGATCGGGTTTTAAACAGTTTCTTTTATAGGGTTTGGTGTTTTTAACGGTTTTTAACTGTTATAAATAACGTTTTTTAACTGCCAAATAACGGTTCTAATTTTAGAGAAGTAGTCCTGTACCTGTGCAATGTCACAACGGCTAGTTGAAGAAAAGCAGAGGAAAAAGATGACTTTGAAACCGTTATAACAGCTTTTTAACGGTTTTTAACGGTTTTATTTTTTTAGAGATTAGCCCAAAACCACCCTCGGGTCACAAACGACGTACCTGCCAAATTTTATTACAATCGGTTGAGCCGTTTTTGAGTCTATAGCGTACACAGACACACACACACAGACAGAATTTGCCATTTATATATTAGACTAGCCGGTGTACCCGGCTTCGCTCGGGTATATCTGTACAATAATTTTCTGGCCACCCCTCTCTCTCACCACTTAAAAGACAATACAATAAAATTCAGCTTGGGTTTGTTTCGTTTTTCCCATGCTGAACCAATTGCCCCAGCCTCCTCCTATCTACTTCACCCAATTTCTTCGGACGCCCACTCCCTTCTTGCCTCTCAATCCGTTTTCCCTCACGAATTTTTTTCGTAATACGATACACAGTCCATAGAGGGATGCCTGTACTTTGTGAACTTACTGATGCATTTTCAATTCCTTGATTGAAGTGCTCCAAAATGACAACTCTGTAGGGGCCACCATAACCTAGTGGATAAGGCGCTGGACTCATGATCCAAAGGTCGTGGTTTCGAATCCCGGCTTGGTCTTGGAAAGTTTAACGTGGAATGTTTCCAGCTAAAATGACCGTAGTTCACCCCGATGTCCACCCTGGCCCCGCAGGTGTCAGGCTAATGTGACGGACCAGCCACCTGCATATCCTTGATTTGGGCATGGACGTTAAATCTAACTCAAACATGACAACTCTGTGAAAAGATTGCATTTTCACGATGTATCATGTCTATTGGAGGGCCTCTGGGTAGACAACATTTCTGGTCTCCCTGTTTGGCGCAGCTATAGTCAGTGTTTCTGCGTTTCCAGTTCGTGATGCTGCAACGTAGAACATTCCATGTGTAAAACACGGAACGGTCAGGTCTGCCCCAAGGGATGAAAATGTCGGACCCTGGCTCTTGATGATTGTCAGAGCGAAAGCTGGTTTCATGGGAAACTGAAGCCGTCAGAACTGGAATGGCAGGGGTGAGTCCATGGGTTCCAGAGGAATTCTGGGGAGCAGCACCGGTTCACCTTTGTGGGGGCCACATGATATTTTCGCTTCTACAACGTTCCTGTGCAGTCTGGTGAAGACACATCGGGTGCCATTGATCACCTTTGGCGGGTCCAGTGAGCGGAGAATGATAATAGGGACTCCAGATTTCAGCAACAGTTCATGTGGTGGAAGTCCAGAAATCTCAATGGAGTTCAGGAGTTCTTGTGGATAAAGGACTGCTTCATCATCATTCTTGGCCGTGTCAACAGATCTGCACAGAGTTTCCTCTCCAGGGAAGTCAGCTACGATTTTTTAACGGTCAATTTTAAGTTTCGGTGCATGTAAGTTGTATATCATTGTTCAGCATTGAAAACTACACCTGTATACCAAATTTCATCAAAGAAAGGTCTAAATTTAGAAAATAACGCTTTTTAACGGTGATACCATCTCTAAATTTAGAAATTAACGGTTTTTAACGGTCAATTTTAAGTTTCTGTTCATATTAGTTGTCTATCATTGATCAGCGTGTAAAACTGCACCTGTATGCCAAATTTCATCAAGAAAGGTCTAAATTTAGAAAATAACGGATCTTAACGGTTTTTAACGCTCAATTTTAAGTTTCCGTTCGTGTAAGTTGTATATCATTGTTCAGCGTGTAAAACTGCATCTGTATACCGAATTTCATCAAGAACGGTCTAAATTTATATAATAACGGTTTTTAACGGTCAATTTTAAGTTTCGGTTCGTGTAAGTTGTATATCATTGTTCAGCATTGAAAACTACACCTGTATACCAAATTTCATCAAAGAAAGGTCTAAATTTAGAAAATAACGCTTTTTAACGGTGATACCATCTCTAAATTTAGAAATTAACGGATTTTAACGGTCAATTTTAAGTTTCTGTTCATATTAGTTGTCTATCATTGATCAGCGTGTAAAACTGCACCTGTATGCCAAATTTCATCAAGAAAGGTCTAAATTTAGAAAATAACGGATCTTAACGGTTTTTAACGCTCAATTTTAAGTTTCCGTTCGTGTAAGTTGTATATCATTGTTCAGCGTGTAAAACTGCATCTGTATACCGAATTTCATCAGGAACGCTCTAAATTTATATAATAACGGTTTTTAACGGTCAATTTTTAAGTTTCCGTTCGTGTAAGTTGTATATCATTGTTCAGCGTGTAAAACTGCATCTGTATACCGAATTTCATCAAGAACGGTCTAAATTTATATAATAACGGTTTTTAACGGTCAATTTTAAGTTTCGGTTCCTATAAGTTGTATATCATTGTTCAGCATTTAAAACTACACCTGTATACCAAATTTCATCAAGAAAGGTCTAAATTTAGAAAATAACGCTTTTTAACGGTGATAAATAACGGTCATAAAAACTATCGAATGACCCAATATTATTCACAGTATGTCCTTCTAGACTCATGCCAAGTTTGGTGGCGATCCGAGGACTCCCTTTGCCGCCAACATCAGAAAAGATTGTATTTTTGATCGTTTTTAGGGGTGTACGTGTTGTTAACGGTTTTTAACGGTCATAAATAACTGTCGTAGAAACTGTCCAATGACCCTATGTTACTCGGGAGATGTCCCTCTAGGTTCGATGTACCTGTGCAATGTCACAACGGCCATTTGATGAAAAGCAGAGGAAAAAGATGTCTTTGAAACCGTTATAACAGTTTTTTAACGGTTTTTAACGGTTTTATTTCTTTACAGATTAGCCCAAAACCATCCTCGGGTCACAACAGACATACCTGCTAAATTTCAAGAAGATCAGGTTTTAAACAGTTTCTTTGATAGGGTTTGGTGTTTTTAACGGTTTTTAACTGTTATAAATAACGTTTTTTAACTGCCAAATAACGGTTTTAATTTTAGAGAAATAGTCCTGTACCTGTGCAATGTCACAACAGCTATTTGATGAAAAGCAGAGGAAAAAGATGTCTTTGAAACCGTTATAACAGTTTTTTAACGGTTTTTAACGGTTTTAATTTTTTAGAGATTAGCCCAAAACCATCCTCGGGTCACAACAGACATACCTGCCAAATTTCATGACAATCGGTTGAGCCGTTTTGAGTCTATAGCGTACACAGACACACACACACACACACACACACAGACAGAATTTGCCATTTATATATTAGACTAGCCGGTGTACCCGGCTTCGCTCGGGTATATCTGTACAATAATTTTCTGGCCACCCCTCTCTCACCACTTAAAAGACAATACAATAAAATTCAGCTTGGGTTTGTTTCGTTTTTCCCATGCTGAACCAATTGCCCCAGCCTCCTCATATCTACTTCACCCAATTTCTTCGGACGCCCACTCCCTTCTTGCCTCTCAATCTGTTTTCCATCACGGATTTTTTTCGTAATACGATACACAGTCCATAGAGGGATGCCTGTACTTTGTGAACTTACTGATGCATTTTCAATTCCTTGATTGAAGTGCTCCAAAATGACAACTCTGTAGGGGCCACCATAACCTAGTGGATAAGGAGCTGGACTCATGATCCAAAGGTCATGGTTTCGAATCCCGGCTTGGTCTTGGAAATTTTATCGTGGAATGTTTCCAGCTAAAATGACCGTAGTTCACCCCAATGTCCACCCTGGCCCCGCTGGTGTCAGGCTAATGTGACAGACCAGCCATCTGCATATCCTTGATTTGGGCATGGACGTTAAATCCAACTCAAACATGACAACTCTGTGAAAAGATTGCATTTTCACGATGTATCATGTCTATTGGAGGGCCTCTGGGTAGACAACATTTCTGGTCTCCCTGTTTGGCGCAAGTATAGTCAGTGTTTCTGCGTTTCCAGTTCGTGATGCTGCAACGTAGAACATTCCATGTGTAAAACACGGAACGGTCAGGTCTGCCCCAAGGGATGAAAATGTCGGACCCTGGCTCTTGATGATTGTCAGAGCGAAAGCTGGTTTCATGGGAAACTGAAGCCGTCAGAACTGGAATGGCAGGGGTGAGTCCATGGGTTCCAGAGGAATTCTGGGGAGCAGCACCGGTTCACCTTTGTGGGGGCCACATGATATTTTCGCTTCTACAACGTTCCTGTGCAGTCTGGTGAAGACACATCGGGTGCCATTGATCACCTTTGGCGGGTCCAGTGAGCGGAGAATGATAATAGGGACTCCAGATTTCAGCAACAGTTCATGTGGTGGAAGTCCAGAAATCTCAATGGAGTTCAGGATTTCTTGTGGATAAAGGACTGCCTCATCATCATTCTTGGCCGTGTCAACAGATCTGTACAGAGTTTCCTCTCCAGGGAAGTCAGCTACGATTTTTTAACG
>CM065726.1:20857134-20867134 GCA_033310375.1 Conus canariensis
AAGATTTACCTCGCCCCCTGTGGTTTGCTGGTACCGTCGGGCCCTGGGGGTATGGACATGGACGAGGAATGGGAATGAGCGGCGGGGAAGCAATACTACTGAAGTGGCATAGAAGATGGGACAGAAACACACATACACAGACACACACACCACACACACACACACACACACACACAACTCAACACACACACGCGCCGCCGCGCGTGCGTGCAACACACACCCCTTCAAGTGTACAAGTCAGTTATCAAATGATATGTGTGCGTGTGTGTGTGTGTGTGTGTGTGTGGTGTGTGGCGCGCGCGCGCGCGCGCGTGTGTGTGTGCGTGCATGCGTGCGTGCGTGCGTGTGTGTGTGTGTGTGTGTGTGTGTGTGTGTGTGTGTGTGTGTGCGTGTGTATGTGTTGTGTGTGTGTGTGTGTGTGTGTTGTATGGGGGGGGGGGGTGTGAGTGAGAGGGAGAAGGGAGCGGGGAGGGAGAGGAAGGGAATGTGGAAGGGAAGAAGACACAGAGGGAGATTTCCAAATGCCTTTTTGAACGTTTATCTATGTGTCTGTTCAATGTCAAGATAAGGTAATATTCCATATTCCCAGTCGCTGTTCAATGTCAAGATAAGGTAATATTCCATATTCCCAGTCGCTTTTCACATGACGCTGAAAAGCAAACATATATACGTTTTGGATCGGAGGATGGAATGGATGTGGGTTGAGGTGGGGGTATTGAGAGGGAGGGGGGGAGGGGGGGAGGAGAAGGGGAAGCAGAAGGGGAGGGAGGTACGGAAGGGTTTGTATTGGAAGAGACAGGGCTAACAGATATTGCAGTTATTCATTTTCCATTTGCTGATTTGTCACATACATGACATTTATGTCATATTGCTTTTGCGCATACATGGATACATGAGCGATAGTGCGAGTGAGTGATTTTATGTGTGTCAGTGATCAAGTGGTGTGTGTGTGTGTGTGTGTGTGTGTGTGCGTGCGTGCGTGCGTGCGTGCGTGCGTGCGTGCGGGCGGGCGCGCGCGCGCGCGCGCGCGCGTGTGTGTGTGTGTGCGTGTGTGTGTGTGTGTGTGTGTGTGTGTGTGTGTGTGTGTGTGTGGTGTGTGTGAGAGAGAGAGAGAGAGAGAGAGAGAGAGAGAGAGAGAGAGAGAGAATGCGAAGACGAAGACGAAGACGAATGTTTATTCAGATTTAAGGCCAAGGCACCATACTGAAGGAGGCATTCACGCCATCAAAGAATACAACTTACGCCTAAGTCAAAACAGATTATAAACCTATACGCAGCAACAGTGAAGAATATACGCAGTTGACGAAAGTAAACGAACAACAGCAAGCAGTCTTTTTGTGCTTCATAGATATACAGAGCCAGATTAGAGAGGATATTTTCTTTTGTTGATGACAACAGTAATATTACTTTGAAATGATATGGTTCAGTACAATTTTGAGGCGGGATATGTTTTGTTTTAAGATAATGTAATACAGGACAGCACAACAAAAATAAATTTCATCTTCCTTCGCTAAACCACACCACTGGAGAGGGATTTCACTTCACCTTCGGCGTAGTTGTAGTATGTGAAACGATGGCAAGCAATATCTGTCAGTATAATAGACATGATGATGTCAATTTTGTCATCTACATTCAGTAATTCTGTCTTTGAAACATTTTTTTTTAAATCCAGATTTTTTTTAACACCCTGATTATCCACAAATTCAAATCCTTGAGAATTCAAGCGCAGTCTTAAACTGGAATCCCATGTCTTCTTTCAATCATTATTATCTAAGAACATCAACATTTTGTACGCTTAAAAGGGTAACCTATCTACATGCATTCTGGTTAGCTTCAGCCAATATATAATACATTTTACATATGAGTTTAGCTAAAGTGGATATCTTCTGAGTTCTCCATAAATCCTATCATTTTGAGTTCTCATATCTATAAACGTTTCAATTGAAAATGACCTTTCAGCAAGTGAACTTTCAACATGTGAACTTTCTCTGTAATCCTCCTTTCTTTTTAGAAAGCCCAGATTTCAGCTCCATGCTGCAGAATTGACTGAACTTGTCAGAATTGACTGAACTTGTCAGAATTGACTGAACTTGTCAGAATTGACTGAACTTGTCAGCGTCGTAAAATGAATTACAGTCCAGTTTGTACAAAACACGAAGAATAACTACTGTTACTCTCTTTGCTCTATTTGCGATGTCTTGACAGGCATAAATAAAACTGAGTTTAGTGGTAAAGAGTATTCCTATATATTTAAACGCATTAATTACAACGACTCTTTCATTCCCATAGGCCCTTCTCTCAACTTGTGCTAAGTACCCACCCTTACTAAACACAATAATATTAGCCTTATTCATATCAACTTGTAATTCAAGTCCTTTTGCTGCAGAGTATAAACAATGAAATTGACAATGGAGACCAATAACTGTTGTGGACAGTAATATAATATCATCAGCAAGCAGCAAAAGAAACAATTCTATAAAATCAAAAGTCACCCCATGTCTACCATTTTCAATTATTGCCAGGGCTAGCTCATTTATGAACAATGAAAGACAGAAAGCAACACGTGGCTACAAACATCACCCTGTTTTACGCCACAAGAACAAATAACAGAGTCAGATAATTTTGCCCCTGATTGTATTCTTGCTTCTGCTTCACTGCACATATTTCTTACGCAACGATATAGTTTACCTTAACTCCATTTTTCATCAAAATAGGCCATAAAAGTATACGAGAAATAGAATCTAAAGCCTTTTCAAAATCAATATAGGCAACATACAACTTCTGATTATTTACAAACTGTTTTTGAACAGCAGCTAGCAGAATAAACATACAGTTATCTGTTAAAAAAAAACTTTTTTTAAACTTAGCTTGATGTTCCCCAGTTATATCATTGAAGCGTACCCATTCACCCAATCTACTATTAATAACAGAACTATACAATTTACAACAAACATTACGCAAGGAAATACCTCAATAGATGTTCACATCATTGACATTTCCCTTCGTAAATTATGACAGAACTATAGATTCTCTCCATCTATCGGGATACATCCAGAGTCAATTGAACAGCTTTACCAAAAAGTTCAAACTACATTCCAGAATTCTTGAAAAACTCACCAATCATACTATCTGGTCCAGCAGATTTACCAGTTTTCAATTTCAGTACGACAAGCAATAGCTCCTACTTAGATATTGGTCTGTCAAGCATACCCCCCCCCCCCCCCCCCCCCATCCTCATCTGTTAACATTTCCTCCATAATGACACTTTCATCATCGTCTTTTTCTCGCAAACTTCCGAAATGTTCGCACCGTTCATACACACGAATATCATTAAAAATTTGCGATCTCTTTCTAGATATATTATGAAAATGTTCCTAAAATGTCTTCTAACTCTGACTGGAATTCATTGGTGTATTTAATAAGCTAGCATTATATCCCCCCCCCCCCCCCCCCCCCCCACTAATATTTGAATTCTTATATTCACGCTATGTAATACAAAACTCAACTCTGTCTTCTTTATCTAACGTTTTAGTAAATGTTCTGAATTAATCGACGCATTTTACATAATTTTAGATATATTTTACATTCGTGGTCATACCAATTAATTATTCTGAATTATTATCTTGTTTATTGATATTCTTTTCTCCATACATTCAGCTTGATCTATAAGAATGTTATTGAACTGATTTATTGCTTCGGAGAGAGAGAGAGAGAGAGAGAGAGAGAGAGAGAGAGAGAGAGAGAGAGACAGAGAGACAGAGACAGAGACAGAGAGAACTCTGAACTCTCTCTCTCTCTCTCTCTCTCTCTCTGAACTCTGAACTTTTATGATTATAGGCCAACGGCCCCTTTCATGGGGGGAACACAACATTACATGTCACATCCATAAGAGCATACAAACAGGAAACCTCTAATCACAGAGAAGACATAACTCTGACTGGACAGACACATAATATGGGCTGTACATGATTTATACGAACAGGATATTTCTGATTCACATGTTTATATTGCCGATGAAGGCTTGTCTAATTTTGAAGGCAGAGACTAGGAATTTTTCCAAATCGACTACTTGATCTGGCAGTTCAGTTGAAAATATCCCAATCAATTTGCATTCCAAATTCTCGCCCGCAGTCACGTTGAATTCTTGCAGCTCTGATCTGATTGTACAACGGGCACTTGAACATAAAACGAATTTTGTCTTCTTGTAGATTTAAACATACAAGGCTAGCCTGTTTGCAGCTGTAGGTGAAAAGCGTAATCTGTGAACATTCCATTGGGACACACTTATTCTAAATTGTGCCAGAACATTCCTGTAATTTTCTGCTGACATATTTTTCTCGAGAAAACATGTTTCAATTTACCATACATGGACAGCCGTGGACTGATATATAAATGGTTTCGCCATTGATGGTAGAAATTACTGAATAGTCTGTATCTTAATTCTTTATGAACCCTTTTTCATTACCACAACCAAAACTCCATACTTCTTGTAATCCATTTTCACACAGGATATTCTTGGCATTGGTGGCCCATGTTACACGGCCTTTCTCATGCATAGAAAGTGACATATTATACGCTTTGAGAGAGAGAGAGAGAGAGAGAGAGAGAGAGAGAGAGAGAGAGAGAGAGAGAGAGAGAGACTCGATTTTGCATTGATGTCAACATAATTAGCGGACATATCTGTTGCTCTGCCTGTCTGTCTGTCTCCCTTTTTCTCTGTCTGTTTGTCTGTCTGTCCGTCTATGCCTCTGTCTGTCTGTCTGTCTATTTGTCTGTCTGTCTCTTTGTGAGCGAACGAGGGTGTAATAGGTGGGGAAACGGGGAGGGGGGAGGGGAAGGGGGAGGAGTTGGAGATTGGGGAAGAGGCGTCGAATGTGTTTGAGGGGGTGGGGGGGGGGGATAATTTTGATTGTGTCCCAGAGTTGTGTATCCGTCCTCTCCAGTGAATTGCCTTCTTTGTTGTTCTGGTTCATGAATAAACATAAGGGATACAAAGGATGAGATCCTCATCGTCACTCTTTTGCTGGCAGTCACTCTATACCATAATAGAATAATTATGCTCTGTACACACCACTGAAATCACTGGAACACGGACTAGTTCTTGAGCTCAATAAATTTCTAATTAGGATGCAACCACTTGCGTGGCGTGTATTTTCACTCTGTATGTGCTCTTCTTCTGTTCTCGTTGTGTTTCTTTATCTTCTTTTGTTTGTTCTTTCTGTCTTTGTTTCGTTTTTCTTTTCTATTTTTTCTTCTTTTCTTTTCTTTTCAATGATCGACCTCTCTCCCAGCTTTTCTCCCTCCATTGTGCCTTCTCTGTAGTATTCTTGCGTTTGTTATATTGAGAGAGAGAGAGAGAGAGAGAGAGAGAGAGAGAGAGAGAGAGAGAGAGAGGAGAATCTATCTATCTGTCTGTCTGTCTGTCTGTCTGTCTGTCTGTCTCTCTCTCTCTCTCTCTCTCTCTCTCTCTCTCTCTCTCTCTCTCTCTCTCTCTCTCTCTCTCTCTGTGCGAGCGCGTTCAAGCATGCACAGTGATGGCATCTAGCGCTTTTTCATATATACACTTATCATGATTTGTTTTTATTTGTGTTTCCTATCTGCGTCCATGCAGATGGACTTTTCTGACAATCATACAAACAAGCGCCAAGACAGCCAGAACGACAACTGCATTACGATAGCGACAACTAAGTTGTCTTTCTCATGAATGCCAAGTCATTTCGGAGGCCTCTGAATAAATCAACCTTGTCGTGTATTAAAAATTTCAGGAAGTGGTTGTCTGCAAACGATTTACTCTCTGATGGGTGGTGGTGCACTTTGGTCTTTGATCTTTGCAGAGCAGCTCGCAAAATTGAAGGAAGAAAGATGGGAACAAGCTGAAAACATTGGCGGCTTTGGAGAGAAGAGAACACTGGCCAAGACTGCCCTCAGACTGCCCATCTCCAAGGAATGCCATCCGCTGCCTTGACCACACGATCTCAGGTGGCTATCTACGTGTGCGGACAGGACCCCGTCAACTCAGAGTGCATCACTGTCTAGAGCTGAAGCTGGCACCTTCACCCTTCTGCGGTATTGGTACTGGCGATCGAACATCAGAATATGTACAGCAGACACGTCTTCTGAGTTAGAGAGAGAGAGAGACAGAGACAGAGGGACAGACAGATAGACAGACAGAGACACAGAGAGAGAGCGGGAGAGAGAGAGAACGCAGGTTAGACAAATAGCATTTCCAATTTGCAGCAAGCTCTATAAGGATAGAGAAACATGGAGAAAACAATCTCATTTGTATTACAGGCCAGGCTGTCCTGATATGATGAAGGATCAGGAGGAAGAAGAAGAAGAAGAAGAAGAAGAAGAAGAAGGAGGAGGAGGAGGAGGAGGAGGAGGAGGAGGAGGAGAATGAGAAGAAGAAGAAGAGGAGGAGGAGGAGTAGGAAAAATAGAAAACGTAGAAGAAGGAGAAGAAGAAGAGAAATACTTATTATTGTTCTATCCGGCGACTCCAGAACAACGTTAGCATTCCCGTAGCAAGGGGTGGTGCAAGGTGCCAATAGAGTGTGTATCGTTGTCGTAGCTGACACGTAGCTTAGTGGGAAAACAGTACGGAGTTCGCAGTCAGACGTTGTGGGTTACATCCTGCGGGGGCCCAACATGAAAATTGCCATTTTTTTTTTCTTTTTTTCCCCTGTTCTCACCTGTATTCATTCTGGCGGTGTATGGGTAGTGTTTGATACGTCCTTTCCCACTCTTTCTCCCCCCCCCCCCCCCCCCACCCCCCCCCAAAAAAAAAAAGAAAAGAAGAATAAAGAAGAAAATCCTCTTCCAAGATGGTTGTTCCCGTTTGCCATATTCTTTTGTTTGGTGTAGACATGAACTCATCTTACTGAAAAGAACCAGAAGCAGAGCGAATGAGAAGAAAGATAAAAGTAAAGAGAGAGAGACAATGACAATGACAATGACAAAATGTTTAATGAGCCAGGCCTTCTGCCCATGTCAAGGGGAGGGGGTACAAAGGGAAATCATGTCAGGATACTACATTGAAAATGAATATGATTAACAACCATACTAACCTGCAGACGAAATAGCAAGATTACGGATTTTAAATGCATCAGTTAGATATGCTGCCAGTCTGCACATACATTTAGTGTCACACATCAGTAACGATAACCTGAAAGAAGAAGGGTAATTGTAATATTTACAAGGAATGTATTTTTCTCTAACATTTGAGTATTTGGGACAGACGCATATAAAATGAAGTTCACTTTCTGGGACACTCTCGCAAAATGGACAGTTAGGGGAGACATTATTAGAATATCGGTACCGATGCGTTCGTAATGCTGAAACACCTAATCTAAATCTGATTAAGGTCTTTTTCAGTACACACTGTTTTAGGTCGAATAAGTATTGAGATGTACCAAACGATAGTTTGAAAGATGCATAAAATGTATACCGACTTTTATCTCTCAACTGAGCCTCCCATCCTTGAATGAAACAATCAATTAGCCTTTGCTTGAATTCTCTGAGAAAAAATGAATATTTTGAACACCTTGGTGTTCCCATACATGTCCGAATCCATATTTGTATAAAGTAAAGCATACGGCAGAAACCCAATTGTTCTGATTTTGATAGTGAAGAGCTAGCAGCATTTTATAAGATTTTAAAGGCAGACGCTCATCAGACATTCTCAAAAGTTTCAACCAATATTTAACACATCTTGTATAAGTATGAACATAAAGAGGATATCTACCACATTCACCATAGACGAGGACATTAGGTGTCTTAACGCTAACATTTAACAATCTTTTCAACGCAAAGAGGTGTACTTTTTCAATCAAATTCTGATTTGCAATCAATCCCCAAACTTCAGAGCCGTAAGTTAGCATTGGTAGGATTTGACAATCAAATAATTCAAAGAACACTTTGGGATGCTTTTCACCAAGGGACCACAGCAGTTTTAAGATGCATACAACTCCTCTCTTTGCTTTCGCAGTTCTATCTTCCATAGCGTAGGAGAAGGAGAGGGAAGGAGAAAAAATGATACCAAGGTATTTATACTGATTGACCACTTCTAGCTTATTGCTACCAAAGAACCATTTTTCTCTCGCTGCAATGTAACCGCCTTTGCGAAAGACGACCACTTTAGTTTTATCTAAATTAACCGATAAATTCATTCTATGCGAGGCATCCCTCAAAATATTCAGCTGTCGTTGCAGACCAATAACCGAGAAAGATAGTAACAGAACATCATCAGCAAAAAGTAGTATCAAAATTTCCATTAAATCTGGGGATAGCTTTACACCGTGTTTACCATTACGGGTTACATCAGTTGCAAGTTCATTAATAAATAGCGAGAATAAAACTGGACTGTAGTTGTCTCCTTGTCTCAGGCCACGAGGACAGAAGAATGGTTCAGTGCACTGGTTGTTCACTTTTACACTAGCTTTGACCGTTTCATACATGCCTTTGATAGCTTTGTACATTTTACCTCTGATTCCTTTTTTCTTTAATATCATCCAAAGGTACTGCCTGTTAACTAAGTCGAAGGCCTTTTTGAAATCAATAAAGGCAACGTATAGCTTGCTCCGATTGAGTAACTACTTTTGAATTAGTGCCAGAAGGGTAAAAATGTGATCAATTGTACTATGATTTCGTCTAAAACCAGCTTGAGATGAATCAATTAAATCATTATCTTCGACCCATTCAGTAAGTCTTTTATTAAGGATATAACTGTACAACTTGCCTCCAATATCTAGCAAGGAAATACCCCTGTAATTGTCAGGACAATCAGGATTACCCTTTTTATACACAGGTAGAATGATAGACTGAGACCAACTTTTAGGAAAACTACCAGAATCAAACAGTTTATTGAAGTATTGAATTAAAAATAGAATGACTTCTTGAGATGAGTTTTTATAAAATTCACCACTTAATCCCTCGGAACCAGATGCTTTTCCATATTTCAAAGCTTTTATAGCATCCTCAATTTCCCATTGCTCTATCGCTCTGTCTAGTGGAGCACAGTCCAAGTTTGTGTCTACAGGCAAGTTAGTTTGAAAAGTTTCTTCAAAATCTGGTAAATCAGTATCATTAGATAGATCACTATTAAAAACCATCTTGAAATGATCAAACCATTCACCAGAAGTGATCGAATTATGCTTTAATTCTTTAGATATAAGAACAGATTTAACAGTTCCCCAAAACCGTTTAGGATCGCCACTACTATTCACAAGGGTATCTAGAATTGAGTGTTTATGTTCGGACCTCTTAATACTAAGCAGATTTTTATACTGTCTCCTTGAAATCACATACATATATCTGTAATATATCATTTGTAGCTTTTTACTATCATTGTCAACATCATTTTTTACAATACTGTCGCAAACTCTGCGAAATGTTCGTAAAGCTTTACGTACTTCACGTCTTTTTTCTGCACATTCTCTGTCAAACCATGGCTTTTGTCTGAAACTATCTACCCTAAACGTCTTTAACATACTTTTCCCAGCCATCTTGAGACCACCAATGAATGAGGCTAATGAGGCATCAATATCAAGATCTATTAAATTACTAGCATCTTGAATTAGTTTCTTAACATCATTATCATTAAACATTGCACAATAATCATTTTTCTTTTCATTATTCCACACAAACTTTGTAACTTTACTTATCGTAGAATGGGTCGAGGTGAGAGAGAGAGAGAGAGAGAGAGAGAGAGAGAGAGAGAGAGAGAGAGGATAGGGAGGGAGAGAGAGATGGGGGAGGGGGAGGGAGGTCATTTTGGACGGTAGTGATGAAAAACGGGGAGATGAAGAAGGACGAGGAGAATGGAATCGATGAAGATGAAAAAGAAAAGATAAAAAGAAGAGGAGGAGGAGGAAGAACTGGTGTTAGCACTGAGCAGCCAGCAGCAGTAGTAGTTGCAACATCATTGTAACGGCAGCAACAGAAGAAAAAAACAGAAGAAGGGGAAATAAGCCGACGGCGATGAAGAATGAAGGGGTGGAGAA
>CM065726.1:20877134-20879634 GCA_033310375.1 Conus canariensis
GTTTGTGCTTTGTAGCTTTGCTAGACAGGAGGAACAGGACTTGAGAGATGGAGGTTGAAGTAGAAATGGGGAGCGGAGTGAGGTTGGTGCGTGTTCATGTGTGTGTGTGTGTGTGTGTGTGTGGTGCGTGTGTGTGTGTGTGTTGGAGTGGATGGGCAGGAGGCAGGACAGGAAGGGGGAGTCTCTCACATCCTCATGGATCATGGTTGACTGACAACATGCTGCTGGTGATTTGCTGGGCCTGCCACACCAGTTCCGATGTAGATGGCCAGTGAGTGCTCTGAACTGTCGTGCTGCACTGTTTACATCACAACAGGCAGGGCGTTCCTCACCACTAGCCCTCCAGTCCCTTGTGTGTGTGTGTGTGGTGTGTGTGTGTGTGTGTGTGTGTGTGTGTGCGCGTATGTGTGCGCGTGTGTGTGTATGTGTGTGTGTGTGTGTGTGTGTGTGTGTGTGTGACCACAAGAGAATATATGAGAGAAAAGTATAAGATTACTCATCATTTCACAATTTGTCTGCAGGCTCACAATTTCGCCAATTTATACCAGCATAATCAGATAGTGGGTATGAAGGTGTCAACCTCTAAGGTACCCCGCCCAACCTCCCACCCGGTCCCTCTTCCTCTTGCCCTGTACTGCTGTGCGGTAACTGCCTGCACTATTCTCTTTTGGATCACGTGGTACACACGTAGGGCTGGCAGACACTCGAAGATCATGACCACCTCAGCATGATCATCAGGGGGCAACTAGTTCTGTCCTCAGTGTGCAGGTCTCTCTGCCCCTTTAGTTGATCGGGCATTAAAGAATCGGGCATTAAAGAGGACGAGCGGAGCGTGAAATGGAACCCCAGTTCAGGAATCGATGTTCATTTCCCTTTGCTGAAAGAGGCTGTGAGTCGGGGCAGTAGGAGGGAGTGTAGGGGAAGGAGTTTTGTGGTGGTAAGGAAGAGCGGCTGGGAGGGAGACGCTTGTTAATGAACAAAAAATAGTAAGTTGCATGTGTGTGAAGAAAAAAGGGAGCTGCTTTGTGCAACTGACTGCAATTTAAGAGAGAGAGAGAGAGAGAGAGAGAGAGAGAGAGAGAGAGAGAGAGAGAGAGAGAGAGAGAGAGAGATGTCTTGAGGGGTTAATATTGTGAAATCGTTGGGAGCTCTGCTGCCAGCCAGATGACAATCTTCCTGCATTGCTGCTGAGCACATGACGCGCACAGTGTTCGGTGCTGCTAGATTATTCTACACTGGTCCTAGGGTTGTTTCGCGCGGATCGATGTAATTAAAAAACCCACACGTTTCTCGCTTAAAACCACCCCTCACATGCCAACAAAATCTGTCAAGTGGACCATACCTGAAACATCTATGAGAATCCTGTTATCAGCACTGCTTCTTACATCTTTAGAACCATTGTCATGGGGATGGTATGATAAAGAAACAAGGAAACAAATGATACCTAAGAGAAGAATAGGGCATGATAAGGAAAGGAAAAATACGATATTAAAGAGAAGACAAGGATACGATTGTCAAAAAAAGAACAACAAGGAAACAAATGATACATAGGAGAAGAAAAGAAACTGAATGATTGGGCTGGTATGATAAAGAAACCTGTTCCAAAGATCTGTAGACGAGGGAACCATCCCCATCATCTGGAAGACCTCGATTATTGTTCCGGCCGCCAAGAAGCCTTCCCCCAAAGAACTGAATGACTACAGACCTGTGGCCCTGACTTCGGTACCATTTAAGTGTGCTGAAAAGATAATACTGCAGCTGCTGCGAGCAGAAACGGGTGTCAAGCAAGACCCTCTACAGTTCGCCTATTCAAAGAACAAGAGCACAGAGGACGCCATCTTAACACTGCTGCATCACCTGTACAGTCACCTGGAGAAACCAAAATCATACGCACGCCTCTTGTTCATCGACTTCAGCAGCGCATTCAACACCATCCAGCCCCATCTCATGGTTGAAAAGCTCCTGAACATGTCAGTCAACCCTGTCCTGATCCAGTGGATCTTCAGTTTTCTGACGGGAAGACCCCAACGAGTAAGGGTGGGCAAAGAACTCTCCAACACAAAGACAACCAACACAGGAGCCCCACAGGGTTGCGTCTTATCGCCAGTCCTGTTCACTCTCTACACCGCAGACTGTCGCAGCAGAGAGAAGTCGACCGTGCTGATTAAATTTGCAGATGACACCTCCCTGACCGGTCTCATCCAGGAGGATGATCGCCCATATTTACAGGCTGCCCAGCAACTGGTTGATTGGTGTGATGACAACTTCCTGGAGCTAAATGTGGCCAAAACGAAAGAGTTGGTCATCGACTTCCGAAGGAACCGCTGTGACATCCAACCTCTGAACATCAAAGGCCAGCCAGTAGAGATTGTCAGCACCTACAAATACTTCGGGACGATCATCGACGATCAGCTGAGCTGGACTGCCAACGTGGATGCCTGCTGCAGGAAGGCCAACCAGCGCCTGTATTTCCTTCTGAAGCTGAGATCCTTCCAAGTCA
>CM065726.1:20882134-20884634 GCA_033310375.1 Conus canariensis
GCGCCGTTTCGGTACAGGGGGATTTTTCCCTCGGAGTTAACATTGATTCTGACTCCATTTCCCATACAGTCCTTCGAATGAGACTGTAAACCGAGGTTCCGTGTGTGAACGCACTTATAACATCTTGCACGCACGTAAAATCCCATCACCAACGTTCGGAATAGTAGGCCAGTTTCGCCATTGGTATGGATGACACGTTACACATAGCATGCACCCTGCGTGAGAAATGGAAAGAATGAATGAAGAATGAAGGAAGTAAGGAAACTGAGTGAACGATATTGAACGATACTGACTGGATGACACGGGAAACGACTGAATGAAGCGCCAGCTGGCAGCTCTTCAGTCGGCACTACCCAGGTAGGCAGCCCGTTGTGTAAACGAGTGTGGATTGTAAAGCGCTTAGAGCTTGGTCTCTAACCGAAGATAGGCGCTATATAAGTATTCATTATTGTCACTATCATTACATACAGCACCACCAAACACTTCAACCTTCAGTTCTTAGGCAGCTTTGATCAGTTCACGGATGAGGATTAAACTTGAAAAGAATAATCAGTGGCTCTAAATCAGTTCTTCAACCAGAATACAGAAGTTCCCCATCGAACTAACCAGCACAACATCCTGAGGCCATTCTTGATATCGCGGTGACCTCAGTGTCAGTTTTTTTCCCTCCCATGCCCGTGCACAGGCAGCGTGTCAAAGAAAGCAGCATCGGCATGCTGATGGCGGCTGTCACTGGACAGACATGATGGAACCCCCTTCCAGAAAGGGAACGCTCACTCGCTCTCACCTGGCTGTGCGACTAGGTGCCTCTTAGGGTTGGTTGTCTGAAGACTAACGGCTGTCTTCATTGTTCTGTGCGGACTGTGGTGCCTCTTAGGGTTGGTTGTCTGAAGACTAACGGCTGTCTTCATTGTTCTGTGCGGACTGTGGTGCCTCTTAGGGTTGGTTGTCTGAAGACTAACGGCTGTCTTCATTGTTCTGTGTGGACTGTGGTGCCTCTTAGGGTTGGTTGTCTGAAGACTAACGGCTGTCTTCATTGTTCTGTGTGGACTGTGGTGCCTCTTAGGGTTGGTTGTCTGAAGACTAACGGCTGTCTTCATTGTTCTGTGTGGACTGTGGTGCCTCTTAGAGTTGGTTGTCTGAAGACTAACGGCTGTCTTCATTGTTCTGTGCGGACTGTGGTGCCTCTTAGGGTTGGTTGTCTGAAGACTAACGGCTGTCTTCATTGTTCTGTGCGGACTGTGGTGCCTCTTAGGGTTGGTTGTCTGAAGACTAACGGCTGTCTTCATTGTTCTGTGCGGACTGTGGTGCCTCTTAGGGTTGGTTGTCTGAGACTAACGGCTGTCTTCATTGTTCTGTGCGGACTGTGGTGCCTCTTAGGGTTGGTTGTCTGAAGACTAACGGCTGTCTTCATTGTTCTGTGTGGACTGTGGTGCCTCTTAGGGTTGGTTGTCTGAAGACTAACGGCTGTCTTCATTGTCTGTGCGGACTGTGGTGCCTCTTAGGTTGGTTGTCTGAAGACTAACGCTGTCTCATTGTTCTGTGCGGACTGTGGTGCCTCTTAGGGTTGGTTGTCTGAAGACTGATGGCTATCTTCATTGTTCTGTGCGGACTGTGGTGCCTCTTAGGGTTGGTTGCTGAAGACTGATGGCTATCTTCATTGTTCTGTGCGGACTGTGGTGCCGGGCTGTTAGCCTGATGTGTCTTTCGCAGTCAGCTGGGCTGTGAAGTGAACTGATGTCTGTGACTGTACCAGTTTTGATGTGATCGCTTGTGGAAAAGCCGGGTTAAGTACGGCCTAAACGACTCCCCTGAGGAGGCACGAACGAGGACGGGGGAGGGGGGGGTGATGACTTGTCATTTTCTTTTACCTCAGAGCGGCACCATTTTAGTGCAGTTGTATTTGTTGCTATGGGAGTCATGTAGGAAGACGTTCTAGGAAGAGTTTGAGAGGAGAGAGTCTTCAGAACATACACTACTCCCCCCCCCCCCCCAACACACGACACACACACACACACACACACACACACACACACACACACACTCACACACACACACACACACGCGCGCGCGCGCCACACACACACACACACACACACACACACACACAAACACACACACACCACACACACACACACACACACACACACACAACACACACACACACACACACACACACACACACACAGACACACGCTAGCGTGCGCTCGCACGCACACACACACACACACACACACACACACACACACACACACACACACACACACACACACACACACACAACACAACACAACACAACACAACACAACACAACACAACACACACACACACACACACACAACACGCACACACACACTCAAAGGTGGCCGGACTGCATCCTGGTCATGACTCCTAGATGCCATTCTGCTGCCAGAATTGTTTTCCTGGTGCTGCCGGGATTCTTGCCAGCAACTTCTGGTTGGATGGGTGTCTTCAAGCGTTGCCTTTTCAGACAGATGTC
>CM065726.1:20889634-20897134 GCA_033310375.1 Conus canariensis
TGCGTGCGTGTGTGCGTTGTGTGTGTGTGTGTGTGTGTGTGTGTGTGTGTGTGTGGGTGGGTGGGTGGGTGGGAAGGAGGCAGGACAGGAAGGGGGAGTCTCTCACATCCTCATGGATCATGGTTGACTGACAACATGCTGCTGGTGATTTGCTGGGCCTGCCACACCAGTTCTGATGTGGATGGCCAACGAGTGCTCTGAACTGCTGTGCTGCACTGTTTACATCACAACAGGCAGGGCGTTCCTCAGCACTAGCTCTCCAATCCCTTGCCCTCGATGTACAAAGCGTGGTCATGTTTAAAATTTTTTTTTTTTTTAGAAACTAAACTCAGAGCCCCTCAAATTAGAGCAGGAGATTCGTCAGTTAGTCTGCCTATGTTCAGGGTTTGTCCTCTTTTGGTAGGGGCACAAACATCATACAATAGCAACGGAGTTTCTACGCGTAAACGAATCTCCTGGCGTGCATGCTCTGTCAGCGTGCATGCTCTGTCAGCGTGCATGTGTGCATGCTCTGTCAGCGTGCATGCTCTGTCAGCGTGCATGCTCTGTCAGCGTGCATGTGTGCATGCTCTGTCAGCGTGCATGTGTGCATGCTCTGTCAGCGTGCATGCTCTGTCAGCGTGCATGTGTGCATGCTCTGTCAGCGTACATGTGTGCATGCTCTGTCAGCGTGCATGCTCTGTCAGCGTGCATGCTCTGTCAGCGTGCATGTGTGCATGCTCTGTCAGCGTGCATGTGTGCATGCTCTGTCAGCGTGCATGTGTGCATGCTCTGTCAGCGTGCATGCTCTGTCAGCGTGCATGCTCTGTCAGCGTGCATGTGCGCATGCTCTGTCAGCGTGCATGCTCTGTCCGCGTGCATGTGTGCATGCTCTGTCAGCGTACATCCTCTGTCAGCGTGCATGTGTGCATGCTCTGTCAGCGTGCATGTGTGCATGCTCTGTCAGCGTGCATGTGTGCATGCTCTGTCAGCGTGCATGTGTGCATGCTCTGTCAGCGTGCAAGTGTGCATGCTCTGTCAGCGTGCATGTGTGCATGCTCTGTCAGGGTGCATGTGTGCATGCTCTGTCAGTGTGCATGCTCTGTCAGGGTGCATGTGTGCATGCTCTGTCAGTGTGCATGCTCTGTCAGCGTACATCCTCTGTCAGGGTGCATGTGTGCATGCTCTGTCAGGGTGCATGTGTGCATGCTCTGTCAGTGTGCATGCTCTGTCAGTGTGCATGCTCTGTCAGCGTGCATGTGTGCATGCTCTGTCAGTGTGCATGCTCTGTCAGTGTACACCCTCTGTCAGCGTGCATGTGTGCATGCTCTGTCAGCGTGCATGTGTGCATGCTCTGTCAGGGTGCATGTGTGCATGCTCTGTCAGCGTGCATGTGTGCATGCTCTGTCAGGGTGCATGTGTGCATGCTCTGTCAGTGTGCATGCTGTCAGCGTGCATGCTCTATGAGGGAAAAAAAGATCCACCCCGATATTCTCAAAATTCCGCGAGCGAACACAGCAAGATGTGCGGAGCAAAGTGAAAAGTTCACCGTGAAAGACACGAACAGGGTGCTGAAAAGTTCACCGAGAAAGACACGAACAGGATGCTGAAAAGTTCACCGTGAAAGACGCGAACAGGATGCTGAAAAGTTCACCGTGAAAGACACGAACAGGATGCTGAAAAGTTCACCGTGAAAGACACGAACAGGGTGCTGAAAAGTTCACCGTGAAAGACACGAACAGGGTGCTGAAAAGTTCACCGTGAAAGACACGAACAGGGTGCTAAAAAGTTCACCGTGAAAGACACGAACAGGATGCTGAAAAGTTCACCGTGAAAGACACGAACAGGGTGCTGAAAAGTTCACCGTGGAAGACACGAACAGGATGCTGAAAAGTTCACCGTGAAAGACACGAACAGGATGCTGAAAAGTTCACCGTGAAAGACACGAACAGGGTGCTGAAAAGTTCACCGTGAAAGACACGAACAGGATGCTGAAAAGTTCACCGAGAAAGACACGAACAGGATGCTGCACAAAATACGAGCGGCGAAAGCACAAGCAACGGCGGCGATAATAATTATAGAAAGCAAAAGTGCGTGCGGCGAAAGTATAGATCGCCGGATGAAAACACGATCTTCCTGTCGGTGGGAACAGACCTCGGGTGGCTACAGGCTGGTCTGTGAGCCCATGTCTGTAACCGTCAGTGGGGCAAAACAGATCACTCTGGACTGTCAGAAACACGAGTCGTTCCGTTGAACAGGAAATCCATCCGGCCTGATCAGACACGAAACTGGTCGATTTCAATTCCGTCTGTCCGCATTGTTGTCAATTTCAATTTCGTCTGTCCGCATTGTTGTCCATTTCAATTCCGTCTGTCCGCATTGTTGTCAATTTCAATTTCGTCTGTCCGCATTGTTGTCAATTTCAATTCCGTCTGTCCGCATTGTTGTCAATTTCAATTCCGTCTGTCCGCATTGTTGTCAATTTCAATTCCGTCTGTCCGCATTGTTGTCAATTTCAATTCCGTCTGTCCGCATTGTTGTCAATTTCAATTTTGTCTGTCCGTATTGTTGTCAATTTCAATTTCGTCTGTGTGCATTGTTGTCAATTTCAATTTCGTCTGTCTATATTGTTGTCAATTTCAATTTCGTCTGTCCGTATTGTTGTCAATTTCAATTTCGTCTGTCTATATTGTTGTCAATTTCAATTCCGTCTGTCCGTATTGTTGTTAATTTCAATTTCGTCTGTGTGCATTGTTGTCAATTTCAATTTCGTCTGTCCGCATTGTTGTCAATTTCAATTTCGTCTGTCTATATTGTTGTCAATTTCAATTCCGTCTGTCCGTATTGTTGTCAATTTCAATTCCGTCTGTGTGCATTGTTGTCAATTTCAATTTCGTCTGTCTATATTGTTGTCAATTTCAATTCGGTCTGCCTACATTGTTGTCAATTTCAGTTCGGTCTGCCAACGTTGTTGTCAATTTCAATTCGGTCTGTTTACGTTGTTGTCGATTTCAGTTCGCTATATCTATGTCGGGACTGACGATCACCCCTAAGTATTTCTGTCTGTCCATATTGGAAATGGCTTTCGGTTTCCAGTGGTCTGCCGACACATAAAATTCCATCGACTTCGATGAATTCGGTCTGTCGATACAGGAAATTATCATCTGTTTCAAAATGATTCTGTCTGCCGACACTCGAAAGGAAATCAATATCGATGTCAAGTAGCTTAGCTTGTTGACAGGAATTATTGAACAATGAAATAACATAGCCTACTATTTCAGGTAAGTCACTCTATCGATAAAAAGAAAACAAAAAATATTGATTTGCAATAGGCCTAAATTGTTCTGTCGAAAAAGGATATTACTGTTGACTTCAGTTAATCCTGCCTGTCGACAGAAAAGCTTACCATCGATTTCGGAAAATGTGGCCCGTTGGCGAAGGAAATTGACATCACGTTTAAAATAATTGGGCCCCGTTGACACAGAAAATTGCTATCGATTTCAAATAGCCCGACCCGTTGACAAAGGCAGTTACTGTCGATTTCAAATAAATCGGCCTGTTGGCACAGGAACGTGCGACTGTCAACCACAAAATGAGTCGCTCCGTCTCTTGCAGAATATATTTTTTTCTGGTTCTTTTACAGAAACTAACTGCATGTTTTATGTTCTTTGAAACTGTGAAATTGTTTTGAAATCGGACGTTAACTCTTGGGCATCAAATGATGGCATCCCTCTGGTATGTCAGTAAAATAACAGGTTCAGGATTACTAATGTTTGGCTTATGTTTTCAGACAGTATTTTTTACACACAGGCACACGCACACACGCACGAACGTGCGCGCTCTTTCTCTCTCTCTCTCTCTCTCTCAGAGAGAGAGAGAGAGAGAGAGAGAAATGTGTGTGTGTGTGTGTGTGTGTGTGGTGTGTGCGCGCGCGCGCGCGCACGCGCGGGCGTGTGTGTGTATGTGTGTGTGTGTGTGTGTGTGTGTGTGTGTGTGTGTGTGTGTGTGTGTGAGGAGCAAAAGGTTAAGAATGAGCAGACGCACCATGACTTAAATTCATGTTTAACCCAAGTCAGTCCCTGACAGCCCTACGCTCTACATCGACCGCTGGAAGTAAACATCGGCAGAAGACAAGCGACTCATTTTTCTGGGGGAAGTCACAAATTCTATTGATTCAGTTCAGCGGCTTTTTCTCATCTTTTCTTAGCCCTTGTTTCTGCCTTTCTTTGTTTCTCTTCTGTTTGTTCATTCTTTTCTTCGTTCTTCCGGACAATAGTTTGATGGAGACAGCGTGATCGATGTTGTCGACTTCATTTTCAGATTAACACGGGAAGTCTGTCAAGGTGAGCTTGTGTGTGTGTGTGTGTGTGTGTGTGTGTGTGTGTGTGTGTGTGTGTGTTGTGGGGTGTCTGTGTCTGTGTGTGTGTCTGTGTGTGTGTAAGATTGCGCTGCTGCTGGCGTCCTCTCTCTCTCTCTCTCTCTCTCTCTCTCTCTCTCTCTCTCTCTCTCTCTCTCTCTTGTAATCGGTTCTAAAGCAGTTTCTCGATTACGAATTAAAACGGGTGAACAATTCTAAGCTTATAACATTAAAATTGTCACAATATCAATATATCAGAAGTCTCGTGATTACCGTCGGATGGTCCTTAATTATCTTTTACTTTGATTTAGTACTGACCTGTGTTTTGACTGTAATGCATTAAGCTGGATGATTTTGACTGTAATGCATTAAGCTGGATGATTTTGACTGTAGTGCATTAAAGCTGGATGATTTTGACTGTAATGCATTAAGCTGGATGATTTTGACTGTAATGCATTAAGCTGGATGATTTTGACTGTAATGCATTAAGCTGGATGATTTTGTCTGTAATGCATTAAGCTGGATGATTTTGTCTGTAATGCATTAAGCTGGATGATTTTGACTGTAATGCATTAAGCTGGATGATTTTGACTGTAATGCATTAAGCTGGATGATTTTGTCTGTAATGCATTAAGCTGGATGATTTTGACTGTAATGCATTAAGCTGGATGATTCTGACTGTAATGCATTAAGCTGGATGATTTTGTCTGTAATGCATTAAGCTGGATGATTTTGACTGTAATGCATTAAGCTGGATGATTCTGACTGTAATGCATTAAGCTGGATGATTTTGTCTGTAATGCATTAAGCTGGATGATTTTGACTGTAATGCATTAAGCTGGATGATTCTGACTGTAATGCATTAAGCTGGATGATTTTGTCTGTAATGCATTAAGCTGGATGATTTTGTCTGTAATGCATTAAGCTGGATGATTTTGTCTGTAATGCATTAAGCT
Source organism: Conus canariensis (assembly GCA_033310375.1). NCBI lineage: Eukaryota > Metazoa > Mollusca > Gastropoda > Neogastropoda > Conidae > Conus > Conus canariensis. Next base: position 20,894,927 of record CM065726.1, read on the forward strand.
GGATGATTTTGACTGTAATGCATTAAGCTGGATGATTTTGACTGTAATGCATTAAGCTGGATGATTTTGACTGTAGTGCATTAAAGCTGGATGATTTTGACTGTCGTGCATTAAGCTGGATGATTTTGACTGTAATGCATTAAGCTGGATGATTTTGACTGTAATGCATTAAGCTGGATGATTTTGTCTGTAATGCATTAAGCTGGATGATTTTGACTGTAATGCATTAAGCTGGATGATTTTGTCTGTAATGCATTAATCTGGATGAGTTTGACTGTAATGCATTAAGCTGGATGATTCTGACTGTAATGCATTAAGCTGGATGATTTTGTCTGTAATGCATTAAGCTGGATGATTTTGACTGCAGGACACATTCTGTGAGCAGTTTCCTTTTCCATCCGTTCCCTTTTTTTTGTACTTAAGTGGATGTGTGCTGTGCTTTTGTGTGTTATTAGCATGAACATTGTTGATTGCCTCCCTTGGCATGAAGGACAATTAGGCTATTGTCAATGAAATTGTCAAATTGTCTCTCTCTGTCCCTCCCTCTCTCTCCCTCTCTCTCTCCTCTCTCTCTCTCTCTCTCTCTCCTCTCTCTCACACACACACACACAACACACTCTCACACACACACACACACATACACACTCACACACACACACACACACACACACACACACACACACACACGCGCGCGCGCGCGCGCGCGCGCGCGCGTACTCATACACACTCTCTTTCTCTGTCTGTCTGTCTGTTTGTCTGCCTGTCTGTCGGTCGGTCTGTTTCACTTTCACTTGCTCATTCTTCCTCTGTTAAAGACTCCATAATAATCCCACTTCCTCTTTTCCCTCCGTGTCTGTCTTCCAGTCTTTTTCTCAAACACACTCTCATTCCATCTCTCTTTGTCTATCTGTCTGTCTCTGTCTCCCTCTTATTTTCTCTTTGTCTTTCTGTCTGTCTCTGTTTCTCGCTTGCTTACTCGCCCCTCCACCCTCCCTTCCACCCACCCCACCCCATTGCCTGTCTGTCTGTCTGTCTCTTTCTCCCTCCTTCCCCCCCCCCCCCCTCTCTCTGTCTTTTTTTCTGCCTGCCTTTTTTCTTTCTTCTTTCCATCCTTCCTTCCTTCCTTCCTTGCTTCCTTCCTTTCTTTCTTCTTCGTTTTGGTATGATCCCAACCCCCCGGTCTGCTTTCTCCCTTTCCCTTCTTTCTCCGCCTGCTTTCCTCCACCACCTGAGTCCTCCTCCCTTCCCGCCTCCACCCCCCCCCACCCCCTTCTTCTCTTCTATCTGTAAGAGATTTCAGTCATCTGCCCTCATTTGGCCCTCCTTTACTGTTTATTTCCATTTCATTTGGAATGAATGAAAACTGACAGCGAGTTTTCTGTTCTTGAAAAAAGTCAACTAGTCCGAACTGTAACTTTTATGAGTGTGGCTTGGCTGTGTCTGTTTGTGTATTTAAAACAACAACTGTCGAGCAAATCAAACAGAAAGAAGAAAGGGGGAAAAAAACGAAAGAAAAGAAACGAAAACATTTGAAATCATGAGTGTTGGAAACAATACACAGGTAGAGATGTGGAAACAATACAAACAAACATCTAGCTAGAGATGGAAACCATACGAACAAACACCTAGCTAGAGATGGAAACCATACGAACAAACACCTAGCTAGAGATGGAAACCATACGAACAAACACCTAGCTAGAGATGGAAACCATACGAACAAACACCTAGCTAGAGATGGAAACCATACGAACAAACACCTAGCTAGAGATGGAAACCATACGAACAAACACCTAGCTAGAGATGGAAACCATACGAAAAACACCTAGCTAGAGATGGAAACAATACGAACAAACACCTAGCTAGAGATGGAAACCATACGAACAAACACCTAGCTAGAGATGGAAACAATACGAACAAACACCTAGCTAGAGATGGAAACAATACGAAGAAACACCTAGCTAGAGATGGAAACAATACAAACAAACACTTAGGTAGAGATGGAAACAATACAAACACCTAGGTAGAGATGTGGAAACAATACAAACACCTAGGTAGAGATGTGGAAACAATACAAACACCTAGGTAGAGATGTGGAAACAATACAAACACCTAGGTAGAGATGTGGAAACAATACAAACACCTAGGTAGAGATGTGGAAACAATACAAACACCTAGGTAGAGATGTGGAAACAATACAAACACACACCT
>CM065726.1:20902134-20912134 GCA_033310375.1 Conus canariensis
CCCAAGATGGGAAAAAAAGGGGCAGCAGAGGGACATCCGGAGTCATGAACCGGGTGTGGCCCAACCCCCTAGAGTGTCAGGAGATAAGGGCCGAAACACTTGCTTGAAGGGGGCTTCTCATCTGAGGACTCTCTGCTGCCACGCTCTCCACGAGTTTCTTTCTACTTACAATCGCATAATGTGCTATGGGCATGTATGACCACATATGTGGTTAAAAAGATGTTTCGGCTTTATTTATTGATTTGTTTGCTTGCTTGCCTGCTTGTGTTTGTTTGATGTAGGCATCTATACAGCTTTCTGTTTGGGCTGAAAAGGTTCAAAGTACACAAAGGAAACCTGTGGATATGGATCGGAAAGGAAGGCTGTTTACACCAAGTGTAGGCCTACTGATTCCTTGTGATAGTGGATTCAGTTCCCAGCTCAGCGCGTTCATATCATGTGACTGGGAGAAATCACGTGTCAGCCGATGTCGTTATCACTCATATCACGTGACAGGGAGAAATCACGTGTCAACCGATGTCGTTATCCACCCGCTACGTCATCAGATCGTCGCTACGTAACGTGTGTTCTTTTAAAACAAAACAAAACAAAACCGATCCCTCTTCCCCTTGTCCCCTCCCCTCTCATATGCACATATCACCAAACACATGAAGGGGAAGCAACTCGTCACAGGCAAATCAAAGAAAAGACCTTTTAGCAAAATCACTGTACTGGCTTTTGCCAATGCATGAATGTTGATATGTTCTACAAGTTTACAAACGAAGCACACTGCTACACCAATCCTCAACCCATTTTTATATCGAGCTCTTATGAAACAGCGGTAATAGAAAACTGTTGATTGGCATATATGCATGAATTCCTTGTTGTTTACTGGTTTTTAGCACAGTCTGAGATCGATCGTTTCAACTGTACAGTGGCTGAGCCCATCGTGCATGCACTTTGGTAAAAAGAAACAAAGAAACGGGGGAAATGATTAAAAAAAAAAAAGAAAAAAGAAAAAGAAAGAAACCAAACAACCCAAACTAACAAACGGAGGAGACCCTCTAATGCCACCCCTTACCCTGCCCTCCTTCTCCTCCCCCCTCCCCCCCCTCCCCAAAAAAAGTTCCCCCAGTTGTGAACAGTACTCCCCCACCAGCTCCCTTCCATCTCCCGCTCATCTCTACCCATTTAGTTGTATCAGTCCCACCCACCTCTACCTCCACAGACACAGAGAGGAAAAAGCTGGAAACACGTACAGTATGGGAGGAAGAGCAATAGACAAAGACAAAAGGAAACGATCAGAAAGAATCACACACACACAGAGAGAGAGAGAGAGAGAGAGAGAGAGAGAGAGAGAGAGATTTATGTTGTTTATATCCCAGTTAGTCACGAAGACCACATCAGGGCTGAGAGAGAGAGAGAGAGAGAGAGAGAGAGAGAGAGAGAGAGAGAGAGAGAGAGAGAGAGAGATCAATTTATGTTGTTTATATCCCAGCTAGTCACGAAGACCACATCAGGGTTGAGAGAGAGAGAGAGAGAGAGAGAGAGAGAGAGAGAGAGAGAGAGAGAGAGAGAGAGGGGAGAGAAGGTCAAGGGTTAAATCTAGGCCAAATTTCTCTTCCAAAATCACGAGTGCACGAGAAAGAAAAGAAACGGTGTGGTGGTGCGGAGGGGAGGGGGGGGGGGGAGAACGAAAGTAGAAAGACGGTAGATGGACAAAAATAAGGACAAGTAAATACACAGAACAAGATGACCTCGACCACTGGTTCATCCTCTTTCCGAAAGCGTCCGCACTCATCAAGCATTTTGAAGGGAACTGGCAAGAAAAACAAAGAAAGGAGACAGAGAGGAGGAAACAACAAAAACAAAGAAAGGAGACAGAGAGGAGGAAACAAAGAAAGGAGACAGAGAGGAGGAAACAAAGAAAGGAGACAGAGAGGAGGAAACAAGAAAACAAAGAAAGGAGACAGAGAGGAGGAACAAGAAAACAAGAAAGGAGACAGAGAGGAGGAAACAAGAAAACAAAGAAAGGAGACAGAGAGGAGGAAACAAGAAAACAAAGAAAGGAGACAAAGAAACAAGAAAGAGACAGAGAGGAGGAAACAAAGAAAAACAAGAAGAAAGGAAGGGAAAAGAGAGGAGGAAACAAAGAAAAGAGACAGAGAGGAGGAAACAAAAACAAAAAAAGGAGACAGAGAGGAGGAAACAAAGAACAAAGAAAGGAGACAGAAGGAGGAGGAGAAACAAAGAAAAAGAGGACAGAGAGGAGGAAACAAGAGAAAGGAGACAGAAGAGAGGAGACAAGGAGGAGGAAACAAAGGAGAAACAAAGAAAGGAGACAGAGAGGAGGAAACAAAGAAAGGAGACAGAGAGGAGGAAACAAAGAAAGAAAGAGAAGGAGACAGAGAGGAGAAAAAGAAAACAAAGAGGAACAAAGAAACAAAGAAAGGAGACAGAGAGGAGGAAACAAGAAAACAAAGAAAACAAAGAACATAATGATCAACCGAAACGTGCACGCATGCAAAAAAAAAAAAAAAAAAAAAAAGCATTGGAAGGAAAACGAGAACATTATTGGCTATAGAATTCCAGTTCTTCTGTCGCATCTGTTTTCTCTTCTGTCTGTCTGTCTGTCTGTCTGTCTGTCTGTCTGTCTGTCGTCTGTCTCTCTCTCTCTCTCTCTCTCTCTCCTCTCTCTCTCTGTCATTCCTTTTTGCTTTTTGTTCTTTCTTCATGTTGCGCCTCTCTCTCTCTCTCTTTGTCTGTCTGTCTCTCTGTTATTCTGTCTGTGTGTGTGGCTGTCTCACTGTGCCTCTGTGTGTGTGTGTGTGTGTGTGTATGTGTGTGTGTGTGTGTGTGTGTGTGCACGCGCGCGCGCGCGCGCGCGCGCGCGCGTGTGTGTGTGTGTGTGTGTGTGTGTGCACGCGCTCGGGCATTTGTTATATTCCATATTTCCCACCTGTTCAAAAAAGGGTTGTTATCAGTCCCAGCAGTACCCTAATCTCCCCAGTCTTCTGTTTTTCTCAGCAGAGAAATAACAACAGGACTGTTGTCAATGCTGCTACAACTAGCCGCCAGGCAAACCATAACTTCCCAGCTCCACCCGTCTGTCACCGAGCACAGCCTCCGTTTCCTAGCAGGCCAAAGGCGGACGTATTGAAAGCAGCTCCAAAGACCCAACTCTTCAACGGTGAAGGGGCTTACATTCAGTCGGCAGTCCTGTTCACTCTGGCATTTTCTTGGTTTGGGGTTTATGTTCCACAGTTTCGTAACTCAGGTGCCACTGCAAACAATCTTTCTTGTAATGGAGGATGCACTGAAAGCAGTTTTTTTTTTTTCCGGATCTAATGGTTCAAATGAAAAATGTATTCATTCAAGAGTACATTTACCTATTTTCGCCCCAAGTTTTTTTTCCCCACAATATATGCCGCTTTGCTTATCAAGATTAGTTTCCTGCAGCGGAAAAAGATTTCGTTTTCTTTCTCTTTTTTTCTGCAACGTCTTAAGGTGACAAATAAAAATGCTGCACTACAAACATGGCAGAAAGTGCAACTTCAAAAAGCAACGATCGCGTACATCAGTTTGCCATTTTTAGCTTTCTTATTCAATGTTGACATTTAGAGACGGAACTTTGTAGAAGGAAATACTGGGAAATCCTGCAATACCAGCAGGGCAAACCACACCTTCAGAGTTGAAACTGTCACGCAGTTCCCCCGCACCGCGACAGCATGAAGTTCCCCGCACTGAGACAGCATGAAGTTCCCCGCACCGAGACAGCATGAAGTTCCCCACACCCAGACCGCATGAAGTTCCCCGCACCGAGACAGCATGAAGCTCCCCCGCACCGAGACAGCATGAAGTTCCCCTGCACCGAGACAGCATGAAGTTTCCTGCACTGAGACAGCATGAAATTCCCAGCACCGAGACAGCATGAAGTTCCCCGCACCAAGACAGCATGAAGTTCCCCGCACTGAGACAGCATGAAGTTCCCCCACACCGAGACAGCATGAAGTTCCCCAAACCGAGACAGCATGAAGTTCCCCAAACCGAGACAGCATGAAGCTCCCCCGCACCGAGACAGCATGAAGTTCCCCTGCACCGAGACAGCATGAAGTTTCCTGCACTGAGACAGCATGAAATTCCCAGCACCGAGACAGCATGAAGTTCCCCGCACCAAGACAGCATGAAGTTCCCCGCACTGAGACAGCATGAAGTTCCCTCACTATGACAGCATGAAGTTCCCCGCACCGAGACAGCATGAAGTTCCCCCCCACTGAGACAGCATGAAGTTCCCCGCACAGAGACAGCATGAAGTTCCCCCACACCGAGACAGCATGAAGTTCCCCAAACCGAGACAGCATGAAGTTCCCCAGCACCGAGACAGCATGAAGTTCCCCCACACCGAGACAACATGAAGTTCCCCCACACCGAGACAACATGAAATTCCCCCACACCCAGACAGCATGAAGTTCCCCCACACCGAGACAGCATGAAGTTCCCCGCACCGAGACAGCATGAAATTCCCCCACACCCAGACAGCACGAAGTTCCCCAGCACCGAGACAGCATGAAGTTCCCCACATCCAGACAGCATGAAGTTCCCCCACACCGAGACAGCGTGAAGTTCCCCACACCCAGACAGCATGAAGTTCCCCACACCCAGACAGCATGAAGTTCCCCAGCACCGAGACAGCATGAAGTTCCCCACACCCAGACAGCATGAAGTTCCCCACAACCAGACAGCATGAAGTTCCCCAAACCGAGACAGCATGAAGTTCCCCAAACCGAGACAGCATGAAGTTCCCCAAACCGAGACAGCATGAAGTTCCCCGCACCGAGACAGCATGAAGTTCCCCCGCACTGAGACAGCATGAAGTTCCCCGCACAGAGACAGCATGAAGTTCCCCCACACCGAGACAGCATGAAGTTCCCCAAACCGAGACAGCATGAAGTTCCCCAGCACCGAGACAGCATGAAGTTCCCCCACACCGAGACAACATGAAGTTCCCCCACACCGAGACAACATGAAATTCCCCCACACCCAGACAGCATGAAGTTCCCCACACCGAGACAGCATGAAGTTCCCCCGCACCGAGACAGCATGAAATTCCCCCACACCCAGACAGCACGAAGTTCCCCAGCACCGAGACAGCATGAAGTTCCCCACATCCAGACAGCATGAAGTTCCCCCACACCGAGACAGCGTGAAGTTCCCCACACCCAGACAGCATGAAGTTCCCCACACCCAGACAGCATGAAGTTCCCCAGCACCGAGACAGCATGAAGTTCCCCACACCCAGACAGCATGAAGTTCCCCACAACCAGACAGCATGAAGTTCCCCAAACCGAGACAGCATGAAGTTCCCCAAACCGAGACAGCATGAAGTTCCCCAAACCGAGACAGCATGAAGTTCCCCGCACGAGACAGCATGAAGTTCCGACGAGACAGCATGAAGTGAAAGCAGCTTCACGGATCCAACGCTTTATTGACAGAGGGGCTTCACTCAGCGAGTGTTTGTTCTCTGGCTGACTTTATTGACAGAGGTGCTTCACTCCAGTCAGTGATTGTTTGTTCTCTGGCTGACTTTATTGACAGAGGTGATTCACTCCAGCCAGTGATTGTTTGTTCTGTGGCTGACTTTATTGACAGAGGTGCTTTACTCCAGCCAGTGTTTGTTTGTTCTGTGGCTGACTTTATTGACAGAGGTGCTTTACTCCAGCCAGTGATTGTTTGTTCTGTGGCTGACTTTATTGACAGAGGTGCTTTACTCCAGCCAGTGTTTGTTCTGTGGCTGACTTTATTGACAGAGGTGATTCACTCCAGCCAGTGATTGTTTGTTCTGTGGCTGACTTTATTGACAGAGGTGCTTCACTCCAGCCAGTGATTGTTTGTTCTCTGGCTGACTTTATTGACAGAGGTGCTTCACTCCAGCCAGGGACTGTTTGTTTTGTGGCTGACTTTATTGACAGAGGTGCTCCACTCCAGCCAGTGATTGTTGTTCTGGGCTGACTTTATTGACAGAGGTGTTTCACTCCAGCCAGGGACTGTTTGTTCTCTGGCTGACTTCACATGCCATCTTTGACTTCACCTGCTTCAGGTGCAATACGTCTCACAGGACATCAGCGACTGAAAGTATTTTGTCAGATTCAGCACCTGAACGTCTAAAGCGCAGGTAATATACATTTTTAAATTGTTTATGATACGTAAATTTTGATGATGGCACCACAAACAAATTTTCCTTGTATTCTATGAGGACAAATGAAATATCGTGTATCGTGCATTCAGTCACACCATTTTCCTTCCTTTTGCTATCTTTACTACACGTTGGGTTTTACAGTTAACTTCCAAGAATCACAACAGAAACAAAATCAATACCCCACATTTGTGAAGAGTAAGATGAAAATACACCATAGCAGAAATCACCTGCCGGACTGCGCCACTTTGGTTCCCACGGTCTGTGTATTTATTTGTTCCCGATTTTCCTTCATTACAGCATATCACCTTGAGAAGATGACACTGTACACAGCTAGTTTAACAGCAGAGCGACTGCTGCCAGTTTGAAGCGCGAGGGGGAAAGAAAGCAACATGCTTTAATTGGAAGGTCGCCAAATGAATGGAACCAAAGAAGGGCAAAAACAGAAGCAACAAGCCTCGACTTGTGGGCTTTCTGAAGGCCAAGACAAAGAGACTCGACAAACAAGAAAAAACGAAGCAACAAAGAAATAGATTGGCTTTGCTGGGAAGCGATTTCTGTGTTCATCTGGTGAATGGGAAGTGTGAGGAGAGTTATCTTTTCTTGGGTGATGACAAGGGGATGAGGTAAGGATGGGCAGATTGTGGAAAGAAGGGTTTAAAGTGGATAAACGAACAGGTAGATAAGTAAATGCAGAAGTCGATGAATTATTTACACATGGGTAGATAAGTACATGCAGAAGTCGATGAATTATTTACACATGGGTAGATAAGTAAATGCAGAAGTCGATGAATTATTTACACATGGGGAAAGTGGTAACGAGGGACGTTGAGGGATAGGAGACGGGGGGTGGATGGGGAGTTGGGGGTAGGGTGAGGGGTGGGTGGGTGATCAATAGCTATTGGTAAAAGCGGCTGTGTACAACTAGGTATTGATCGTCGATCTCGAACAATCGTCTGTGTTCAATATGTATAGTAGCATTCACTGTTTTGGTAATATCAACTGGTAATTGAAAGTGAAGTCCTCTGCTAGAGTCGCATCCAGCAACTTGCATACCGCGTATGCACCTCCAAAAGTGATGTGTTCCAACAACACCCGGTCACCCAACGACTGAACAAACTTCTATGCAAATATTGCACGTAATTATTTGTAGCCCCCCCCCCCTCCCCTCCCCCCTCCTTCCCTTTCCTCCACCTTCATTGTACATTTTGACATCTTTGACGTTCTCTCCGTTTGTTATTTTAACAATATATAAAACTGAATGGGTGAGAATGGGTGATAGGCAACAGTTGGAAGCCGGGGTGCAGAGGAACAGGGCAGGAGCGTGGATAAAAAGGCGGGAACAGACCCGATGGGATTCCATGTCTGCGTATATTTGAAGGAGAAAAAAAAAAAGAATGAACATGCTGTTTGTCTCTGAAGATGTGCAGATCAGAGGATGTGACATGCACTGGGTGTTGTGCTACAGTGCGTAATATGTGATGGCCACGATATGTTTGTAAAAACGTTCATTTTGAAAAGAAAAAAAAAAGCCATCAGGCAGTTAGTTACGTTAGTCACTAATACAGTAGAGGAAAAACAGATAGAACAAGTGAGGGAGGGAACAAAATACGACGCAGTTGCACGAAAACTCAGAAAGAGCACGTGGAGTGAGCCTTTGTATTTTCTGGCATCTAGCCGAGAACACAAACTCTGACCGCCGCTGCGCTGGTTCTCGCCCCTCCTTGGCACTTCAGGCTGCAGTGCCTACTTCAGGCTGCAGTGCCTGCAGTGCCTACTTCAAGCTGCAGTGCCTACTTCAAGCTGCAGTGCCTGCAGTGCCTACTTCAAGCTGCAGTGCCTCCTTCAAGCTGCAGTGCCTACTTCAAGCTGCAGTGCCTGCAGTGCCTACTTCAAGCTGCAGTGCCTCCTTCAAGCTGCAGTGCCTACTTCAAGCTGCAGTGCCTGCTTCAAGCTGCAGTGCCTACTTCAAGCTGCAGTGCCTGCAGTGCCTACTTCAAGCTGCAGTGCCTCCTTCAAGCTGCAGTGCCTACTTCAAGCTGCAGTGCCTACTTCAAGCTGCAGTGCCTGGAGTGCCTACTTCAAGCTGCAGTGCCTGCTTCAAGCTGCAGTGCCTCCTTCAAGCTGCAGTGCCTACTTCAAGCTGCAGTGCCTACTTCAAGCTGCAGTGCCTACTTCAAGCTGCAGTACCTCCTTCAAGCTGCAGTGCCTACTTCAAGCTGCAGTGCTGCCTACTTCAAGCTGCAGTGCCTACTTCAAGCTGCAGTGCCTCCTTCAAGCTGCAGTGCCTACTTCAAGCTGCAGTGCCTGCAGTGCCTACCTTCAAGCTGCAGTGCCTCCTTCAAGCTGCAGTGCCTCCTTCAAGCTGCAGTGCCTGCAGTGCCTCTTCAAGCTGCAGTGCCTACTTCAAGCTGCAGTGCCTACTTCAAGCTGCAGTCCCTGCAGTGCTTACTTCAAGCTGCAGTGCCTGCTTCAAGCTGCAGTGCCTGCTTCAAGCTGCAGTGCCTGCAGTGCCTACTTCAAGCTGCAGTGCCTACTTCAAGCTGCAGTACCTGCAGTGCCTACTTCAAGCTGCAGTGCCTGCAGTGCCTACTTCAAGCTGCAGTGCCTGCTTCAAGCTGCAGTGACTACTTCAATCTGCAGTGCCTACTTCAAGCTGCAGTGCCTGCTTCAAACTGCAGTGCCTACTTCAAGCTGCAGTGCCTACTTCAAACTGCAGTGCCTACTTCAACCTGCAGTACCTGCAGTGCCTACTTCAAGCTGCAGTGCCTACTTCAAGCTGCAGTGCCTAGTGCGAAGGTGGCTTGGCTGTGTGGAATCCTGATTCGGCTAGCCAGGCGTGAGGCAGCCAGTCAGCGCTTCCTCAGCTCTGTGTTTGATGAATGGGCTTTTTGCCCAGTGACAAATGGAACGGAGAAACAGGTCACGCATGAATGTCATTCATTCAGAATGCGCTACATACATACGTACAGAAAACAAAAAAAAAACACATATGCAATATGTGCACAACACATATGCAGTTTTATTGAAAACACATATTTACACACGCATGTACGCATGCTACAGGCATGCGTGCACGCACGTACGCACACACAAGTATCTATGCACGCACACACACACACACACACACACACACACACACACACACACACACACACAAACACACACACACATACACACACGTATACACACACGCACACAAGCACACACTGCTTTATGCAATTGAAGACGTCACAAACTTTTATTTTTCTCTCTCTAAAAAAAATTCTCTCTCTCTCTCTCTCTCTCTCTGTCTGTCTTTCTGTCTCTCTCTCCCGTCTCTCTGTCTGTCTGTCTGTCTGTCTGTCTCTCTCTCTCTCTGTCTCTCTCTCTGTTTTTGTCTCTCTGTCTGTCTCTGTCTGTCTGTATGTCTCTCTGTCTCTGTCTCTGTCTCTGTCTCTCTCTCTCTCTCTCTCTCTCTCTCTCCTCTCTCTCTCTCTCTCTTGTAACTCACAAGCCAGCCGACCAACTATGATATTTTACCAGATTTGTCCACATGGAAGGAACGATAAGAGGTGTGGGTGAGGGTGGGTGAGGGTGGGTGAGGGTGGGTGGAAGGTGGAAAGACCTGGAGTAGGTGAGGGGGGGAGGCGGGGGATGGTGGGGGCGGTACGGGTGGAAGCATTGTTTTGTTGGTCAATCTTGTCTAGCGCTGCCATCAAATGCTAATTAAGCCTCGGGGAAAACAATTAGCCGTAGCAATCCTCGCGTGCGTGCGCTCTTGTGTGTATGTCTGAGCGCGCGCGCGCTCGTGCGTGCTTGCATGCGTGCGTGTATGTGGCTTGTGTG
>CM065726.1:20914634-20937134 GCA_033310375.1 Conus canariensis
TTCAGGAACACAAAATTCACGTCACCGGAAGCGCCGACCACGAGACTTTGCCAAATACGGATTCTACTTTATCAACACTTTTACATTTAACATTCTAGCTCAAAATGTCAGGTGCTGTAACATAACATAGAGGTTACAGAAACCTGGAAAGACGGCGATCACATACATACTTGAGTTGGTATTTTCAGAGTTATCTGCTCTTTCTTTAAAAAGCCTGACTTCAAAATCTGTGTAGATTTCAGCGGTGCGCATCGATCCTGTGTATGCAAATGATGGGATCATCGATCCTGTGTATGGAAATGATGGGATCATCGATCCTGTGTATGCAAATGATGGGATCATCGATCCTGTGTATGGAAATGATGGGATCATCGATCCTGTGTATGCAAATTATGGGGTCAGTGTTTGTTTTCTGTCTGTCTTTCAATTTACGTTGCAGTATTCAATGTGATGGTCATGTCACCTTGGTGGTAATGGGCAGTTATGTCCTACGCTTTGTGGCATTTTACAAAGTGTATACTACTACTACTACCCGTCCATGTGTCGCCAACATTGCTTCCTAGTCCGCCTTCCCAACAGTCATGTTCTTAAACAACCATGGAGTTTGTTCTTGTTGTCGTTTGTACTTGGAAAAAGAAAGAAGGAAACGTTACGAAGAGAGCAGCTGGAAATGGTGGAATATTGGAAAAGTTGGGAAATATTGAAAAACACTGGTTGAACACACACACGCGCGCGCGCGCGCGCGCGCGCGCGCCGCACACACACACACACACACACACACACACACACACACCACACACACACACACCACACACACACACACACACACACACACACACACACACACACACACACACACATACATACACACACATAGGCTACACCGCTCATTTTAATCAGACGCTGATACACATTATGCTTTTTCTTTCTGCTATTAATGTTATGTTGCAAGATGGGACAGTGTTGGAATGAGTTTAATTGAATGTCTTAACTTGATCATCTGTGCCCCACGAAACCTCTGGTTTTCATATGGCAATAAAATATGTTATTGTTCTTGTTCACACAAAGGGCGGGGGAGGGGAGGGCGGGGGGGTGATTCCGAATCGAGGGAGATATTAAAATATAAAAAGAAAAGGGAGAGAGAGAGAGAGAGAGAGAGAGAGAGAGAGAGGGAGGGAGACAGAGACAGAGACAGAGAGACAGAGAGAGAGAGAGAGAGAGAGAGACAGAGAGAAGAGTGGGAAAAAATAGGAGGGTTGGACTCGCAAGTTGAACTCCAACCGTCAGAGTATGACTCAGCGTTCTAGCAGCTGAGCTGATTAGCTGGGCGCCGCGCCGTGTAATAAGGACGAGCACCTTGCTGATGTAAACGCACGCAAGTGAGGCGACACGCTGTGTTGATGTCAATCACAACACGCTCTTCATTCAGGTGGAGTGGGGCGGGGGAAGAGGGAGAGGCCCACGTTTCTCTTGAGCGCAGAAGTGGCTTATTTCCAGTTTTGGGAGGGGGAGGGGGGGGGGGGAGAGAAAGGGGGAGGGGAGGGAGGCGTCTCAGCCATCGGTCTCTCAGTGTGTATGTGTGCCTGTGGTCTCATCCTCCGTGTACCCTCCCAGTGGCGCCGCTCCACCGCCGCTCGTTCAGTTCTGTGATGACTTCCGGAAGAAACAAAAGAACGAAAGCACACACGAACTCAAATTTTATGCCACAGTTGCTACCGAATACAAACAGGCGGCTTATTTGGAGCAACACATTGACACAGATTGCAGACGAGCACTAACCACATTACGAATAAGTGCCCATGAACACCAAATTGAGAGGGGCCGTTATACTAGCACTGACAGAGAAGACAGATTATGCACGACATGCCACGTTGTTGAGGACGAACTACATTTTCTCGATGACTGCAAATTATTTGACCAACAAGGTTATGACCTAATGACAAGGATCACAAAAACAGATTTTCCACTACAGACTAAAATGACAAAACCCTCGGATCTCATGTTATTGGACTGCTTCCAGCCTATATTTGCCCAGTATATCCTGCTGTGTTTTTCTCTTAGGAGACAGAAAATTTAATCAGACCCTGATACACACTATGCTTTTTCTTTCTGCTACTAATGTTTTGTAGACTCCAAAAGCACCCGCAACATTCTTCACGGCAGGAGGCAGCAAATCATGGCCAAGAACAACAGTGCCACTCGGAACATGCAGGCAGAGTCTGCTGGACGGGGCAGATGACTGGGAGTGCACTGCAGACCTCCCAGAATGGAAGAGTCACCCAGAGATCATCAGCAAGAGTGGCATGAGACCAGACATAGTAGTCCACTCTCAGTCAACCAAGCAGCTGATCATGATTGAACTCACGGTGCCATATGAGAACAGAATGGAGGCAGTTCAAATCTACAAGACTGAAAAGTATGCTGATCTGGCAAACAGCCGGAGGAGAGAAGGCTATCAGGTCAAAGTCCTCACTGCAGAAATTGGAGCCTGGGGGTATGTAGGAACATCTGCATACAGCCTTATGAAATAGCTCTCAGTTGCAGGGAGGGAAAAAACCAGAGCCCTGAAAGCAATGGCAGAAGCGGCAGAGAGGTGTTCAAGCTGGATCTGGTCAAGGAGGCACAAAAGTGAACTTCATAAGGCTTAAATTTCCTACAAATATCAGGTATCCCTGTGGCTCAGTGGTTAGAGTGCGAGTCATTAAGTGGAAAATGAGCATGTCCAGAGGGTCATGGGTTCGAATCCCAGCCATGGCTCGTCCCAAGATGGGAAAAAAGGGGCAGCAGAGGGACATCCGGAGTCATGAACCGGGTGTAGCCCAACCCCCCTAGAGTGTCAGGAGATAAGGGCCGAAACACTTGCTTGAAGGGGGCTTCTCTTCTGAGGACTCTCTGCTGCCACGCTCTCCACGAGTTTCTTACTGCTACTTTTGTTGCAAGATGT
The DNA here is from genome assembly GCA_033310375.1 of Conus canariensis. Taxonomy (NCBI): domain Eukaryota; kingdom Metazoa; phylum Mollusca; class Gastropoda; order Neogastropoda; family Conidae; genus Conus; species Conus canariensis. The sequence continues at coordinate 20,917,579 of CM065726.1, forward strand.
GACGACGTTGGATTTAGCTTAATTGAATGTCTTAACTTGATCATCTGTGCCCCACAAAACCTCTGGTTTTCATATGGCAATAAAAGATGTTCTTGTTCTTGTTCTTCAGACTTCCCCAAACTTAGTTACATCTGGGTCGCTGATCGTTCTGTGGATGTACCGGCGGTCTGTAGGGAGTTATTGGTGTTTTTCTCCATCGATCTCGCCTTCATAGGGAGGGGAGGGGGCGGAGGGGTGTGAAGGGAAGGGAAAGGCGGTTGGGTGGGGTTGGGGGGTGGGGTTGGGGGGTGGGGGTGGGGGGGTGGAAGTGGGACATGAGGTTGGTCTTATAGCTTTTAGCTGTCTGTGTCTGGTTCCGATTGCCTTTCTTTGTCTCTCTTTCTGTCATTGTCTCTATGTCTGAGGTGTGTGTGTGTGTGTGTGTGTGTGTGTGTGTGTGTGTGTGTGTGTACGTGTGTGTGTGTGTGTGTGTGTGTGTGTGCGTGTGTGTGTGTGTGTGTGTGTACGTGTGTGTGTGTGTGTGTGTGTGTGTGTGTGTGTGTGTGTGTGTGTGTGTGTGTGTGTGTGTTCCTTTTCTACATTTTTTTCTCCATCTAGCCATATGTCTTTCCGTGATTTTTCATGCTGATCAAATCGTTGTGGGAGAGAGAGAGAGAGAGAGAGAGAGAGAGAGAGAGAGAGAGAGAGAGAGAGAGAGAACTCTGAACTCTGAACCAGTTTAATAAATAGGCCTTCGGCCCTTGTCACTGGGGATGGTTACACAAAATAAGCCAAAAAGTACTGAAAGTAACAATTAAATCCACATACAATTCAAGCATTCTGTTTACATATGCCTTAATTTAAATGCTTTGACTAGGAATATAGCCAAGCGCACAAACACATTCTTATTTTCACATGCTAAGAGAAGAGTTAATTTGAAAGTTGATGGATTGTTATATTACTTAGCCGGGATATAGTGGTGTCTTAGAGCCTCGTACCTCGGACATTGTAAGACAAAATGAACTTCCGTTTCTTTTTGGGATTCACAGAAAGGACACGCCATCTCTTCCTCTGTTACGTTAGTTCTAAAACGGAGTCTGTGAATATTGATTTGTGCCACGCCAAGCCGGAAGCGAATGAGGCTGGTTCTGGCTTCGATATGTTTCAGATCCAACAAATATGATGAAAGTTCCAAACTACTTTTGAATGTACGGTACAATGAGAAACGTTCGCTAGAAAAAAGCTGATGAGACCAATGTTCTTTGAACTCACTAATTAGCCTGTCACGGAAAGTGGCAAGAAATTTCTTTTCAACCTCGACCCCCTGATTTTCCCAAACTTCTTGAAATCCGTATTTGTACAGCGTAAAACAAACAGACGAGGCCCATGTGTTTCGATTTTGCTCATGAAGGTAGAGTAACATCTTGTAAGCTTTTAACGGCAGTCGATGTTCTGGCATCTTGAGAAGTTTAAGCCAATATCTAATGCATCTCACATATATATTAATATACAGGGGAAATCTGCCCAGTTCACCGTAGATCATTGCATTCGGTGTTCTGATACTAACATTTAGAAACCGCTTCAGTGCGAAGATATGGACTTTTTCTATTATGTCATTATTTGCAATAAGACCCCAAACTTCCGTACCATAGTTCAGCATCGGTTGTACTTGTGCATCAAACAATTTGAAAAATATTTTTGGAGATCTTTCACCAATCGACCGCAATAACTTAAAAATGTTAATTACCCCCTTCTTTGCACGTCCAGCCAATTCCTTTAAGGTGTGGGAAAATGACAATCTGGTTGATAAAAAAAACACCTAAATATTTATACATGTTAACTACCGACATCTTAGTCTGTCCATAAAACCAAATTTCTCTTATTGATAAATGCCCACCATTTCTGAACACAACAATATCGGACTTGTCAAGATTTACCGACAAACCAAGACTCAATGCAGTATCGTGTAGCACATTCAGCTGATTCTGAAGACCAGTGACAGAGTCGGATATTAATATTATGTCGTCTGCAAACATAAGGATAAGTATTTCTAGTAAGTCGGGAATAAACTGAAGACCATGCTTACCCTTATTAACGATTTCACATGCCAATTCATCAATAAAGAGTGAGAATAATACAGGACTGCAGACATCTCCTTGTTTAAGCCCTAAAGGACACATAAAGGTATCACTTAACTCACCACCTGCTCTTACTCTTGCTTTAACTACATGATACATACTTGTTATAGCGTTATACATTCTTCCACGAATACCTCTTTTCTTCAGAACATTCCACAGTTTTGTGCGTACAATCGAGTCAAAGGCTTTTCTGAAGTCTATGAATGCGACATATAATTTTTTATGATACGATAATTGTTTCTGTATCATCGCAAATAAAGTGAAGACATGATCGATGGTACTGTATTTCTTTCTAAAACCTGCTTGACTTTCATTTATGACGTTATTTTCTTCAACCCATTTATTCAATCTTTGATTTAAAATGTGACTATAAATTTTACCACAAACATTGAGAAGGGATATGCCCCTATAATTGTCAGGAGAACTCCTATCACCTTTTTTATGAAGTGGTTGAATAATAGCTTCTGACCACTGGGATGGATAAATACCCGATGAGAACAGTTTGTTAAACAAGATGATCAGAACAGGTACAATGATAAGAGCTGCATTTTTGAAAACTTCTCCAATTAAACGATCAGGGCCAGGCACGTATAGCTACAAAAACTTCACCCTCTGTAATGTCACTTTCAAGAGTATCTATGTCAAGATTTCCATCTTCACCAATAATAACAGTTTCTGACTGATCACAAGTATTATTTTCGTTATCCTCATATGAATCAGAATGAAACACACCAGAAAAATGTCTGAACCACTCCTCTTTGCTGATCAAGCAGCCTGATGGCATGTTCGTGTTAAAAGATTTCACTTTGCTCCAGAATTCCTTGGGATTTCCTATGTTTTCGTTCAGGGACTTGACAACTTTATCACGGTGAGCCTTATGCTTTGTCCGTAGCAGTTCTTTGTACTCCCTGCGTTTTTGATTATAGTGCTCTCTAATTGTTTGCTCCTCTTCAGATTCAGCACTGCTTCCCATATCTCTGTTTGTTCTCATTTGTCTGCTTTCTGTACTCCTCGATCTTGCTTTATCTGGCTTTGGCTTAAGGTTATACAGTTTGCGTAAATCCCGGCGGAGCTCGCGCTTTGAATCTTTGCAGTCTGAGTCAAACCAATCTGCTGTTTTATTTTTGCCAATAACAATCATTGTTTCCATACATGAACTGGCATCATGCAATGCCTCGTTAAAACAATTAATTGCTTCGTTAACGTCAACAGCAATTAGACGTGTTGCTTTTTCTAACGTATTTTTAAATTCTTCGTCAGACACTTTGCATAAAAAATCATTTACTTTTCCCATGTCCCATTTCAACTTTTCAATTTTAATAGGATTTGGGGCCATACCCTGTAAACCGTCATCGTCAGTATGCCCAATACACAGTTCCACAGGCATATGCTTAGATTCAATGCGTGGTGTGACATTCAAATCTGTGCATAATTTTACTAATACATGAGAAGTTATGAAATAATCGACAATGCTACATCCGGCTGGAGAAACATAAGTGTAATTGCTAAAAGAAGCATCATTTTGTAGAGTACCGTTTAGTATGCACAAATCAAAGCATTTACACAAGTTAATCAATTGCTTTCCGAGGTCATTACAAACTCTGTCTTTTGATGTTCGACTAGCATCATCATCATCATCGTCATCATCAATGTCACGTGATGGGTCCACACCTAAGTCTTCACTGCTTTCACATGCATTTTCACCGCCAGTGCGTGCATTAAAGTCCCCCATCACCAAGAAAGGACAGTTGCCATGTGTTTCAATGAGGTCCATTATGCAATGTTCCAAGATAGTAACCCCATTTGTGATTTCTGTGTCTCTATAATAGTCAGATGAACTGGGTGGTAAATAAACGCCAACCAGAAGAACAGTATCATCAAAAGTAAAGAGTTCCCCTGCCATTTTCACAACAATAATATTGTCATATTCCACATGTACTTGTTCAACATAATCTGACAGCTCTTTCTTCACGAGTAGTGCAAGACCACTAGACAAACGTGCAGTCACTCCTTCAGACAACCGAACCCCAGGTATTACAAAAACATCATAATCAGGAAAAAGATAGGATGGAAAGTTTGTAGCAAATGTTTCAACGAGTAAACAAAAATCGAAATTGCGAAGATAAGCCTTCAGTTCCGAGTTGAAAACCTGTGAAATTCCTTCTATATTATACGTTACAGACTTCAGCCATTTGTCAACATGGGCCGGGCCGAGTCCCTATTTTTTTCCTTTTTTTGCCTGTCTGTCTGTGGTTTCGTAAAGTGTAGTTTGTCGATTGCCAGTTCTACCTGTGCATGAATGACTTCTTCGTTGAGTAGACCGTGTGTTACGTGTAGTACCTGGTGTTCCTACCTCATTTTTCGCTGTGTGCTTATTCTCGGTTCCGTTGTGTGCTGCGATATGCTGTCCAGCCTGTGCTGATTCTGAGGAAACATAATCCCTTTTGTCAGCTGTTTTTCTATTGTCAGCTGTCTGCTTACTGACCGCTTTGTCTTGCCCTGGTTTGAAATGGGCGCCAGTGTCACTAGCAGTCTGTTGTTGAAAGTTGTCTGTCTGATGACTATCCTGTATGCTTTCCACTGTGTCTGTCGTGTTGTCTACCACGGTGTGTGCATTGTCTTCAAGTGAGGTCATGTTGTTCAGCGAGATTGTCTCGTCGCCTTGGTCATCCAAGTCCAGTACTTTCTGTGCGTCGTTGTCACTGTTACCTGTACATTTTCCTTGCTTGTCTCTTGGTGTTGTCTGTATGACATCTGTATCATCGTCCTGGGTGTGTTCCGTCTCATGTATGTCAGTGGTTTTCACCGTATCTGGAATGTCCATTGAAGTCTGTGCATCAGGAAGCAAGGTATTTTGCGCCTGTCTGCTGTCAGTACTAACAGACTGTATGCTATTTACGGTGGAATCGTATATCTGTGTACAGTTTGTATCGTCATATTGTGTCCTGGTCAAACACGCATCCCCTACCTGACCATGTGACAGATGGTCGGGCTCTACAGTCGTCAGAGTCCTTACAATGCGAGGCCTTGGTGCCAGAGATGGGAAGTTGTGTGATGACCATAACCAGCTGGGGTACGCCTGGTATTGATGCTTATCACAAGAATTCCACTCTTATCCCTTGTCGGTTCCACCGTAGCTGGAGTACCCGGAACGATACCCGTTTTCATGATTGTAGTTGTGGTCTGTAGCGTGACGAAATTCTTGTCCCCATCTGTAGCGGTTCCCTCCCTGTCTGTTGCCGTCTTCCCTGGAGTTGTAGTAGTAAGGAGGCTGGCCCACTGCCCCTTCACCGTGCTGCTGCTGCCACTGTCGATCACCGTCTGGTCTGCTGTCGTGTTCCCTGGAGTTGTAGCAGTAAGGACGCTGCCACTCTGCGCCCACATCGTGTTGCTGCTGCCACTGCCGATCACCGCCCTGTCTACTGCTGCCGTGTCCCCTGGAGTTGTAGTAGTAGGGACGCTGCCCCTCTGCGCCCACATCGTGTTGCTGCTGCCACTGCCGATCACCGCCACGTCTACTGCCTGCTTCCTCCACCACCAGACGGTTTCCCTTAAAGTAGGCATGTCTACCTCGCTGTCTGTGTTCTTGTAACGTCTCCCGTTGTCTGTCCGTCAGGTCGCCAGCCACCAAGATGTTCTTCTTCTTCAGTGCCTCTTTTCCTGTCATCAAGATCGCCATTTTATCTGACCAACGAAAAAACTTGACAATGACCGGTGGGGGTCTCCCTCGGAAATCATTATACCGACCAAGGCGATGGGCTTGCACAATGTCATAGTTAGTTAGTTAGTTTGTGTTTATAGGGTCCAGCGGACTACTAGGAGCCAAATCAGGACCTCAGCTATCATATCTAAGTCTCTAGATACAAATACCCACACTAGTATTAACACATCGCTTAAAATTTATGAGGACAAAAGCACAATTATCTGTTCAACTCCGACGACACCTGTATACATAATTAAAACACTATATTTTATAAAATAAGTTTACCTCTTTCAAAAAAGAAAAAATAAGATCTACTGAAATCTCACGAAAAAGAACTGATAAATCACTGGTGGAAAAGAACTTCTCTCTGATACACATCAAATCAGCACATTCTGTCAAAAAATGATTAACACTGAACAAGCTGTCACACGCAACACACCATGGGGGGTCTTCCCCTCTGAGTATCCAACTGTGCGTTATATAGCTGTGCCCAATATGTAACCGTGACAAAACCGATTCCTCTTTACGGTTACATACCACCGATGGGAAAGGATTGGTTAAATCTGGGCAAATTTTAAACAATTTATTATGAATTTGATTACACCATTCACTCAGCCACAGTTCACGACAATACAAACTAGATTTATGACGTAGATCAGAGTGAGGAACAAACTGCATAGGCCTCCTGGAAAGACTTGCACCGAGAGCTTGTTTGGCTGCTTTGTCCACCACTGAGTTACCATAGATTCCCATGTGGCTGGGGACCCACAAGAAAACTATATGCTTTCCCGAAGAGACAAGCCGAGTATGAAGATCATGAATATCAGCCAAAACTGGATGTGAAACTTCTCTTGTCGATAGAGCCGACAATGCCGACAATGAATCCGATAAAATAAGGAAATCATTCTGATCTGACCTGGACACCGCACTGAGGGCCAGATTTAAAGCCTTCAGTTCAGCAGTATAAACAGACGACCAATCGCGCAATCTTAACAAAGTAGGCTTCTGAGAATTGTTACACACAATGGCAGCTGCAGCCCTCTCACCTTTTTTAGAACCATCTGTAAAAATCTTGATAAAATCTTGATAAAGTTCACATTGCCCAAGATAAAGTTGTTTATATGCAGCACTCGAGGTGACCTCCTTTCGAAATTGAGTTAAATATAAATTAATCTCTGGATTGGCGACTTTCCAGGGAGGTACATCAGTCTGTAATGGACCGTCATCAACAGCATCAAGGTCAATGCCAGCTGCCCCGAAGTGGGGCAAAATACGAATACCCAGTGGAGGAATCTCATTTGGCTTTAGATCATATTTGGCTCTAAAAGGCGGGTTCATGACAATATCATAGGCAGGGTTTTCTGGATTAGCCCTCAGTTTCAGATAGTAATTCATGGAAAGACACAACCTCCTTAGCTCCAGAGGGGGTTCACCAGATTCAACATACAAACTCTCTTTTGGAGATGTGCGAAATGCTCCCAGAGCAATCCGCAGTCCTTGATGATGAATTGGATCAAGAGCTTTGAGGTAAGATTTTCGTGCAGAACCATATACCACACACCCATAATCTAGCTTTGGTCTCACCAAAGCCCGATACAATCGCAACAAAGTTCGCTTGTCTGCACCCCAATCAGTGTGACTAATAACCTTCAAAACATTCAAACCTGACTGGCAAGATTGTTTAATGTACTTAATGTGAGGCAAAAAAGAAAGCTTATTATCAAAAATAACCCCCAAAAATTTCACTTGTTTGGAAACTTTAATTACTTGACCATTGAGACTGATAGCTGGTTCTAAGACCTGAGATCTTTTCCTATGGAAATGAACACACTCTGTCTTAGTAGCTGAAAACTTAAATCCATTTTCAGTAACCCACTGCTGAACACGATTAACACACAACTGAAGTTGACGCTCAGCTGCAGCCAAAGTTTTCCCCTTGGCAGAGATGGAGAAGTCATCAACAAATAATGACTTATCAATTCCAGAATTTACTGACTGGACGATGTTATTAATCTTGAGATTGAACAGAAGTGGAGAAAGGATGCTACCCTGAGGGACACCCATCTCCTGCTCAAAAGGATCCGAAAAGGTCGAATGAAGCCTAACACTGAAATGCCTGTTAGACAAAAAATTAGCAATAAACATTGGTAAATTACCTTTGAAATCAAGTGCCTTCAAATCCTGGAGAATTCCATGCCTCCATGTTGTGTCATAAGCTTTTTCTAAATCAAAAAGAATAGAAACTACATGTTCTCCATTAATCAAAGCATTCCTGATAAAAGACTCATATCGAACCAGGTGATCAGTAGTACTGCGGTTGTTCCGAAATCCACACTGGGAAACATCTAAGGCCCCCAGACATTCTAACTGCCATAACAATCGAGAATATACCATTCTCTCCATAGTTTTACATAAGCAACTAGTGAGAGCTATAGGACGATAGTTGTTAGGGTCCGAATGATCTTTCCCTGGTTTAGGAATAGGGATAACAACCGCCTCTCTCCAAGAAGGTGGAAAATACCCTGAACACCAAACATGATTAAACAGAGACAACAACACCTTTAAACCCTCAGCTGGCAAATGTTGAATAAATTGATAATGAATGTCATCTGGTCCAGGAGCTGAGTTGTTGGCTTTCAAAATGGCGTCCTTTAACTCATCCATGCTGAAAACGCAGTTGTAATCCTCAGAACTATCTGGCACGAAGGAACAAGATTTTGACTCTGCTGATCTTTTGATACGCTGGAATTCCTTGCAATAATGATCAGCTGACGAATTTTGATGGATAGTAACAGCTAACAAGTTAGCAACCTCCTTTTTATTAGTAATAATCGATCCATTTACTTGCAAACATTTTATAACTGATGTAACCGACTTTCCCTTAATCTTACGGATTAGTTTCCAGACTTTCCTTGAATTGACCTTAAAGGACAGATTTGAACAAAATTTTTTCCAAGATTCTTTCTTCTTAGTTTTAAAAGTATACCGACACTTAGCCCTACACGCCTGATGTTTAACTTTGTTCCCCACCATAGGAAACCTAGCAAAAAGTCTTTGAGCACCTTTTCTCTTACCCTTCAAAGTTTTGCACTCTTTATCATACCAAGGGGTCTTAACATCATTTGGTTTATCACGGGACTTGGGAATAGCTTCCTTAGCACTCTCTACAATCACTTTAGTGAACTGCAAAACAGGATCATCATAACTCTGCAACAGATTCATAGGCAGTCTACTTAAAATCTGTTGCTGATAAAGACTCCAATCTGCAGAGCGAAACTTCCATGTTTCCCGAGGGGACTCCTGCATTTGCTTTGTAAAATAAATAAAAATCGGAAAGTGATCACTCCCGCTTAGGTCCGAATGAACCTGCCACTCTAAGTCCAAAAATAAGGAAGGGTCGCAAATGGACAAATCCAAGTGAGTCAACGAACCAGAAGGAGAACAAAAGGTCGGTGAGCCTGAATTCAGAAGACAGAGATCATGATCCGATATAAAATCCTCAAGAACTTTCCCTTGAGAATTGGTGCAGTTACTTCCCCACTGTGGAGAATGACCATTCAAGTCACCCAATAAAAGAAATGGGCGAGGGAGCTGAGAAATTAAACCATCCAACTGACTCTTCGAAATCACAGAAGATGGAGACAGATACAAACAACATATCGTAACGACCTTGTTTAACGAGATACGAGCTGCCACTGCCTCCAGATCCGTCTGAAGTGGAATTTCTGTATGTAGTACCGAATTATGAATATAAAGAGAAACGCCTCTCCTTGAAAAGTCTGCAGAAGCTGGCTTGAGTAAGCAGGAGAAACCAGGAATCTCATGCTTCTTACTTGCAGTTAAAAGGGTTTCCTGAAGAGCAATTACCGAAGATCTATACTCTGTCAATAATAGCTCAAGGTCCCGACAATTTGCTTTAACTCCCCTTATGTTCCACTGGAGTATGTCCATGTTAGGTTGTTAAAAGAATATCTATCAGCCCTCTTCTCCAGAAACTTCACTGTCCACCAAAGAACTAAAACGGTTCTTCAAGACAAGGTCAGAAGCCGATGCTCCTGATAAATTTCTAAGTTGTTTGTTGCCATGCTTGGAATTTGCTCTTACTGGACTGAAACCTGCTGCACCAAATACCTGACTTCGAGATTTTCCCCTAGGAGGGTCTGGAGTCCGAAAAGGACGCTCCTCACTGCGTGCCTGTCTCGTACTGCTGTTATTGGCCTGTGAGCGAGGGGACATCTCTTTCCTCCGATCCTTCACCCCTGACCTCTGATCCACAGCACTTTGTACAACTGAAACACTTCTTCCCTCACCAGCAGGGGCTGAAGCCTGTTGTACACTGCTGGACGGAACACTATTGCATTTCTGAGACAAAACCTCAACTGATTGTTCAAGTATAGTAAGCCGATCCAAAACCGATGACAACAATTCTGTCAATTTCTTCTCCAGAGCAGTGAATGGAGCTGCTCCCAGATCATCACCCGATGACCGGTTCGCAGAATCGTTAACCACCTTCTGTGCATAAGTCGCAGCCGAAGGAGTCCTGGCCTCCACTAACCTTCTAGCCTCAAGAAAGGAACATTTCCTCTCAATCTTTACTTTCTGAATCTCGCATTCCTTTTTCCACACTGGACAACTTTTTGAATTTGCTGGATGGTCACCCTTACAATTGACACAGTATACAGCATTTATACAAGATTCATCATGCTTCTTCTGTCCACAGTCACGACAGATCTCCTGACCCCGACAAGCTCGGCTGGAATGCCCAAAGCGTTGGCACTTGAAACACCGCAAAGGAGATGGTACAAAAGGCGTAACTTTCACTCGGACATAACCCACTTTGACAAACTCTGGGGGAGATGGCATAGCAAAAGTCAAGAATAGCGGTGTTGGTTTCGATTAAGTCACTTCCTTTAGAGATTTTAACTCTATGGACCTGCAGAACACCCTGACTTTCCATCTCAGTCCGAATTTCTGATTCAGCAACTCCAGCCAAGTCAACACATCTGATTACCCCTTTCGAGTAGTTGAGAAAGGGGTGAATGGAAACCTTAACTGTGATCTGCATGAGTTGAGAACCATCCCTTTTCAGTAGCAACCGAGACGCCGCTTCCGTAGCACAGTTAACAAGGTAACTACCAGATCGGAGTCTTTTGATCATTTTAAATCCTGTGGACGAAACTCCCTCGAACCACTTGCAAACAGCGAACGGAGAAATCCGAGCAATGGATTCTTTCGGATCTTTTGCTTCCACTAAAAGGAAGCTTGGCCATGTGTTTTGGATACCCTTTCTCTTTGCCACTTCTCTTATCTCATTATCTGAATCTGAATCTCTATTCATAGTCTCGTCCATAAGCGTGCCATGTCCATCATCATTTCTTCTCTTTTTGTTAGGGGGTAGTTGTTTAGATGTCATAATGAAAGAAAAAAAACTTCACCTCCCCTACTCCCCACCCGCCATCGAGTGCCCACAAGGGCGATGCCCCTAAGCGGTCCTCCAGCAAAGGGAAACACCAGGGTTATAGTGCAGGTATACACCGCGTGGCACGCGCTCCACCCCATCCACCAGGCTCATGACCAACTGCCGGGAACGGACAGGAGGCCACTCACCTGGCTTCCAGGACAAGCAACGTGGCACACGGTTTGACCCATGCCATGCCCACACTGTGAAGGCGACCGGTTGACAGCATTGGGCCCCATGCTGCCCCCCGTCTAGGGGAAGTCCGGGCCAAAGTGGCGTGTTGAGGGGCGCGGATCCTACTCCGAGTCCCTCTCAACCACCAGGACACCATTCTCCCCCGACACGGGCCGCACCGCACGGTCAACACGGTGGACCAAGAGGCCACAGAGAAAATAGAAAGTGCTACAGAAGACTTGTGAAAAAAGGAAAAGAATAGGATAAAGGTCCGTAAAGGCAGAAGATAGACAAAACAGAAAACTGCAGATTAATAAGGAGAATGTTGAAAGAGAAATGCAGGTGAAAGAACCATGGGTAGGCAGAAAAAACACAAAAAAAAAACAGAGAAAAAGAAAGCCCACTTAAAACAAAGTCCCACCCTCAAGGGGCACAAGAGGGTGACCCTGAGAACTAAAAATAAGACACCCCACCCAGGTCCCCCAGGGCAGACCCCGGTGGGGGGCACAATGTCATTCCGACTCCACAGTTTGCCAGGAACAACACCTTCCAACACCTCCAATACCGCTGTTACACACTCATTGTAACCTTCATTGCTTGAAGACCGGGGGATGTTGAAAAACTTCAAGTTTTCACGTCGTGAAAGTATGTCCAGTTTGTCGATCTTGTCATCCAAGCGTGAGGAAAGACTTGCCATGTCATCTTCCAGTTTCAACAATTTCTGTTTCGTGTTATTCGTTTCTGTCAATGAAGTACTCACACTCTGCTCTAAAGCACACGTCTTAACACGGAGCACGTGAATTTCGTCCTTCAGTACTCGAACAGCGCTGTCAATGTTGCTTGAAATTTGAATGGAGAATTCCTGAAATTTAGAATTTAACACTTTATGTATTGATTTCTCAATTTCCTTCTTTTGCTTTGAAAATAGATCTTCTATCATCGAATCCGCTGGATCACGTTCTTCCTTATCATCCATCTTTCAATGCTCAGCGATGGATATCAACAGAGTAATTAAGAAAAATTAATGAAAAACTCAAGGAGCTCCTCAAAGCGTGCCCTGCCTGTTCCTTGAGCGTGAACTCACCCCCAGAGAGAGAGAGAGAGAGAGAGAGAGAGAGAGAGAGAGAGAGACTGTGGGTCTGTCTCTGCCTATAACTGTCTGTCTCCGCCTGTCTGTCGATCTGCCTCTGTCTGTCTCTGTCTGTCTGTCTGTCTGTCTGTCTCTGTCTGTCACTGTCTGTCTGTCTCTGTCTGTGTCTGTCGGTCGGTCGGTTGGACGGTCAGTCTGTCTGTCTGTCTGTCTGTCTATCTGTCTGTCTGTCTGTCTGTCTGTCTGTCTCTCTCTCTCTCTCTCTCTCTCTCTCTCTCTCTCTCTCTCTCTCTCTCTCTCTTTGTCTGTCATATGTTTAAGAACGCGATTTTGAACACTCGTGGTGATCACATCGTTCTCCCCGATGGCTGTGTTCACAACCAGAATTACCTCAGTGGGAGGTAGCTCCGCTGAAAGACTTAATGATGCCGAAGTACGTGATTGTCATCGCTCCGACAATTACATCATCATCATCATCATCATCATCATCATCATCTCTCTCTCTCTCTCTCTCTCTCTCTCTCTCTCTCTCTCTCTCTCTCTCTCTCTCTCTCTCTCTCTCTCTCTCTCTCTCTCTCTCTCTCTGGATTCTCGGGGTTCCTTTCAGATTTTGTATTTGTGTTCAATTGCTCGAGAACGTTCGCAAAGTGAACGTAGCCTGCAACAGAGGACTGAACAAAAAGAAAAAGAGAAAGAACAACAAGAAAAAGAAACAAACAAAAAAAAAGAACGAAGGAAGTAAGCAAAAGAGGCAAATGATGTGTGGGGGAATTAAAGAGAGAGAGAGAGAGAGAGAGAGAGAGAGAGAGAGAGACACAGAGAGAGAGAGAGAGAGTGAGTTCTGTCACCTGATTGCTTTACTTCTTAAGACACTGACCAAAACACGGAACTGTTGTCTGAAACTATGCGTTTGTTAACTTTGAATTCCCCTTTTTCATTTTTTTTTCATCTGTTTAAAGCTTAACACACTTCTTATTCTCTCTCTCTCTCTCTCTCTCTCTCTCTCTCTCTCTCTCTCTGGCCTGCAACACGGTGTTATTTGCAACCCACGACATGAATGTGTAACGGATTCACGCCTTGTCCCATGTCCGAGTAACACGTGCTGTGAACTGACCAACACGTTATGCCCTTTCCATTCTGCCGTGTGTGTAGCCTGCCATGGAGACCACCCCTGTTGACACTGAAAGCAAACTAAGGCCCACGTTAGACACTCGGCAGCAAACGTTTTCCTGCTCTGTGAAGGAGCTCACTGCGTGGAGAAATGCCTTGTTCTATCGATACGCAGCAATAACAGACACATCAGTTGTCTTTGAAAGAAATGACTTTGATTACAAGGACGATTACCTTTATCTTTCTTTATGGATTAGCGAACCGATATCACCTTTCTTAGCCAAGTCGGTTTTGCGCGTTTTCTTGGATGAAGTGAAACGAATCACTATATCTTGTTACTTTACCCGGCAAGGCACTGGAACTTTACTATGCCAAGGCATTGACTGTGTCAAGTGGGGTAAAGAAGAGTGTGAGGCACTGAAAGACATTGTGAGTGAATTCTGTGTTCATGGTGATCTGGCTGCCTTTAAGAGTGCGTTGCTGTCTTCTCCCCTGACTTTTATGACAGAGGATGGTAAAGACATACCATTGTCAGCTCCGGATAATGTGTGCGGCAGTGAAAGTAGCCCCTCCAGTGACCACACTCCTGCTGCTCCTCGGTCTCTTCCTCAGGTGCTAGGAAAGCCAGACTTTGAGGATACAGAACTAGAAGTTGGTGTTTCTAATTCTTTTGTTGAGTCTGCTTCTGACTCCAGTGAAATAACTTTAGCAAAAGCCATACATACACATCAGGAAAGTCACACTCATCAAGATGGTCACACAGATACACAACATTCGGCTGTGAATTGGGCTTCTAAAAGAAGCCCATATAAGTCAACTCCCAAACGTTTCCCATTGAAAAAGCGTTATCGTCGACGTACTCTCTGCCCTTTAAAGCATGTTGACAAAACAGTGACAAGTGACCTTGACAATATTAAAATTACTGTAGATACCATTCTTACTGATCTTTCGGATCATGAAAATACCATGCTGTCCAGACTTGAGGATTCAAAAGTGTCTATCAAAAATGAATTGAAATGTCACATAGATCGGAAGATAGAGTCTTTACATTCTGCTGTCGAAGGGATCCAGAGTGTAATGTCAAAGTTTGAATCGACAATGAATATTTTACTTAAAGAAAATCTTTCTTTAAAATCCTCCTTGGGTTCACTTCAGTCCGAACTGAAACAATTAAAGAAAAAATCTCACTCAACTACAAGTGTCTTCACACAGTGTGATTACCCCCTAAGTTGTGTTCCAGGTCATTCTTCATCCAATGAGGACAACTCCCAAAAAGGTGTGTCCCATCAAATTGACACCCACCCCACCCCAACAACTCTTCACACAACTGTGAATACAACCATTCCCGATTCTGTTACACAATCTCCCCTGAAAACTGTGGAGGACACACGTTTCAGTAGTCAGTCTACACTACCAGTTCCTGGCACTCCTGTGGACATTGTGAATGTAACAGTCGGTAATCGTTTTGATGTACTTGCTCGTCTCAGTCAGAATGAAGTACTTCTTGACCCCGATTCCAATAAACCTGACTCCCCCCAAACAAACTCTGTCACATCTGAACCATCTGCCTGTGAACAGTTAACTAAACAGGATCAAGAACCTTCTCAATTGACAGAGGTGAAAGAAAAACTTTCTTCAGAGCAGGTTTTAAAAGAAATATCTATTCCTTTGAAATGTTCTTCCTTGCTAATCGGAGACTCTGTAATAAGGTACATTAATCCAAAGAGACTAGACACACGTCGTGACCCGTTATTCAAAATATGTGTTCCTGGTCTGACTTTAGTGCATCTTGTTCAGTGGTTAAGTACTTTAGAAATCCAGGACCAAGTGAACACTTTAATTGTGCATGTGGGTGTGAATGATTGTCCGGCCGGACCCATTGCAGCCAAAGATTGGCGTGAACTGATTGGTTTGTGTAAATCTCGTTTTCCCTCTGCATATATTGCCTTCAGTTCTATTCTCCCGGCCCGCGGTCGACACCAGCTAAATAACTCCATTGCTCCTTCTAATAGATATTTATATGCTACTTGTACAAATATGAATGTGGACATGATTGACCATTTTGGGTCATTTGTGACTCAGAATGGTGCCCCCCGTCAGGCCCTGTATAAAGATGCTACCCACCCCAGTACAAAAGGGACAGTCTGTCTGGCACTTGGCTTCAAGACTGTTCTCCCTCAGACCGGGCGTTTACAGTTGAACGACCCGGCTAACAATACAAGCCCCTTCAATAAGCCACACCATGTCCCCACCAGTGATCGGTCCATGCCCCGTACTGTACAGAGGAACAGCACTAGAAATTATGGCCCTGCCCTACAAACAGCTTCTCGACAATATGTGAACGCCAGAAATTCAGGTGTTCCCCCCATGTCCTCAACAAGTGACTTCCCTCCATTAATGTCCCAAACCAATCGCAAACCAGTCATGAACCAGCCAGAGTTGACTCCCCAGGTTCCACCGCCAGATCATTTGGATAATCCCTGTGCTGAGGCTTACAGTCAGACACTGAAAGGTGAAAATTCGCGTCCCCCACCAAGTATCCCCACCATCCCGACACATGTCCCGCCTCCATTCCTCTGCCCGAGTTACACGATTCCCGACGCTCCTTACCCCAGATTTCCCGTCCCTTATCCGTTCTCTGTGCAGAGGGTTCAAGGATCTGGCCTTGGCCAAACACAGCCCCATTTTCCCTTGGGTTCAACAACTCTACCTGTCAATCCTCTCACACAGGAGAGTCATGCTGACAACCGAAACTGGCCTTCAATTAACCCTCTGGGTTATTGTGCGCAGCAGTTGATGACGTTGGCATCACAGTTGGTGACGCAGCGTGACCAACAGAGGACTGCTGCCAATTGGTAGAATGAGTGGTGATGTTTTGATATATTGTATGATGCTTTGTCCTTGCTTGGTATTTATTTATGTGCGAAAGATAAGATAATACATTTTTTTTATTCAGTCGGTACATTTCTCCCCATTCATTCTAGTCAAAGTGTTAGCATTTACGTCGTCATATGATTAAATATGTAACTGTTGAATTATTATAATAATCTTCCCTATCTTGGCCGTATAACTACTCGGACTTGGGACATTTGAAATGGACTGTTGTAGAAGGACGTTGATTATTTGAACACTTGCACTTCTCGTGTCTTCTTGAGGCATAGGTGTTTTGTGATTGTGCCCTTACCATTGTTATTGCTCATAAATTTTTTTTTTTTTTTTTTTTGGCTAACTTCTTTTCTGCGTCGTTACCCGTTGAAGAGGTGTGCATTTTTGTGTGTGTTTGCTTTTTTTTTTTCACTTGTAATATTTAATTTTCAAATTGCCTGGTATCCTGCAAATTGATTTTGCGTTACATTGTACACATATTGAAGGTAAGGTGGGTTTTTTTGTTGTTGTTGTTGTTGTTTTTGTTTTGTTTTCCTTGTAAAATAATGGCAAATAATTTCAATACCGAGAGTAGTAATGAATGGTTAACCAACTCAGGATTCAAAATTGGCTATCTAAATGCATGTCATGTGTTAAACAAATTATGTGATTTACCTTCTATTTTATCTAATGCTAACAATTGTTTTCATTGTTTTTGTTTCTCTGAATCTCGGTTATCAAGTTTAGTCTCAGACGATTTAGTAATGATTCCAGGTTACAATTTTATTAGGAGAGACCCTACATCTAAGCTAGAAACAGGTCTTCTAGGATATGTACATCACTCAATGAACTATAAACTGATCCATCATTTTGATAAACATAATATTGAATGCATCTGGATAGAGTTTCGTTTAAAAGGGACTAAACCGATATTAGTAGGCTTTTTATATAGAAACCCTGATGAACGTGTGGAATGGTATGATAGATTCGAAGCAATGATGGAAGATGTCTCAGATTATTCAACAGATGTTGTATTGCTTGGTGACTTTAACATTGATTTACTTAAACCTCATGATAAATGGAAACGAATTTTTGAATCATATAACTTATCACAACTGATAGACACGCCAACAAGAATAACGCTGCAGTCTGAAACACTCATTGATCATATCTATGTAAACAATCCAATAAATATTACAGAAACTTCCGTACCAGTTTATGGTCTCAGTGATCACTTTCCTGTATGCTTAACTTGGTCCAAAAAAGGCGTAAAAATTCCTAGATGTAGCCACAAATGCATTTCTTTCCGTAGTTATAAATCCTTTAGTTCTGACGATTTTCTTCATGATTTATGTATTGCAGATTTTTCCAGTGTTTTTCAGGAGACTGATCCGGACAAAGCTCTCGAAGTTTGGTATAACATATTTGTCCCTATTTACGACAAACATGTCCCAACTAAGATCAAACGTGTCAAACCCGATGGAAAACCACCGTGGTTAAATGATGAAATTAATGCTGCTATTAAAATTCGTGAAAATTTGTTGCAGTCAACAGGAAAAGATGCAAAGTTTAAGAAACAGCGTAACAAAGTTACAGCTATGAAAAGATCTGCTCGTAAAAAACATTTTAGCGACCTTATTTCATCGAAAAAAGATTCAAAATCGATCTGGAAAGCCATTAATCAATTATCAGGTAAATCGTCAAAACAAACAGCTCCGTCATCTTTAATTCTGTCTGCCGATAATCTCAATAAACACTTTTCTACCATAGTCGAAAAGACTATTAAAACTGATTGTACTAAACATAATGAACTGTTGTTACTAAGAGAATTTTGTGATACTAGACGAATAGGGTCCAGACTTGACTTTCAGTTTATCAGTGTTCACGAGGTATGTAGAGAACTTAATTCATTGAAGGAATCTAAGAGCCGGGGATTAGATAATATAGACAGCAAAATTTTGAAAATTTCCGCACCTATTATCTCTGATAGCCTTACTTATATTTATAACCTTTGTATTCAGAAATGCTATTATCCACAATATTTTAAAGAAGCTAAAGTTTTGCCATTTTTTAAATCTGGTGACCCACAAGATCCTTCGAACTACAGACCGATTTCCATTCTGTCTAATTTGTCTAAACCTTTAGAAAAGCACCTTAAGCAAAAGCTACAAAAGCACTTCGTTACACATAAATTATTTCATTCAAATCAAAGCGGTTTTAGAGAAAATCATTCATGTCAGACGGTTCTCACGAATCTAGTAGAACAGTGGCATTTAAATATCAATAATGATCTTCTCACAGGAACGATATTTGTGGACTTTGCTAAAGCCTTCGATGTTATTAACCATGATCTCCTCTTAAAAAAACTTACTTTGTATGGTTTAACTCCAAAGTCTGTCAATCTTCTCTCGTCTTTTCTATCAAATAGAAGGCAGATAGTTGTTCAGGATATGGTATCATCCACTTTTATGCCAGTCAATTTCGGTGTGCCTCAGGGTTCAGTCTTAGGACCGATATTATTTACGATTTACATTAACGATCTCCCTCTTTACATTTCCTCTTCTTGTGAGCTTTTCGCTGATGACACTACCTTACACAATAAAGGAAAAAATGTAGATGTAGTGTGCGCTGACTTACAAAATGATGTTGACAGGCTCATAAAATGGACTGAACTTAATCATATGGCACTTCATCCTCAAAAATCTAAATTCATGTTAATATCAACCAGGCAAAAGCGACAAAATATTAAAGATAATCTAAAGGAATTAAAAATATATGATAACGTATTAGATGAAGTAAGTTCTCATAAACTACTTGGTCTTATAATCGACAATAAGTTATCCTGGTCGAATCAGCTTTCGACTTTATCAAAAAGAATATCGAAAAAAGTCTTTCAGCTTAATAGAATCAAACAGTTTTTGGATCAACACACTCGGAAATTATTTTTTCATGCTTATATTCAAAGCGATGTGGATTATGCTTCAACCTGTTGGGATTTAGCTAGTAAAGCCTCTTTAAGGCATCTTGAAAGTCTCTACA
>CM065726.1:20949634-20954634 GCA_033310375.1 Conus canariensis
TATTATTATTATCATCTTTATTATTATTATTATTACCTGCGCCAAAAAGATTATGTTTTCGTTTGCATTTAATTTTGTTTTGTTCACCTCATAACTAGAGGAAAGTCAATGGAAAATGGTTTTAGTCATTTTGGAAAGATGACGATACATGCAAGAAACGTCACACATATGTCCGCAAGGCAAGTCTTAAAACTTGTAACTTTGTCTAAAAATCCTGACGTGAAAATGACGTCATTTTTAAAAAAATTGTTCGATCTTTGCCGCGGAGCTCTTTCGCACTCCCGAGAGCCCATCGGATTATTATTGTAAATGCTGTTGTTGGCGTTATGGCTGTTGCGATCATCATCATCAGCGGCAAGCAGAATGATGGATGATTAAGGATGGTTGTGGCATCAGTGGTGTTGGTGATGATGAAAGTGGGGATATTGATGGATGGATGCTGGGATTGAATGATTCATCAACCAAACAATAGGATCAACTTGCATTCGATGCGCACAGTCGCCGCACAAGCTGCACACAGCTAACGGCCACGGAATACGGACAGATCAGCAGTCAGGGTTTCCACAGGTTGGGAATAGTTGGGAAGGCTTGGGAAAAACGGATGGTCCTTTTCCCAGTTGTGAAAGTTTGGGGAAAATGGCATTTGGTGTCTGCGGTTGGGAAAGTTTGGAAAAATCGAACAAGCATCTTCAGAAACTCAAACAAGCATCTTCAAAACCAAAGAGATAGAAAACCAAACAACAAAGGCACAAACAAATAAATTCTAATTGTCCGAAAATCGCCCGACATAGCGACTGACAGTTTGCTCTACTTATGGAGTGTAACCATGTGTTGTCAAGAGTTACTGTTCTTGCCAAGAAGATCGCCATTGACCGACATTTGCGCGCAGTTTAGCTTTCTGTTTTTCATAACTCCTGTAGTGCATTTCGTTTGTAACATGGTTGGGAAAACCAGTGCTGGCGTTGGGAAAGGTTGGGAAAAGGTTGGGAATTTTGTTTCTCCAAGTCTGTATGAACCCTGACAGTGTCTTTTCATGTGTCTGATGCCTTATATTCCTGCTACAACAGCCAGCACTATACTATACTACAGTGCTGCAAGAAACTTGATACTGCTGCTGCTGCTGCCCGAGCTTCTGGACCGGCTCCAGCCTACGCCGCTGTCCGTAATGCCACTTTCTAGCGGGAATTATTTCTGATTGTTCAGTTTTGGAGTTCCCTTTAATATTGCTTCCGCGCCCCCCACCCCACCGCACACCGTCCTCGCCCCTCCATAAAAAAGGAAGAAAAAAACATACGTGTGTATGTGTGTGTGTGTGTGTGTGTGTGTGTGTGTGTGTGTGTGTGTGTGTCGCGCGCATGTGTATGTGCGTGTACTTGAGGAGGGGAGGTGGGAGGTGAGCTCAGGGGGAGGAAGGAGACGTCCTTTACAGTTGTTAATTTTTGACCTGGTCTGAAGGCTTTAATGCCCGAAACGAACAAAACCTCTCTCTCTCTCTCTCTCTCTCTCTCTCTCTCTCCTCTCTCTCTCTCTCTCTCTCTCTCTCTCACGCACGCACTCACACACACACACACACACACGCACACACACACACACACACACACACACACACACACAACACACACACACTCCCTGCTACCTGTCTCCAACCCTGTAGGCCTACATATGGAGGTCAGCAACATGCGGCGACAGTGGAGCCTGGGTGGCTGGTCAGAACAACCCACTGTGGCAGCTAGCCGTGACAGTGATGGGTCAGTCCACTGTGATAGCTAGCTGTGACAGTAATGGCTCACTCCGGGCCCCGCTCCTATCCTGCCTGTCACTGACTCCATCTTTTGAGTCCTGACACTTCTCAGCTCAGCCCCGTGTCCTCCTCCTCCTCCTCTTCCCTTTCTCTCTGCCTCCCTCCATTCATTCTCTCCCCCATCCCATCCCCTTTCGCAGAATGAACACGGCAGCTCAGTCTTGCCCGAGTAGCCTGTCTCAAACAGGATGAGGATGTTTAATTAAAAGCGTAGGCCAATACCGCACGTTGCTTTGGTTGTATGATGATATTCTCTCCCTCTTCCAGTCAAACCGCGTTCTGCCCGTTGAGCAAGTGGATACAATCAGGACATGACAGACATACAAATCCTCAATAAACAGGTGGTGTGCTTGTATGAATAGCTTTTAAAATGTAAAGTGAATTGTTGACAAGAGATGCTTGAGTTTCATGTGTGTGGCTGGAATTATGCTGATCTGTGTTACTCTACTTAAATTGGTCGTCTCGGAGAATGTGTGTATATTACATTCTCTTTGCATCGGTCATCGTGAAGTGGGGGACTGTGAATAAGTTCTTTCCTTTAAATCCCCGAACGGTCATCAGGGCGCCGCAGTGTAGAACAGGTCACCGGGATCCGTCAGCTCTCTGAGTCATATGCCAAGGCCTGGATCTCTGCAGACGGTTTATTCGTCCATTCTTCAATACAGTCAGGCCATCGTTTTTTTTTCTTCATTCTTTCCTTCCGCCTCCCTCTATCAACCCTGGAGGATTGTTTTAGCAAGGTCGTGTAGCCCTACCAAGGCACATTCTTTATTTTTATTGTTGTTGTTGTTGTTGTTGTTGTTGTTGTTGTTGTCGTCGTACCCTGGCTAAAAGACTCCAGGGATCATCCAACAGCCAAAGTACTTGAACACTATGGTACAAATGCATCAGCTGGGGATGAGAACATTATGTGTGTGACCGTTTTTGATTACCCCGCCACGTGGGCAGCCACACTCCGACTTGGGGGATTTTGGAGACTGATTTTTTGGAGCTTGTTACAACTGAAGACATTCCCCGCATACCTATGCAGAACATAACAACATTTTGATGTAGCCTTGGTGTTCTAGCCTATGTCAATTGGCCTGACACAGCCTTAAGCCAAGGCGGATTTTTATTTAGTAACTGACGTCAGCAGACTTTTCATGGAGTCCGCAAGGCTCAAAAGACCCACCCGTCCGATTGTCCGAACAACTAAACCCTCATGTGGACACGCGGAAATGCTCTCTCCGCTTGCCTGTCGGGTAACCAATTTTTGACTGTTTCAGTGAATGGGTAATAGAGCAGTTAGCTTCAACGCCGACTGATCGTACTGCCTAAATCCACTTTTCCACTTTCATACCTCCGATCTCCCTTCTCTGTCGTGTGTGTTTTTCTGTCTTTCTCAGAATGGAACCCCAACAGAGAGCTGTCTCATGGAGCAAAGCAGATTCTGTTAAAATACCAATTCAGAAGTATGCAGGTATTATGCTTGGTCAGTGCAGAAACGATAGACCGACTTCCTCAGTTTGTCTCTAAATGATATGACGTTGATTTATTTTGGAATGTGTGTGTAGTGGGGGAAGAGAGAGAGAGAGAGAGAGAGAGAGAGAGAGTAAGAGAGAGAGAGAGAGAGAGAGAGAGAGAGAGAAAGGGACGGAGAGTGAGTTTTCCGTGTATGGCGGAACCATGGCAGTTTTATTCTTATACTCAGTATGTGTGCTGGAGAAATAAAATGCCCTTTGTCCTATGTTTAATTTCTCTCGCTCAAGTCTTCACCACACCTGTGCAGGGCGTGCCATAGTGGAATTAATGTTTGCTGACTTGTCACTGCACATCTGGTTGTTTTTTGTTTTTAACAAGCTGTCTCTTTATTTAAAGAAGGCAAGAAGAAATATGTGGAAGCATGTAGATTCTTTTTTTTTTTATCTTCTTGTCCCTAGGACAACTAGAAAATATCTTCGAATATCGAGGCCTGGTCCGATATTTTGCGTTGTGGTTTGGTACATTTTTTTTTCAAAGTCCACGTAATCAGTTAACCTGATGTGAATATCGTGCGAGCTCACCTCACTTCCACTGACTGGACTGGCTTTTTTCCAGAACTGCTGAGAGTGCACGTCTCGCATAAAGACAGGAAGATTGAAAATACCAGTACGCATATGAATGTGATCTTGTGTTCCATGCAGATGTTATGGTCTTTCCATACAGATGTCAGCGTGGACAGTGCTGATCTTGTGTTCCATGCAGATGTTATGGTCTTTCCATACAGATTTCAACGTGGACAGTACTGATCTTGTGTTCCATGCAGATGTTATGGTCTTTCCATACAGATTTCAACGTGGACAGTACTGATCTTGTGTTCCATGCAGATGTTATGGTCTTTCCATACAGATGTCAGCGTGGACAGTGCTGATCTTGTGTTCCATGCAGATGTTATGGTCTTTCCATACAGATGTCAGCGTGGACAGTACCGATTTTGCCCTTGCTGCCCTTGAGAGCACATCTGGTTAGGATCCCAATGGAGTCCACATCCTTTCATAATGGGCTGTGGCCCGAAATTGATAGCACCACAAGTCTGGAATCTGTCCGCACTGCTCAATTTATCGCCCATTTTCTTCTTCGTCATCTAAATCTCCCACCCCCACCCCTTCCCCATTACCCCAGGGTTTTTACGAATAAGCATCGTAACCCTCCCTCCTCTCTCTCTCTCTCTCTCTCTCTCTCTCTCTCTCTCTCTCTCTCTCTCTCTCTCTCTCTCTCTTCCAAGCGCGCGCGTGCTCGCACTTGCCAACATAACAGAGCCAGCATTTGATTAATTAGTTTGGGGGACAAAAGTCAACGCAATTAATCTTTGCCCGGTCACCACCAGGATGCACGCTGCTCTCCACCACGGGGCAGATGTCCAGCTTGTTATCACCTCATCCTGACCGATCGTTAATTAATTAACACATCTGACTTGCTGACCACACACAAAAAAGGGGTGGGGTGGGATGGGGTGTGGTGGGGTGCCGGCGAGGACGAGAGACAGGGCAAGGGAGAGCAGCTCCCATGTGAGCTGATCAGCGTGAGACGTGTGGTGTGTGCGTATCTGTCGCTCCATGCGTTTTAACTGATGACAGGAAATTAATTAAGACCTGGTGCTTCTTCACCCCTGTTGCCCTCACCACCACCACCACCACCACCACCACCACCACCACCACCTGTCCGTGTGAAATCTGCTCAG
>CM065726.1:20959634-20962134 GCA_033310375.1 Conus canariensis
ATTCCTCTAAAAGATTCCTTGATATGGGTATCCCTCAAGGCTCTGTTATTGCTCCTATTCTATTTAATATCCTAACTTACGATTTACCAATATCTATTTCCCAAAAAAGTAATTTCATTTAGTATGCCGATGATATCTGTTTGTGGATGAATGTTACTTTAAAAAAGAAAACATCAAAAAGGTCTATAAATTTTATAAAAAGAGCATATCAATGTGATCTGGATAATATTGCTATGTGTATGTCTGAAAATGGTTTAAGCTTATCACCTCAAAAATCTCACATGATGCTATTCGATGCAAGTGGATATGTTCACAATGCCCCAGAATTCAAAGTTAACAACATCACACTTAAATACGCTTCAAATATTAAATTTCTTGGTGTTTATATAACGTCTAAGCTCTCTTGGAATCTGCATTTAGAACATGCTGTAAATCAAGCAAGAAAGTCATTGAACCTTCTAAAAGTCATAAGCAAACAAAGCTGGGGTCAAGACACAAATACATTAATTCATTTGTCCTCAGCTTTAGTTAGATCTAAATTGTCGTATGCACAAGAGGTTTTCTTTAGTGCTCCAAAATATCTATTGAAAAAACTGCGGAGCATAGATTGTAAAGCATATAGAATAGCCCTTGGCATTCCATTTCATGGTTCCATCATAGGATCTTACCATGAAGCAGGTGTTTTGCCTCTTGATGATCAGCGAAAATTAGCCTGTGCTAAATACATTTTAAGATGCTCTACCATTCAAAATTCAAACCAAATGGAACTTGAAATTAGGTCCGATATTCATTTTCCTAAGCGTGCAAAACGTATCCGATCTAATAAAACTATTCTTACATTTTCTTCTAAACTATTGACAAAATTAAACACTAATCAAAAGAAATTAGCTGTGCGTTTTCCAATAAGTCCCATCCCAACCTGGGAGCTTTTTAAGGCAAAGTTTGATTATAACTATACACAATTGTCCAAGTTTGATAACATCAATGTTCTTGCATATGAAGCTAGATCCCATATGAATGATTTTTATCCCAATCACCTAAAAATCTTCACTGATGGTTCTTTATTAGACAGTCAGGCAGGCTGTGGTTTTGTCATCCCCACTTTAAAAATTGAGAAATCTTTTTACCTTGGTAAGGACTTCTCCATTTTCACAGCTGAATTAATAGCAGTTTTAATGGCTATTCAGTATGTCACTGATACACCATTCAATTTCTATGGTGCACTCTTTTGTGTAGACTCTAAATCAGTTCTCCAAGCTTTAGAATCAACAAATCCGAAAAACCGGGCTGAAGTCATCACAGAAATTAAAATACTTATTCATGTTCTTATATCAAGGGGTATCGCAATTGATTTTTGTTGGATCCCATCTCATTCTTCAATATCTGGAAATGAATGGGCTGATCGTACAGCTCGTGCAGGTGCAAAAAAGTCTTTTAAATCCAAGGATATTCCCATTCTTTTAAGTTTACAAGAGGGTTACTCTTTATTACAAAAAGCTTCTTTTGAAAATTTTGAAAAGATATATAAAGACTACATGCTTCCCAAAGTACATAAGCCTAATTCTTCAATAAAGTGTTGTTTAAACGCTCGATCACAAAATTTTTCAAAACAGAATTCATTAATAAATTATACATTTTATCAAAAAAAATGTCAGTAAACACCCAAAACACCGCAAAAAAATTGTTTCACTGTTTTACAGACTTAGGTTAAACGCTTTCAAAACAAAGTTCATAAAAAACGTCCAATGTGTATGCGGGGCTGTTGATAGTTGTACAACAACACATATTTTGTACTTTTGTCCGTATTTTGAATCAGCTCTATCAAAATTCAGAAAAGATGAATCTAAATGCATTTTCCAAGAACCTGTATTTCTTTTGAACTTTGTTCAGAACTTAATGATAAGTCCAGTCGGCTCGTTTTTATGATTTCTGCGTATTTTAGACTGTTTTGTTTTGACTGTTGCAGTTTGATTTGTTAATGTTGATTTTGCTAAGGATTGTTCCTATGTCGTATTTCCACTAATATTTAACACACACACAGGCGCATATACACAAGCGTGCGCACACACACGCGCGCGCACACACACACACACATGCACACACACACACACACACACACACAAGCAAGCACGCATGCATACTACACACTCATACACATACACAAGTAAACACTCACTTCCTGTCTAATATCACTTTAAAGTGAAAAGACGTTAAATCCAACAACAACAACAACAACAACAACAACAACAACACACACACACACACACACACACACACACCACACACACACACCCCACACACACACACACCACACATCCGGACACGCATATATTCAGACACACACACACACACACACACACACACACACACACACACACAACACATTTGCACGCACGCACGCACGCACGCACTCACGCACGCACGCACGCGCGCGCGCGCGCAACACACACACACACACACACACACACACACACACACACACACGCACGCACTCACGCAC
>CM065726.1:20967134-20974634 GCA_033310375.1 Conus canariensis
GACGTTTCAGCACGTGGGGGAAGTTTTGGTGCATTTTGTTATAACGTATTGAAGTGTTTTGAGCAAGTGCATCGTGCAGGAATGAGAACTGATTCAGTTGTAGACATCCAGGGAAAAAAAGTCGAAGAAAATATTTCAAAGTGTCCTGGCTCCTGACAAAGTGAAAAAGAGATGTGAGCACATGTTTAAAAAACCGTAATAGAACACATTTTAAAGCACATCGAATGTGTAGCTTCGTTCATAAAGATGTAAGTGCGCGCGCGCACACACGCGCGCGCGCACACACACACACACACACACACACACACACACACACACACACACACACACACACGCGCGCGCGCGCGCGCGCGCGCACACGTACCTCGCTCCTACGCGCACACGTATGCACATGCGTGCATGTGCACGAACACACCCACACGCGTGCGCACATACACGCACACATATGAACGCGTACGCGCATACACATACGCCCATGCGTATACGTCCACATACAAAGATACACACCTGTAAGTATACATACATAGGCAGATGCGTGCGTATGCTCACACAAGCTAACAAATCACACACACACATGCACATGCACTTTTGCACACGCACACACACACACACACACACACACACACACACACACACACACAAATGCGCGCGCACATACACACACACACACACACACACACACACACACACACACACACACACACACATACACCACTCACACACT
This sequence comes from Conus canariensis, assembly GCA_033310375.1. NCBI lineage: Eukaryota > Metazoa > Mollusca > Gastropoda > Neogastropoda > Conidae > Conus > Conus canariensis. The sequence goes on from CM065726.1 coordinate 20,967,859, forward strand.
CATGGATACGCATACACGCACATCATGCACACACACAATAGCTTGCACACACACACACATGGGCCCGTGCCCACACATCCATACACACACGCGCATGTGTACATTCACTACACACACATACAATGATAAAAATGGCACAACCAATGTTAGGTAGGCTCTCAAGATCTGACCAGCGCGTTGGGCTAATGCGTCGGCAGACATGTGCTAAGTCGTAGCCACGAGACCCTCTTCTTAAATTCTCTCATCATAGTTATTAATTCATTTATCCATCAGATTTCAATCATGCGCAGTGTGGTCTCAAAACTTAGTGGATGTGGTGTAGCGTAGGCCTATACTGACTAGTCCGTACGCAGTGACGCCTCCTTGATGTAACTGAAACTGTACACTAAAATCATCAAGACAACAATTACAAATTAGGTATTTCTTAGAGATCGAACTTTGAGGGTGTATACATTACAAACTGTTGAAATTTTTCTTTTTTGGCGCGACACCAGAGGAAGAAAAGGTTTGAACAGAAAAGGATGTTTAATGTACTGACGTCAGAGGAAGAAAAGGTTTGAACAGAAAAGGATGTTTAATGTACTGACGTCAGAGGAAGAAAAGGTTTGAACAGAAAAGGATGTTTAATGTACTGACGTCAGAGGAAGAAAAGGTTTGAACAGAAAAGGATGTTTAATGTACTGACGTCAGAGGAAGAAAAGGTTTGAACAGAAAAGGATGTTTAATGTACTGACGTCAGAGGAAGAAATGGTTTGAACAGAAAAGGATGTTTACTTCACTGAGATTTCTTCGAGATCAGTCAGGGCAAGGCGACAAAGGAAAAGTGAACGTTCTTCTTTCTCTCTTTTTCTTTCTTTTTTTCTTCTTGTACATTATAGGCTGACAAGATTACAACCTCTGTGTTGTCTATAACAAACATAATGATCTGCAATATCTGATCGCACAGAGAGAGAGAGAGAGAGAGAGAGAGAGAGAGAGAGAGAGAGAAAAGAGAGAGAGAAGGAGAGAGAGAGAAAAGCATTCAACCGCAGTCATATATTTGCAAAGCTTTATGCAACTGGAGTGTGTTTTGTAAGCGTAGACTTGCACTTACAAATCATTTGATTATCACTGCAACATTTTGTTACGAGAGAGAGAGAGAGAGAGAGAGAGAGAGAGAGAGAGAGAGAGAGAGAGAGAGAGAGAGAGAGAGAGAGACGTGTGTGTGCTCGTGCGTATGTATGTTCACGCGCTCGAACATGTGCGTTTCTGTTTGGTAAAATATGTAACGAATGAGTTCCATGTCGTTGTGAACTGGAGCTCCAGGGTCAGCTGATAAGGCATCCGACAGGGAGACCCGTTAGACCTATCTGTGCGACTGATAAGCATGGGCTCATTTTTTCCCTTTTAGTGAGAAATGGGGCAAGTTAGGCATGGTGCCACGCTCCTGTCGCTGACAACGGCATGATCATGCCAGGTGTGTGGTCTGACTTGAAGATGGATGATGGTAATAATGTGAGGGCCGTATAAACATTGCTGGAACTGCAAGATGGCGGAAATTGCTGCTCCTTTGCTGTTTGCATTCTGTCTTTTAGGTAATCTGTGTGTCTTTGTCTTATCTACCTTTCCACCTTGTTGTCATTGTTCTGTATGTTTCTTCCCTTTTTTTCCACCTCAGTTATTCTGTGTTGTCTGGTTATTCTCCATCTGGTCATTTAGTGAATCTGTGTGTTGGTTCTGATCCCCCTCCCCTCCCCTCTTCTGTCCCATTGTGTTGCTTTGTGTTCCTGTTCCGTTTAGTGTGTTTATTCATCCCGGCTTGACATTCTTCGTCTTTTCTGTTTTTCCATCCCATCCTTAGTTATTCTGATTGTTTGTTCTGTACCACCACCCCATCCTGAAGTTTTTCTTAGATATTCTGTGCGTCAGGTTTCTTCAGTTTTGCACACTTTTCAAATTTCCATTGGTAAAACGAATATTTTACTGATTTTTCCACGAAATAAGATACATGTGTGAAATTCAAACAGTGCACTAAACATAAGTATTATTAGCTTTCATTTCGTGCATTGCATGTGTTTGATATGTTCCTTAGACACATGGGAAGAAAAGAAAGAACAAACGCCGGTTGCTTCATCTACACTGTTTCTCTCGAATCATTCTGACTCACCCTCGAAGATTTCGACTCATCTGTTGTTCTACAGAATTCTGATTCTTTAGTGTAAATCTTGTTAATGTTTTTATTTCTCTGACAAAAGCAGTTACATGAATTATTGTTGCTGTTTTTCAATAGCAAAAGCTGTCCTCTCAGAGACTTTTTGTCAAATATTAATCCTGTGTATGTTCAGTATAGAATGTTTAGTGTATATCATTACAGTGAAATATTTGCATTATAAATTAACAAGACGTATAGTATTTAGAAATGCATCGAGAATTCGTTAAAAGTTGATTCCTTCTGTAGCTTTAATCGGCTATTGGGTAAGTTTTAATCCCCAGGTTCTGATGTTTCAGTTGATAATTAGAAATACGTTTAGATGCATGGAACAGAAGACTACCCAACATGAAAACTGAAGAAAGAAAATAACAGAAAGTGAGAGTTTACACTACACGAGCATCGGTTTGCTGTCAAGCCTGATATTGTTGGGGCTTCTGTCCGTTGTTGTTCTAGATAAACTGTGAAAGTTTGCTCGGATGAAAGGTTTTTATGGGAACATTTTGTCTTCAAGAATCTCCGGTGTAAAATGCCATCACTGTCACTTTATCTCAGAAATAATACATTCACTAACAGGAGCAGGCGTCTCTCTGGACTGGAAGTGTACGCTTTCTTTCAAAGACAAACCCTGAAGTCTCCGTGCACCTGCCTTTCACCGCATCGTATGTCTGCCTTTAGCCATAAACCACATCAGTCCCACCACACATCGATATCAGACGTCTGGATCTAGAGGGCGCTGTAGGTAAGACATGACCCGGGGACACAGAGCATGCGCAAGACAGGCTATCGGAATCAACTGGGCATGATCATAAAAGTTGCTTCGAGTTGCCCCAGGTTCCTTTCATAGAAAGTGGTGCATTTTGCTCTTTTTGTTCCTGTTCATATATAGTGGTGCATTTTGCTTTTTTTCAGTCGTTGTCGACTACATGCTAGTATTTTCCATTTTGTTCATTGTCTAAGATTCTTTTTTGTTCACGTTATTATAGCCAGCTTATTTTTCAGCTGCGGTCAAATCTTGCTAAATAATGATGTGTTTAGAATGTGTTGCTTGTTGCGCTTAAAAATCTGTTGATTGTTACAGCAACATTCTGTGAATAAAAGATGAGTTTAAACAAGCACAGGCTGACGTCCTCTCCATCTAATCGTTCGTTTGTTTGCTTGTTCCTGTTTCCCTGACTCACGAAACGAATTTCTAATCAAAGACCCACAAAATCATGTCAGACCTCTCACTCTATAACTGTGACGATGTTAACGACCAGCTGCTAGAGATTCGTCCAGCGAAAGCAACCAATTTACATCCCAGCCACTGAGCACGGAGGGCAAAAAGGGTCGGGCAGGACATGGAAATGCCTTTATCAGCGAACTAGAAGTTTCTCGCGTGACGTGGATCAGCGAGAGCGTCGTGTATGGCGTCATCTTATTACAGCTTTGCCAGGGGGTCCTGTCTGGTGCGTCCTGTTTGTTTGATCACATTATCAGCTTTTTATCCCGTGCAGATAAGATGGAGCAGAGAACGCAGTCACGACATCTCTCTCTCTCTCTCTCTCTCTCTCTCTCTCTCTCTCTCTCATTCTCGCTCCCCCCCCCCCCCCCCCCGTTTTTTTTTAACCCCTCCTGTGCCCTTTTATTCCTATGCTAATTTTACCTCGCTGTCTGTTGTCTCCCTTTGGCTCTTTATCATTGTCTCTGTCTCTCAGTCTCCCTCGCTTTTCATCTCTGTCTTGTCTGTCTGTGTCAGTCTCCCCCCTCTATTATTTTTTTTTAAATTCTGGCTCTATCTTTCTGTCTGTCTGTCTGTCTTTCAGTTTCCTTCTGTAGGGCTCTTTGTCTTTATCTGTCTGCCAGTTCTCCCCCCCCCCCCCCCCCCTGTCTCTCTATCTCTGTCTGTCAGTGTCAGTCTCCCTCTCTTTCGCTCTTTGCTTCTGTCGTCTCTGTTTGTCCCGCTCCCCTCCCCTCCTCTACAACCCCCCTCTTTCATCTCTTAACTGTCTGTGTCTCTCGCGCTACAGCTGTCTCAGTCTCTCCCTCTCTTCTCTGTTCCGTGTTGTTGTTTTTTTCTCCATCTGTCTGCCTTTCTTCGCGCTCCACTCAGTCCTTTCCCTGTGTGTCTGTCTCTCACTGTATCTCTGTCCCTGTGTCTCTGCTTCCCTCCTTCATGTGGTACAGATGGAGATAATGGACACGTTGCCAGTTCTTTGAAACAGCCGCTCCTCCCCCCCCCCCCCCCCCACACACACACACACACACACTTCATCTCTCACACATGGGGCTGTGGACAAGTTTGTAGTTTTTTTTTTTTTAAGCAGTCCCTCTTTCATCTCACGGAACACATGGAGCCCTGGAGCAGTTGTTGCCCCTTTGAACCAGTCCCTCATTCATCTGACACATGGAGCCATGGAGCAGTTGTTGCCCCTTTTGAACCAGTCCCTCATTCATCTGACACATGGAGCCATGGAGTAGTTGTTGCCCCTTTGAACCAGTCCCTCATTCATCTGACACATGAAGCCATGGAGTAGTTGTTGCCCCTTTGAACCAGTCCCTCATTCAACATGGAGTAGTTGTTGCCCCTTTGAACCAGTCCCTCATTCAACATGGAGTAGTTGTTGCCCCTTTGAACCAGTCCCTTATTCATCTCTGACACATGAAGCCATGGAGTAGTTGTTGCCCCCACAAGTCCCTCATTCATCTCTGACACATGAAGCCATGGAGTTGTTTCCCCTTTAAACCAGTCCCTTATTCAATATGGAGCATGGAGCAGTTGTTGCCCCTTTGAAATAGTCCCTCTCTGATCTCCGACACAAAGTCACGGAGCCATGGAGCAGTTCTTAATCCTTTGAACCAGCGCTCCTTCAACATAGAGATAAGAAATAGTTCTTAGTCCATCAAAACAGTCCGTCTTTCATCTGTCACACTGGGAACTATAAACTAGTTGTCAGTCCATTGAAAAAATCCCTCTTTCAACTCATACATATCGAACTATGGACTCTGTAGTCCATTGAAAGTTCCTCTTCATCATACATATTGAATATGGACTGTTTTAGTCTTGAAAAGTCCTCTTTCAACTCATACATATTGAACTATGGACTTGTTGTTAGTCCATTGAAACAGTCCCTCTTTTATCTCGTACACTTGGAGCTATGTATTAGTTGTCAGTCCATTGAAACAGTCCCTCTTTTATCTCGTACACTTGGAGCTATGTATTAGTTGTCAGTCCATTGAAACAGTCCCCTCTTTTATCTGTTACACTTGGAGCTATGTGTTAGTTATTAGTCCTTTGAAACAGTCCAATATTCTTTGCCCACAGAGCTAGGGCTAGTCGTATTTTTTTTAGTGGATTCTCTTATACATGGAGCTATGGTTAATTGCTAGTCCCCAAAAAGAACCCGTCGTTCCTGCTTGAACTATGCATGAACTAGTCAGTTTCAAAATCGAATGACCGCAGGCGAAAACTGAAGCAAGCATGTAAGAATTGAGTTAATTGGCCGCTAAATGGGTTGAACAAAAATTATAAAACAGACGCGACGCGATTTGGCCTATATGTCCTCTTCAGGCAGTACAAACAGATACAACCAAAAGAAAAACAAAAAAGTGAGAATTTCCTGGTTGTGTTGTTGTTCCTTGGAGTTGGTTGTTTGTTTTGTTTCGTTTTCTTGTTTGTTTTGTTTGACTGGCGACGGCCCAGTAACTTAACTTTGATTCTGTCGGCCATGAACTAGTCGCTAGTTATTTTTTTAACCTCTTTGTCCCTTGGAGAGGGAGACAGGGAATAGTAGCTACTCCTTCGAAACAGCCCGAGCAGAGAGATCCAGGTAAAGAACTCATAAATGGCGTGAAGTGTCGCTTTCCTTTCACATCGACAGCGATGGGTTACATGTCTAAGTCATGTCTAATCCACGCAAAAAAGACACGCGCATCTTTCCTATTCTTTCCATATATCTTCCTTTCGCCATCCTCCCTAACCCCACCGCCGCCCTTTGTGTCTCTCGCAATCGCTCATAAACCTACCCCACCCCCCCCCTTTTGTCTCTCGCAATCGCTCATACCCTACCCCCACCCCGCCCGCCCTTTGTGTCTCTCGCATCCGCTCATAACCTGCACCCACCGCGCCTTTGTGTCTCTCGCAATCCGCTCATAACCCTACCCTCACCCCGCCCGCCCCTTTGTGTCTCTCGCAATCCGCTCATAACCCTACCCCCACCCCGCCCGCCCCTTTGTGTCTCTCGCATCCGCTCATAACCCTGCACCCACCCCCACCTCACACCTCTCCGTCACCTCCTTCCGTGCACACTTGCACGCATGCTGTAGAGTTGAAAAATGGTCGTGTTGACTTCCCATGTTCCACTGTTTCACTCGCGTGTTCACGTAGGCTGTTCATTAAGTGATGTTAGACTCGTAATCTTTTCCCACATACGAACTTGCCTGTGATTAGAGTGGATTTTTTCCGCAGGATGTGCCAGGAACAACTCCCTTGTTGGCCTTTATTCTTCTTCCTGCTCGTTCTCCTTCTTCTTCTTCTTCTTGGCAATTCCCCAGATCTTTCTTCTTCTTCTTCTTCTTCTTCTTCTTCACCGTAGTAACTTTCTTAGCC
>CM065726.1:20979634-20984634 GCA_033310375.1 Conus canariensis
AGACAGACAGACAGACAGACAGACAGCCAGCCAGACAGACAGACAGAGACAGACAGACAGACAGAGAGTTGAGTTATGTTATAAATGTTGTTCATACCTTAAGAGACTTTGAAATTCATAACAGGACTGACATTATCATAAAACAAGGATTGAGCTGAGGCGGGCACACACACACACACACACACACACACACACACACACACACACACACACACACACACACACACTCGCAGGCACACACACCAATGTTTGTCTTTATATCGCTAGAAATGTACTTGAGCTAACATTGAAGCTGCATTCCTGAGTAAGGTAATATTGCTTATAACCCAGCCGACCGCAAAGGACCATATCAGGGCTGACATTCCCAAGTAAATGGATTATATTGCGCAGCGTTCAATAATCCAATTAAACTTCTGAAATGATGGAAGCTATCACAACCAGAAATGCTGACTATTTCCTGCTGATAATGATGATGAAGCAGTGAATAGTTACAAGTACAGATTTCAGGTAAGAAATGAGCGGTACACCTGTTACACATGTGTTTGCAATTTGTTATCGGACTTAAAAGTAGGTCAGTTTAGCTTATCTTGCCCAGATTTCCCCCTTGCCCCGTCCCTTAGCGCGAACCTCCTCCTCCTCCTCCTCGTCCTTCTCCTCCTCCTCTCTCTCTCTCTCTGCTATTTTACATCAATGCTTTCTAGTTAGAATTTCAGGTAACGTTCGTGTGTATTATCTCCTTTTGTTTATGTATCTATTTATGTACTTATTTGTTTATTTATCTATTTGTATATTCATGATGACTATTATTATCATCATCATCAGTATTATTATTATCATCATTATAATTATTATTGTTGTTGTTATCATTATTTGGTTAGTATCATTATTATTATTACTATTGTTATTGTTTTCGTTGTCACTGCTACTACTACTACTATACTACTACTACTACTACTACTACTATACTACTTCTACTACTACTACTGTCATCATCATGTTTCTTTTAATAGCATGATATCTGCAATACATGTACAAGAAACGCAGTAACGAAACGTGCTGTTTAGCTGGCCGTTCTGTGCACGCATCGGGAGGTCAAGTGTTTCTGTTGACCTCTTTGACTGATGCCGTATGGACAGAAGACCTCCACCATTCAACGGTAGCACAGACGACGAAAGTTCCAGCAAGAGAAAAGTTAAACTGGAATTTTTCTTTTTCACCGAAAGGCACGTAGAAGAGTAATAGCTTTCGTAATTGGTATTTACTGATTTTATGTGAAAGCTTTCCGCCATCAAGAAAATGACTCCGTGTGCAAGATAATCGATCACACCGTGTGTGTGTGTGTGTGTATGTGTGTGTGTGTGTGTGTGTGTGTGTGTGTGTGTGTGTGTGTGTGTGTGTGTGTGTGTGTGTTCTCTGTCGATACTCAAGACAGGCAGCCAGTATCCAGTATGCTTTAGAGAAACAAAATGCAAACAACAATCAAACCTCACCAACAAGAACAAGAATCCGAAAAACGAGAGGGAGAAGATGTGTGATGGACCGTTTCCCGTCCAGTCACAAATTTTTGTGCAACCGGGCTAACCGGAAGGTAGTCGTGTGTGTGTGTGTGTGTGTGTGTGTGTTGTGTGTGTGTGTGTGTGTGTGTTGTTGGTAATATAAAGCGCTTAGATCCCTAATTTTTAGAGAACAGGCGCTATATAAATTAACATTATCATTATCAGATGTGAGACTGTCGCCTTGTCGTCGGCAGAGACGACGTGCTAAGTTTGCTTAGCTTTTACAGAAGATATGTTCCCAGTTTTTCCACTTTGAGTGCTCCACTGTCTGATTTAATCAAGGATGTTGGTCGAGCTGGAAGATCTATATCTTGGACCCCTGAATGTGCAGTAGCGTTACAGAAGATTCAGAGTATTTTGTCATCAGCACCTGTATTACTGTTACCTCAGTTAGGTAAGCCCTTTGTTCTTAGGACTGATGCTAGTTCTGTTGGGCTAGGTGCTGTACTACTGCAAGAGGATGATGATGTACTTCACCCAGTTGTGTATGGGAGTCGCAAGTTGTTGGATCGTGAAAGTCATACAGTACCATCGAACGAGAGTGTTTAGCCATTGTCTGCGCTGTTCGGAAGTTCGTTCGATACCTTTGGGGAGTCAGGTTTATCCTACAAACAGACCATCGACCTTTGACGTACCTTCGAACGTCAAATTCTAAGAATTCCCGAATTATGCGTTGGGCATTGTCTCTGCAGGAATTCTCGTTCGAAGTGGAACCAGTTCCAGGATCATCGAACATTTTCGCTGATGTTCTTTCACGTTCTTTTGAGAACCAGTCTGTTCCTTATACATTGGTTTGTGTACATCCCAGCTTTGATGTCCTTTTCATGTATTTTTTTTTAATTTTGTGACCTGTAGTTGTTTACTTCCTCTTAGTAAAAACAATTCGGACATTGGTTTTTTTTTGTTTTTTTTTTAGGAGGGGGAATATTGTGACGGACCGTTTCCCGTCCAGTCACAAATTTTTGTGCCACCGGGCTAACCGGAAGGTAGTCGTCCGGAAGCCGGTTGAAAAGTTTACCTGACTGCTGCTCACCTGCGCACTGTTAAAAGCCGGGTGAGCTGAACCGGTTAGGCAGTCTCTGCAGTGATTCCGGCAACGCAACTACCCAGAAGCCGAAAAGGGACTCCCGTGTCTTTTTGGTGGCAGTCAGGTATTTATCACCACAATGTTTATTTATTAGCAAACCGAAACCGTATTCCCGTTTAGGAGCGCCTGAAACTTCCTCAGCGCACTGTGAAGGTTTTGTTTGGAAAACAAAAGTATTTATTGTGTTCTGTTATCCTATGACTTGATAGGGTAGCAAAACGAAATTATTTCGGAAAACATGAATAAATGAAGTGAGTGTTAAAGGAAGTGGTCTTCAGAAAAAAAAAGATTTTGTTTATTCTGTGACTTAACTAGTTATGAACTTCATGATGAAAAAAAAATGTTTATTCCAATGTGGTTTGCGAGAAGAGGGAGTTTTGATGCTATGGATAATAAGCTCCCAAAGTGTGCGACATAGACTATATATGATGTTTTGATTTTTGATGTGGATGAGTATTTAACTCACTCTTGATATGAATATTGAATAATTGTGTGTTGGTAAACAAGAGTGTTGTGGAAATCTTTCCCTTACATATATTGAAAAAAGAAACCTTTTAAAATCTGGTGATTATATGAAATGAAATGAACATTCTTGTCGTGTTACAAGAAAAAGAAATGAACATTTGTGACATGACGAAAGACATTCATAGTTTGATGAAAAGTAATCATTAACTGTGTGTAATGAATTGTAGTCATGGTTTATTGAAAAGGGTCTAGGTGGGAATCCTTTCCCCAGTTTGGAAAACTAGATTCTGAAAGGTTTATATCGAAATCCTTTCCTGTGTAGTGCTGTGATTCCAGAAAAGGGAATGTTGTAGTGTTATGATTCCGGAAAAGAGAATGTTGTAGTGTTGAAGAAAGAATATGCTGTTTGTCCCAAGTTCTAGTGGAATGTAATGTGGCTAATGAATATGAATGTAGTCGTGATTGTAATGAATAGTAGCCATGATAATCAAGGTAGTTAATCAGTTTCCCCCAGGTAGAAGTGTACCTTGGACTGTAGGGGACTGGCTGCCACTTTACGAGGGTCAGGGCCGTAGCCACGTTCTACCCCCTTGTTCTCCGCCTTTTGTCGGCGTGGAGAGGTCGGCCTGAGTGCCGATAACCACCCTACCTGCCTCAGCGCCCGGGACCGACTACCCGCTGAGCCAGTTGGGCTGGAGACGCCACTGCTGCCAAGCCAGAGCGCCGCTCACGAGTTCTGAACCAGCGACCTGTTGGCCAGGCCGTCGCTGCGTTCTGTGATTGTGTGAGACTGTCGCCTTGTCGTCGGCAGAGACGACGTGAGTGTGGTAGTGATTTTTTGAGCCATAGCTCTGAAGTTCTGTAAGTCCTGTGTCGGACTTGACGCTGTAGTCGTCGTCTTCATCATCTTCGTCGTCTTCGTCCTCTTCGTCGTCTCGTCGTCTTCATCGTCTCGTCGTCATCATCGTCTACGTCGTCGTTGGAACCAGCAGCGCCAGTAGATAGATACATATAGATATATTTTGTGTGTACGCCTTATGGTTGGCGTGCCGACCTATTGATGTTCTTGTATTTATTATATATGTTTGTCTGATGGCTCGGGCAGCATAAAACAAAAAAAAGTGTTCTGTTGCCTGGCTGTCAATGTTCGGGTGAGTGGGCGTGTGTATGTGCATTGGAAAAGTCGTGCATGCATCCATAATTCCTGTGTGTGAGTCAGACAGTCAGACACCCGCAGACACGACCCATTCCATCCGTAACAAGATGACGTGATGTTTATGAACGGGCGTCAAAGAGTTCTATAATCATGTCCGAGTTTTCTGTCACCCCCTCGCTTCTCTGCAGTTTATTGATGCCTGCCTGCATTCGCAACAGCAGAATCTGTGATACGTGGTGATATGACGCTCCATGTGATATGATAATAATGATAATGTTAATTTATATAGCGCCTGTTCTCTAAAAATTAGAGATCTAAGCGCTTTACATTACCAACAACACAAACACACACACACACACACACACACACACACACACACACACACACACACACACCCGCGCAGGAGCGCGCGCGTACGTGTGCTCACGCATGACCACACACCCACGCTCTCAGACACCCGCACGCACGCACGCACTCGCATCAACACGACCTGCACGCACAAGCAACACAACCACCAGGCACTCACGCGTGCACGCAAAAACCCACTCAGAGACTTGGAAGGTGGATTGGGAAGTTGGGGGGAGGGGGGGGGGGTAAGACTGATGAAAGAAATTTGTTTTAACGGCAGATTTGAAAGAAGAGGGTGAAGGTAGGTGTCTGACGCTGATGGGAAGTGTATTCCAGACAGTTGGTCCTTGGAAGGACAGAGAACGTTGACCAAAAGATTTTGTTCTGA
>CM065726.1:20997134-20999634 GCA_033310375.1 Conus canariensis
GAAATCCAAGAGTAGAGTAAGTGACCAGCCGCCGTGGCGAAGTGGTTAGCGTCGCGGACTCCCGGCTGGGAGGTCGTGGGTTCGAATCCCATCAGAAGTCATGTGGGTTTTTCTGCCCCGACCGGCTCCTACCCAGAGTTGAGTTGCTGCGGACTCAGTTGGGAAGACTGGGACCACACAGTCGAGTTTCATCCACTTAATGGATGCGTTTCTGAGAGTGTTGCTCAAATTTCCTGACCAACACTGCAGGTGCCTGTATCTCTCAGGCCCGGTTGACGCCGGGATATATTATGAAAGGAAGCGTAGAGTACAGCCCTGTCATGTAGTCTCAGACCGAAATGGAAATCCGTAGCATCATCTTAATCATCCTCATTCTCATCGATCAGCATAAAAAAAAAAATGTCTCAAATTCTGTGACCCTTCATGCCCTGCTCTCATGGTGACCTCAATTTCGATGTCCTCTCCACGTCTGTGGCCTTGGTTTGGTTCCGTCGGGGTCACCGGTATCGGCGAGTCCATGGGGGCTGTCGTTGGACGGACGTGGTGGCGCCCTCGGAGGGAGAGCTCACTCACGCCGGCTCCGCGACTAAGCAATTATTGTCGTCAGTAGGGGGCTTAGTAGGTGGTGTCCTGCGTATGTTAGATCAGAACAGGCGCCACTGAACACCACCGAAGTGACTCGGCAGCAGTGCAGTGTCTCCTCCGGTGGGTTGCCTCTTGACGACTTGACATTGACTGCTCCCTGTGGATTGCCGGTGCCGGGGCTGCGGCGGGGCCGACCGGGCTGTGGCTGTGGACGGGGTGTCGGAATGAGCGGCGTGGGTGCACTGCCTCTGAGGTGGCGCAGAGGTTGGGACAGCAAAAAAAAAAAAAAAAAAAAAAAGAGTAGAGTAAGTGAAGTCCACGAGAAGAACAGGTGGACTGCAGTTGAAAACATTTGAAATCCCAAGGTAAGGCTGGTGAAATCAAGCTGGCCAACTCCCAGCCGAAGAGCACGTGAAACCCAAATGCAGGTGAAGATAAAACGACATACAGTCACAGTTCAGAACCAGTGAAATATTAGCGGAGAGCAGATGAAACTCAAGTGCAGAGCTACTGAGACGCTGGAATGGAAGATGCGACATCTAAGAGGATAAAGATCCCACAGCTGGCATGAAAATGTAGAGCAGGTGATATTTAGTACAGAGAAGGTGAATTTTAAGTGTAGAGCAAGTGAAATTTAAGTATCTACCAGGTAAATTCAATCGTAGAGCACATTGCATATATGCTTAGAGCAGCTGAAATGTAAGTGTTGAACGAGTGAAATTTAAGTGTAAAACAGGTGAATTTTAAGTTAAAGCAAGTGAAATCTTAGAGCGCTCCAGGTAACATTTTTGTGTAGAGCTGGTGAAATATAAATGTAGACCAGGTAAAATCCAAGTGGAGATGAAATATGCATAGGAGCGACATCAAATCCAAATGCAGAGTAGGTGAAAACCATAAGTCTGTGCATGAAACCCAAGTGCAAAGCGGGAAAAATCCAGGTTCAGAGCAGGTGAAATCCACGTGTAGCATGGATGAAATCAGACACTAGAGGCAGTTCAGAAGGCCTGGTGTGGTGTCCTTGAACACCATCAGTTCAGAAGGCCTGGTGTTGTGTCCTTGAACACCATCATTGGCACTGGTGTGGACGTGGAAAGGCGGAGCATCGAAGCGGGGTGGGAAAGCAGTCTGAGGGAGGAGGGGGGGGGGAGCATGGAAAGGTGGTAGGGTACAGAGAAGAAGGGGTATGGGGGGAGCGGGAGAGGAAGGGGTGGGGGGGAGAGGTTGAGGTGGGGATGAGAAAGGTGGTAGGGTACAGAGAAGAAGGGGTATGGGAGGGGCGAGAGAGGAAGGGGGGGGGGGGAGATTGAGGTGGGGATGAGAAAGGTGGTAGGATACAGAGAAGAAGGGGTATGGGGGGAGCGAGAGAGGAAGGGGGGGGGCGGAGAGGTTGAGGTGGGGATGAGGAAAGAGGACTTGTTGAGTGGAATAGAAAGTTAAGAATGATTTCACACACACACACACACACACACACACACACACACACACACACACACACACACACACACACACACACACAGAGAGACAGACAGACAGACAGAGAGGGGGGGGAGAGGGGGAGCAAGTGAAAGAAGAGTGGGAAGAGTTTAAGAAAAAAGGAACGAATGTTTGTTTCTTTTTTAATGAGGGAAAGTATAATCACAATAACGGGCTTTTTTTTTTGTTACATCTTGTCCTTAATGTGTTGTGTGTGTGTGTGTGTGGGGGGGGGGGGGGGGGTGAAGTGAAAGATTCAAAAAGTAAAATGAGCATGCTAGCAATGCAGCAAATGCAAATTACAACAGAATGGAAATATGAAGGCTATCGTCGTGAACACCGAAATAAACACCGAAAAAGTACAAACCTTGGAAATATTCAAGTCGATTGAAAAGAAAACTAGTATAGAGGTGAAGAGGAAGGACAGGCGGTAGGGAGCGGA
>CM065726.1:21007134-21009616 GCA_033310375.1 Conus canariensis
TTGAAGCCTCATCAGCATGGCTAGATGTTTTGTTTTGTTTTTCTAAAGCCTTGTCGGCATAGCTGACTGTTTCCTAAAGCCTTGTCAGCATGACTGATCCTTACATAAAGCGCAGTGAACATGGCTGATTGTTTCACACATGCAACACACACACGCGCGCGCGCGCGCATGCACACACGTACACACACACACACACACACACACACACACACACACACACACACACACACACACACACACATTCACTCACTCACTCACTCACTCACTCAGTGCAAAGTAATGTCGGCTTCCAAGAGTGTGCCGAGAGTTTTTTGTTTTCGTCTTTCATTTTTTCTTCTGTCTTTTCTTTCTTCCTTCTTTCTCTCTTTCTTTCTATTTAAGCCTAGACTTGTAGTGTCTGAAAACACGGCTTGATTGTTTATGTTCTTCTAATCGTATATTTTTGTTTTCATTCTTTCCATTTTGTTCTGTTCTGTTCATAGTTGATTCAGACTGAAGAAACGAAGCCTGTCTTGTTTAAATTATGTGATTTCATTTTCTGTTAGTGCATGTGCAATTGCCAAAGCGCTTTTTTAGCCGGATGCATAGACGTAAATGCCAGACTTCACTTTATGTCCAGATGCATTGAACAAGTTTAGCCAAATGTACCTCTGAGTACATTTTGATGCCGTCTCTCTCTCTCTCTCTCTCTCTCTCTCTCTCTCTCTCTCTCTCTCTCTCTCTCTCTCTCTGTTGTCTCTCTCTCTCTCTTTCTTTTTTTCTCTCCTCTTTCTCTCTCTCTCTCTCCCCCCCTCTCTCTCTCTCTCTCACTCCCCACACACACATTAACGCAATCTCTCTCTCTCTCTCTCTCTCTCTCTCTTCTCTCTCTCTCTCTCTCTCTCTCTCTCTCAATTTGAAACGTGTTTTTTTTTTTTTCGTTAAGTTGAAAATAAGCCGGTGAGAACGATCACAAACACTTGTAAAACGGGATTACAGTTTAGAACAACGTAAATCGACTAACAAATGACCAGACGTTTTATTCTTCAAGCTTGATTATTCTCTATCCAAGTACATGAAATGGAGAGCGTACATTTAGACCCGAGACACCGAAGCTTTCGCTTGGTGGCGTGATCGATAACAAAGACCGTCTTCGTTATTCACGATGTTCATCTCTCCCCCCCCCCCCCCCCAATCCCCCACACTCCACGACCTTCCGTCTTCGCCCCCGCCCCCACCACACGATCCTCCGTCCTCTCCCTCGCCCCCTCCCGCCAGCTCTCTCTCCCTTCCTCCTCACGCAGACACCCTCCTCTAACCCTCTCAAGGGACACCTGGCAAAGGAGTCGGGGACTGGGGGGAAAAAGTGCTAATTACTGTCCAGGCCTAAGCCAGGACTGCAAACCTCCCCTATCTGGCTCTATCCACACAAGGGCACCGCACTCCGTTGTCCCCCAGTTCGTCTTTCAAGCAAAAGTGCGCGTAAGAGGCCAGTGAACTTTGTGTAAAAGGCAGCCGATAAGACACGAAGGGTCACGCCAGGATGATGAGGCCTCAGCTGGTTTGGTCTCTCCCTCTCCCCTCTCCTGCGGACGCAGGCTGATACTCCTGCGGACACTGCCTGTATTGACAGGCAAGGATTAATCCCATGTACCCAACAAAGGGAGTGGAGTTTTGTGTGTATGACCGTTTTTTTAAATCCCGCCATTAAGGCAGCCATACTCCAACTTCGGGGAAGCTGTTTGGTCGAAACTGACTGACCGGGCACAAAGCGTCTGAGGTACACTTTGGTGTGTTCCATCTAATTCTGCTTCTCCTCCTGATCCTGTGCTGCCTCCTGCTCCTGCTCCTCATCCTGAATTCATCCTGGTCCTGGTTTAGTTGCTGGTCTTACCTTTCTATCGGGTCCTATTCCACTTCCTGATCCTGTCCACCTCTCATCCGTTTCCTTCTCCTGATTCTATTCTTCCTGACCCCCGCTCCTCCTCTCGATCCTGGCCTTCCTCTTCGTCCTGTTTCTTCTCCTGATTCTATTCTTCCTGACCCCCGCTCCTCCTCTCGATCCTGGCCTTCCTCTTCGTCCTGTTTCTTCTCCTGATTCTGTTCTTCCTGACCCCCGCTCCTCCTCTCGATCCTGGCCTTCCTCTTCGTCCTGTTTCTTCTCCTGATTCTGTTCTTCCTGACCCCCGCTCCTCCTCTCGATCCTGGCCTCCCTCTTCGTCCCGTTTCTTCTCCTGATTCTGTTCTTCCTGACCCCCGCTCCTCCTCTCGATCCTGGCCTCCCTCTTCGTCCCGTTTCTTCTCCTGATTCTGTTCTTCCTGACCCCCGCTCCTCCTCTCGATCCTGGCCTCCCTCTTCGTCCTGTTTCTTCTCCTGATTCTGTTCTTCCTGACCCCCGCTCCTCCTCTCGATCCTGGCCTCCCTCTTCGTCCTGTTTCTTCTCCTGATTCTGTTCTTCCTGACCCCCGCTCCTCCTCTCGATCCTGGCCTCCCTCTTCGTCC
>CM065726.1:21012216-21027216 GCA_033310375.1 Conus canariensis
ATGCTTCACAGGATCTAACGTATGCTTCTTAGGATCTAACATATCTACCTCATGTATCCGTTTAGTATTTTGGGGAAGATTGTCCGGTACTGGGATTTTCATTTTACACCATGTGCGTCGTTATTGATGACGTCAAATGTAGATGCCAGTAAGGTGCGACGTAATGCGCACTCAGCCCCCGGCATGGAAAACGTAGGCTACAAGCTTGTCAGAGCGCAAAGATCATGATCAGGGGAGGTCACTCTTACAAGTATTGTTAAAAAAAAAAGAGCAGAAATGTTTTAACATGTATTTTCTAGGTTTCCGAAGGTAAGGTAAAGTAAGGTAATGTTGCTTATAGCCCAGCCGACCGCAAAGGGCCACATCAGGGCTGTCACCACGTTAAAATCAACTCACAAATCTTCTAAAAAAAAAAAAAACTAAAAAAAAACTTAAAAAAAACTTTCACACATCTCTTTAAATTACATCTTCTACAAACGCACCAGAAACTTCGTTAAAAATCTTTCTTCTGTAAGGTTTCCGAAAGGTTAAGGGTTAGGAATAGGATAAAACTGGACAAAGATATTATTAAGTTAGAGTTATTAAGTTTAGGGTTAACTTTCAGCAAGTACGCAGAAGAGAGGATTTATTACTAAATCCAACAAACTACGTTTTTCACATTCTTCTTCCAGTTCCAAAGTGAGGGTGGGGCCATTGTCTGAGTATTAACTTTCGTTTCGAAGTTCTGTTAGCGTAACATTCCGCAGTAATGTACGTATGAACTTCAGATGTAATAGCTGAAGTTATCTGTCTTTCCCAATACAGAATTAATTAAGTTTATGTAATCATTTTTTTTTTAATGAAACACACCAAGATGCATCATTCTCGGCTGCTTGAAACGAAAGTTTTGAATTTGTATTCCCCAAGGTTTCAACAACAAAAAAATTGACACTGGACTCCTATGTCTTTTTGTTTTGTTGTTTCTTTTCTTTTTTTTTTTTTTTCATTTTTCAATAGGGTACACATACCAATATCATGCCTTTTAAACAATGAACTTCTACTTATTACATTTGTAGCCGGTTATCTCGGTTATAGAAAGGAAAGAAAGGTAAGGGATGTTTTAAAGCAAAAATGTGTTCATGTGTTTGTTGACATTTCATGTCTCTAATAATAATAATAATAATGAATACTACACATTCAGTCAGCATGCGTTATATATGGACCAGTGATAACTGAACTATGAGAAAATGTAAGCACAGTAAACGGACAATCTACACAATGGTTGACGAGAAACAGGAGATGCATACATGAAGAATCTACATCTCCTTATTTCTTTCATTGCTATGTAAACAAAATTACATAATTAGGAATGAAAAACTGTTCAAAACAGTAGAGTAAAGTAAGCAAACATACTGTTCGTCTTATTGTTGAGTACACCCACGTAGTAAATAGTTTAGGTAGTATCCCATTTGAGTGAATCATTCATTCTATTGACATACCTTTCAAAGCATCACGATTATAAACAGCGAGAAGACATCAGCAAAGTATTATAGAGTAAAAACATTTCATAAGGCGTAGGCCTGCTTTCGTATTTTGATATGAAGTTTAAAAGACTTTTTCGTACAGAGATTCTATCCAGTTAAAGCACTAAGACATTTTTAGTGTATAAGATCATTGAATTATTTTGGAATTTGTCGCATTTCGTGTATAATATGGTTATTGTTAAGCTACTGATATAATGATGACAGCGTGCTGAAAATGATTGCACTACTGTTGAAGTTGATGAAGATTGAATACCGCGGGAGGAAGAGGACATGAGGGAAAAGGTAGGGGGAGAAAATTGGTGGGGGGGGGGGGGAGAGAGAGAGAGAGAGGAGAGAGAGAGAGGAGAGAGAGAGACAGACAGACAGACAGACAGACAGACAGACAGACAGACAGACAGGACAGACAGACAGGCGTTGTTGGCGGCTATAAACTAGCGCTTTTAGGTGCTGACTACTGGACCTCATTCATTATAAGTTTGTGTGAAAAAATACTGTTGGAGATGAAGTAAAGATCATGAAGCCCGTTTCTGCTGTTTTAATGCTTGGTTTGTTCCTCATGTTGTGGAATACCGTGTGTGTGTGTGTGTGTGTGTGTGTGTGTGTGTGTGTGTGTGTGTGTGTGTGTGTGTGTTTGCACGCGCAAGTGTCTACATGATGAGAGAGAGAGAGAGAGAGAGAAGAGAGGAGAGAGAGAGAGAGAGAGAGAGAGAGAGAGCGTGCCTGAATGATACACCATTAAAAAGAAATAAATCTACGAATAATTCTGACACCCCCCCTCACCCCACCCCCGTAAACAAAAGACCAGAATATTCATCATTGTGCGCGCGCGACCGGCTCACTCCCACATAGGCAAGCGCTGTTGTTGATATCAACATATTTCACGCACTGAAAAAGTCGGCTGATAGGTATAATTCTCGGAGAAATATTAGGCTACAGGGCCCGACCAACTCTGCGTTAAGAAAGCGTAGGTGAAGAGAAAAAGGCGGTTGAGAGAGAGAGAGAGAGAGAGAGAGAGAGAGAGAGAGAGAGAGAAGAGAGAGAGAGAGAGAGAGTTACAGTGGTGCTGGTGGGTGGTAATGATGGATGGGGATGTGGCCCCAGGGATGGTGGTGGTGGAGATGGGACACAGGTATAGGAGACAAGATGGAATGAAACGGGAAAAAAAGGACAGGCGCAAGATGGAGAGGAGATGGGCAGACAGGTAGAAAGAGAGGGATGAAGAGAGAGAGAAAAGAGAGAGAGAGAAGAGAGAGAGAGAGAGGGGGTAGGAAAGGAGGAGGTGGGAGATGGGTGAGCATGGGGGTCACGCTTGACAGGATCACAGGTGTCGGGGAGTGGCGTGACAAACGGCCCACTGCATCTCCCAGTCATTAACCTTTTTCTCGTCACGCATGTCACGTGAATTATGTACATGTGGTTACAAGGACAGTGGAATTTGTTCTCTCTCACTGTGCTGGAGTTTAGCCACGCCACAGGTATGTCGGAGACACTACGTTGAAAACTAAACTCTCAAATAACCACGCCACCACCATCGTCTTCCCTTTCTATCCTCATCGCCATCCCCTCCAGAACAGAGAGAGAGAGAGAGGAGAGAGAGAGAGAGAGAGAGGAGAGAGAGAGAGAGAGAGAGAGAGTAAATAAGCACGAAGGAATAGCAATGAAATTTGATTATGCATAGACATAGCCTCCCTGTCTCTGTCTGTCTGTCTCTGTGTATGTCCGTCTGTCTGTCTCTCTCTCTGTATCTGTCTGCTTGTCTGTCTGTCTCTCCCTTCGCGCACGCGCGTGTGTGTGTGTGTTATGACATAACTTTATGCTTTGCATTTGTGACTGTATATCCAGAATGTATTTCTGATCAGTAAACGGAGAATGACGTAGATCGGTCAGCTATCTATGTTCGTGCCTCTGTCATTTCTAAACAAATTGAGTTACGTACCGAAAACATGTCATAGAAAACTCTGACTTCGGTTTGAGATCCATGCACACACATGTCTGGAAGTTTTCAGCACAGGTAATTTGGATGTAACAAAAATGGACCTCAGTGTTTTGGAGTTAGAGATGATAGTGTCATTACAGCTGTGCATAGGGCTATAACTAGTTTCTTTGGTAAGATGTCATTTTCACCTGTGGATTAAAGGACCAGATGCCGGGGAAATCGGCTTTAAAAGATGTCACCGCTTTGGTCACACAGATTCAGTCGGGACGGAGTAGTTGATCTGTAGGCCTAACTGAAAACAGCTTTAAAATGAAAATAAAACAATTTGTGACATAGCGGATGGAGGAGCATTTTCAAACTAGCACGGTTGAAAAAGATGTATGTAACGATTTTAACACAACACTGGCGGCGAATTGGATGTCTCATCTCTTAACACACCAAAGAAATGTTCACGTTAAGTTGATCACTCTTCTGAAGACTTGCAACTTTGCGCGAAGATATGGTGACACTAGGGGGATTGGGGGGGGGGGGGGGGGGGGGGGGGGGGGGGGAGGGGGGCAACTTTAGGTGCTCATGTGAAGTTGTCAGACTTTGGAAGACTGCTTTCAGCGGAACAAGAATCCCTGTCGCAACCTTGTTATTCCCACAAGCGTTGCTGCCTGGTTTCCAAATACAGCGGCCAGTTTCACACAGACGAATGTTGCCCACCAGCGGCAACGGTGTCCTCTTCTTGATATAGCAGCCGATCACATACAGAGGAAAAATCCAAAAGGCTAAATGTATTTTCCGTCTACAATATCGCATCCCGGCCCAGCAGACGAAACAAGGAGTGGAATGCTGAAAGGTATTTCTTAAAAAAGTTTTGAACCAAGTTGATTTTAATGGCTTTGTGCCAGATGACGGAATCTGTATTTAATAGCGTTCCTCCTCCACCTCCACCCCACCCCCACCCCCCTGCTAACCTCCTCCCCCCTCCGCCCTTCCCCATTTTCCCAACCATCCAGTGAAATGTTGATAGCAATATAGCAAGTTTTCCAGAACAGAAAGAGACCGCCCCCCCCCCCCCCCCCCACACACACACACACACTTCCCATTTCTTTTTTTTTCCAGCACTCAAGTTCCAATCTTACTTGAGATTCAGCCATCGTCGTCAAGACTTACTGAGAGACACTATGGTGACGCTGTTCTATCGAGAGTAATAATTCGTTTCGTCAGCAGCGGCGACTCTGCCGTTGTCCAGCCAGTGTCCATAAAACCAAGGTCACTGTCACTGTACTAACGGAATGGGTCCTCCACGCTGTGGACCACTTGCCCTGACGTTCTGAGCTGAATCCCTGCGAGTTTCGTGGGATTTTCTTTGAGTTTGTTCGTTTGCTTTACGTTTATTTTTTTTGTTTATTTTTTTTAAGGTGCTATGGATGACCTGGTGATGCCTTCAAGATATTTCAACATCTGTCAAGTCAGAACTCCTTGATTTGTTTCTGTCTGACTCTTAAAATGCTTTTGAATCTTGGCCAATGACGCCTGGAACTTTCATTTGGAAAGCAGAGGAGTGTATTGAGTTAGAACGTTATGGTCTGGGCTGGAAACGGATCGCTAGTTTGTGTTTGATGGATGTTCTGGCACAGTTTGATGAACATTCACCATTATCTTCAACGTAATAAGGGTTACTTGCTAAAGAAAATCACGGCATTAAATCCAGAGCAGACATGGTGATTATTAGATTACGTCTTGTCAACGACCTAAGAAAGACCATGGGCAATATTGCTAGGGTTTGATGCCGCAAGGGAAGACTTCAGTTTTTGCGTGGTGATAACTGCAGACAGTCCTTACATAGAGGCAGACAAAGTATCTGCCGTGCTTTTAGCCCAGGGAAGACTATTGTTTTCATATTCAGACTTCTCTTGTGCCTGGAGTCGGTAACTCGAGAACGTAACTTCCGCCGAGGGCGCCACGGAGGGTTTCGATCAAAAAGGGAACGTTCTGTTCTTTGTGGGAAAACGGAAATTAAGAGTTGGATTTGTCAACACAGTGGTGAACATCCACACAATGGATTAACGATGAAATTCATTCTGTGATAGTTTAAGCTTTCAGCAGAGAATGGGAAATGGAAGAGTCGTGTTCAATCCCAGGGACATGTTTCTGTCACGTGTATGATGTAAGCGAAAACCACTCATTCATTAGAAACTCTCTCTCTCTCTCTCTCTCTCTCTCTCTCTCTCTCTCTCTCTCTCTCTCTCTCTCTCTCCTCTCTCTCCACTCTGACTGTCTGTCGGTCTGCCTGTCTTTCTATCTGTTTGCTTCTCTGACTGTCTCTGTCTGTCTCTGTCTGTCTGTCTGTCTATCTGTCTGTCTGTCTATCTTCTGTCTGTCTGTCTGTCTGTCTGTCTGTCTTCTCTCTCTCTCTCTCTCTCTCTCTCTCTCTCTCTCGTTTGTGTGTGTCTCCGCCTCTAACTCGTCTTCTGTCGTCTTGTATGATACATTCTGTTGCTGTATTGGTTTCTTTCTCAGTTTCTTACAAACCCGCTGTGAAGTGAACTGCCCCCCCCCCCCCCCCCAATCACCTCCGCCCCAGCCCTTCCTCCCTCGCCACTCTGGTGTGGTCAACATGATGCATAACAACAAGGTGAATTTGACCACAGGATCAACCGTATGGTTTGGGGTCTCTGCGGACGTGACTGCGGTAATGCTCTCCCACCTGGCGCACCTGCTGCAACAATGCTGTGGTGTAGATTCTCCCCCTCCTTCTTTCCCCCTCCCCCTCCACTCCCAACAGACCATAGCACACCTCTTTAGAAATCTTTCCATCGGCTTCCTGTTCAGATTTTATTAGGAACGTTCGTCTCTTTGTTTATCATCTACGACGGATGGTGGATATCTGTCTAACCCGACATCGTCCATATCTATTTCCCGCAATTTGGGTGTGTCCCCCCCCCCCCCCCCCCCCCCCGCTGATGATCGCCTTCTCGACGTTCTGTCTGTTAGAACCAGATCCTTTGGCCAAAGTTCTTTTTCCACTCGTCTGGAATGCACTTTCACTTAACATTCGGCACTCCAGCCCCTCAGCTTCTTTTAAATCTTCTCCGAAAACACTTTTGTTTAGACGGCACTGAAGTCTTTTCCTCTTGAGCAAAGAGTTCCTTATCACCTTCCATTTACGATGTAAAAAGCATCTCGTGCGTGCACGTACGTGTGTGAAGGGGGTGGGATGGAGAGAATGCGTGTGGAGTTGCGAAGGAGTCCGTGAAATACGTGCGAGTGCGTGCGCGCGCGTGTATGTGTGTGTGTGTGTGTGTGTGTGTGTGTGTGTGTGTGTGTGTGTGTGTGTGTGTGTGTGTGTGTGTGTGTTTCCCTCTCCCTCCATCCATCCATCCCTCTATTTGTCTGTGTGTGTTTGTGTGTGTGTGTGTGTTGTGTGTGTGTGTGTGTGTGTGTGTGTGTGTGTGTGTGTGTCTCTCTCTCTCTCTCTCTCTCTCTCTCTCCCTGTGTGTGCGTGTGTGTGTGTGTGTGTGGTGTGTGTGTGTGTGTGTGTGTGTGTGTGTGGAGAGAGAGAGAGAGAGTGAGAGAGAGAGAATGTGTATGTGTGAGTGTGTGGCTGTGTGAATGTGTATATGGGCGCGGTGCACGCCCATTTGTGTATGTTTGTGTATATGTGACTTTGTGTATATGTATGTGCGTAGGATGCTAGTGTGTGTGTGTGTGTGTGTGTGTGTGTGTGTGAGAGAGAGAGAGAGAGAGAGAAGAGAGAGAGGAGAGAGAGAGAGAGAGAATATCTGTGTATGTTGTGTGCGCGCACGTAATTGTTTATTCATTTATTGTGTTTCTTGATCGGATTTACCTCTGACTTCGCTCTCCAGGGAACGGCAAAGAGAGAAAGGAAGAAGCGTCTAGAGATAGCGTCCATCAACTTCACATGCACTCCTGGTGCTGGGCTAGGTACAGAACGATGGCCACACCAGAGAGTCTGGCTTATTTGCACATTTTCCCAACAGATTAACGGATCGATACTTATACATGGATGTAAAGGAGAGAGAGAGAGAGAGAGAGAGAGAGAGAGAGAGAGAGAGAGAGAGAGAGAGAGAGAGAGAGAAATGAAAAAAAAAAAGGTTGGGAGAGGGAGAAGGGGGATGAAGGCCCAGAGGAAAGGAATGTGGTGGGAGGAGGTTTCTTTTGTATCGGTTTTTTTTTGGTTTTGGTTGTGTATATTTGTTTGTTTGTATTTTTTAAGGGGAAGGTGGTACGGAGTCGGAATTGAGTATGAAAATATCTCCAGTTATCTTCTAACCGCATATATCCATGTATTTTCCTCACTTCCAACCACTCCATCCAACTCACAACACACACACACTTACACACATTCTCTCTCTCTCTCTCTCTCTCTCTCTCTCTCTGTCTCTCTCTCTGTCTCTCCTCTCTCTCTCTCTCTCTTCTCTCTCCCTCCCTCTCTCTCTCTCTCTCGCACACACACATTCTCTCTCTCTCTCTCTCTCTCTCTCTCTCTCTCTCTCTCACACACACACACATTCTCTCTCTCTCTCTCTCTCTCTCTCTCTCTCTCTCTCTCTCTCTCTCTCTCTCTCTCCTCCCTCTCGCGGTCGCTCTCCATTCTGCACGAATAAACACAGTGTGTTTTTTTTTTTTCGTTTGTTTGAAAAAAAAAATCAGCCTTTTAATATCATAAAACATTAACGAGAAAAGTATCGAAACGATCACACTTCCTTGGGGGACAACCGTGCTAATAGTCGTAGAACTTGATTACACGCTGTTAAGATTGATGTGGATTGTTCTACTCGATAAGAATGCTTTAAAAAAAAAAAAAAAAAAAAAAAAAGAGGAACAAGCTATCTCGTATTCCTATTTCATGTGCTTTGTGCAATAATATAAAGTGCCTTCTGAATCATTGGCGTTGTGAACATAAAGAAAATGTGGCAAGAGTCAAACGACTCGTGGGTAAATCTTTTTTCACATGTGACATTAAAACGAACAATTTGGCCTGTAATTCCTCTGCCTCTCCTAAAAACCAGCTTGAAATAATGACAAATCTCTTTCTCAAAGAAACATTCCCTTCTGTGTTTCACAATGCTGTTGAAAAGTTTTTCAGTGTTAGGTGTTAAAAGAAATAGATGGGAAACTAGAGGGATTAAGTGTAGGTTTTTCTTGTGTGAGGATAGTGATGACAGTGGTTTTCTTACAAACTGTTCGGAGCATTCCAGTCTTACGAAGTATTCAGTACAACTCCAATAGTTTGATAACAGACACTCTGGAAAATGTGATAGGAGATAGCATTTGCGCCCGTTGCAATCTTACCTGCTTTTATACCATAAAGTTAACAGAGTTCTTGGGATCGTGAAGTTTGTGTTTAGATATGAAGAGTTGCTGTGTGTACCGCACTCTTCAAAAGTTTTGACACTAAGCTTCAAACTGCTTTCTTAGATTGTGTTCAGCCTGAGATAAATGTTCAGTCTGATTCATTGAAGCGAAAGTATCTGCAAATAAATCGACCTTTTCGTTGTTACTTCTGAAAGATTTATTGTTAACATGTAAAGCAGACCGAGGGAGATCGCATGCAGCCTGAATTTTTTTCTTCCTATAGTCTGGTAGTGACATCTGGATTTTTTCGAACAAGTTACTCTCAAATAATAACAATGATAAAGCTAAAGGTAATGATAATGATAATAATGCTTTACAAAGAGCTATTGTTTTATGGCTGTAATTACAAGCAGTTTTGTATCTACTGTGTTGTTCACTTACTGCTTGAGGAAACTGTAAATGACGACTGTTCATCCAGTCTTTGAATGTTTACGGCTTATTTACCAGAGGTGTTCCACCAAGGGTTTGAGGCTGTGTTTGATCATCTTTAAACTTACCCATGAGAACATCACAGTGTGCTCCCACCAGTATCAGATTTGTTAAAGTTAACATTTTTTCCCAAGATATTCTGTATATTGTACAGAATGATTGAAATGAGATCTTGGTGACCATCAACTGAAGTTCAAAGAAAAACGTCTCAGTCAGCTTTACCTTCGTGCTGCTGTGTATCTTCACAGTTGTGCTCAGTTTTCTCTCGAGACAATAAGATTCGAAGTTCAACTAGAAGATAATCGCTAACTCTCTCTCTCTGTCTCTCTCTGTCTCTCTCTTCTCTCTCTCTCTCTCTCTCTCTCTCTCTCTCTCTCTCTCTCTCTCCACACACACACACACACACACACACACACACACACATACACAGAGGCGCGCGTGCGCGTGCACGTACGCGCGCACTCGCACACATGCAAACACACACATACACACGCACATACACACACATACACATGCGCGCGTGCGTGCGCAAACACACACGCGCGCGCGCGCGCGCGCACACACCACACACACGTACGCACTAAGTATTTCGCAATCAATCATTCATTCACACACCACACACACACACACACACACACACACACACACACACACAGACGCAAGCACGTGCGCACGCACATGCACGCACACGCAGAGAGAGACAGAGACAGGGAGAGACAAACAGACAGACAGGCACGGAGAGACAGACAAACAAACAGACAGACAGGTAGAAAATAAAAACAATGAAAAGGAATGACAGCCACACACACACTCCAACCCCACCCCCCCACCTCCCACCGTCTTATAAACAAAAAGAAAAAAAACTAATAAAACTATGAATAAAGTGAGATACAAAAAATACAAAAGCGATTCAATAACCCCCCCTCCCCCCCCCCCCCCCCCCCCCCCAAAGATTTTCACCGTCTTCCTTGTTCTACCTGTGTTACCAGATAACATCGCCTTCAACCAAAGCAGCAACTTCTCCGCCACAGGATCTGCCGACCCGACAAAGAGCCAGGCACGTCTGGCAGTGGACGGGGACCGGAGTAACCATGGGGACGGCGCCAACAGCACCTGTTTGGGCACTCCCCCAGGCCTGAAAAACGTGGACTGGACGGTGGACCTGGGCGCCGATCACACTATCACCACCGTTTTTCTCGTGTTCAGACAGGCCGGTAAGAGAGAGAGAGAGAGAGAGAGAGAGAGAGAGAAGCATCGTCATTTTGTTTGTCCTCGTCATCCTATAGTCGTCGTTTCTTACCGTTACTGTTATTATCGTCATTATTTTGGTTACCTCCGTTGATAGGGGCAACAACAGCAAAGACTGTGAACAACGACAAACTCAGACACATTAAGACAAATGTGCACACACACACACACACACACACACACACACACACGCTGTCTGCGATCGAGGGTGGTGTTGGTTGGAGGTGGGAAGGGAAGGAAGGGAGAGGGCGATGGTGGAGGGAGTCTGTGAATACGGGAGATGTGTCCGTACACTTTGCGCCTTGTCGTGTGTGTGTGTGTGTGTGTGTGTGTGTGTGTGTGTGTGTTGTTTTCTTTTAAAGGGAAACGATCCTGCTGCTGCACTATCGTGGGTGGACAAAAGCGGGAAGAAGAGAAGGGGTGGGGGTGGAAAATGCAGTTGTTGTCGTACCCTGGCTAAAATACTCCAGGGATCATCCGAACAGCCAAAGTACTTGAACACTAAGGTACAAATGCATCAGCTGGGGATGAGAACGGAAAATGCAGTGAGGAGGTTTATGGACCAGGTGACGTCGGGTTTCAACGCTAGTTAGTTATCAGAAGCGGGGGACCCCACCACAGGGAAAGAGGATGAACGGGAAGAAGCAGGCGGAATCCAATTGTCCGTGAACTCTGCAGTCGCTTTTTTTTTCCTGTGTGAATGTATGTGGGGGGAGGGGAGGGGGGAGGAGGAGGAGGGGGGGGGTTGTGGGGAGTGTACATGAAGGGAGAGTAGCATCATGCGAGCAAGCAATGCCGGGGATGGAGATGGGATTGGGTTGGGGTGAACGGGGGAGGAGAGGGGGGATAGAGGGGGAGGGAGCGGGAGGTGGTTGGGGCCCCAGCCGACAGCGAAGTGCCGATCGAAGAGAGCAGTCGTCGCCGCCAGTGTATACCGACTGTCTTCAGAGACAGCAAACGTGCGGGTGGTATCACGCAAAAAGGCTTTCAGCCCTCTTCCTGTACAGCTGATCGCACGCGCAACAACTGCCACCTTTTTTGTTGTGTCCGATCCTTAGTAACGAAAAGAGCATGTCTCCTTTCAGCTTCTTTTGATGTATAGCCAAGTCAACTGCACTGAAACAGACGTATCCTTTCCCCCCACAACAATGATATCTAGGCTAACAAATTAAGTTGAAGAGGAAGAAGAAAGCAAGCAAAACTGACCTCAAAAAGAAGCTTTTTGATTGGCTCAATCCATGAGGTATCTGGCAAACTTCTAAACTCTAAAACATAACGTAGCCCATTTAATCGAATGTGAGTGACTGGCATCAGCAAGTTGTAGATGTGAAGATAATAATAATAATAATAATAATAATGAAGACAATTTCTATAGCGCCCATCCTAACAACGTAGGCTACAGGGCGCTTTACAAGTTTTAACAATTCAACATCTAAAAGATATAAGCAGAAAACACGGACACACCCACACCCACCCACCAACCCACCCACCCACCCAATTCTGCGTTCACGAGTCACAAACACACACACACACACACACACACACACACACACACACACACACACACACACACACACACACACACACACATCTGCGTTCACGAGTCATAAACATACACACACACACACACACACACACACACACACACACACACACACACACACACACACACATACACACCCCACACACACACACACACACACACCACACACACTGGAACTAATGTTGTATACATAAACACACTATATGACCGGTGAACAGCTCAGTTGTACACGAGCAAAGTGTGCAAGTGAGATGTAGTAATTTAGTAATATTTCAGGTGGTATCCTGCAACTGGCGTTTGAACAGAGACGTTTTAAGTGCAGACTTTAAAGTCGGGAAGGAGGGGGCATGATGCCAGGCACTCCACTTTTATCACTTCTGATGATTTAGATAATGAATAAAAGAATGAGTGAATGAATGGGAATGGATGAATGAATAAGGTACATGTTTCATGTTGGCAAACAACGGCGCAGACTGGTCAGATCAGCTTCATAGTTCACTGTTCACAATGTCATGGCTGATGCATCAGGATAAGCCATTTGTCCCCAACCTCAACCTCTGCCTGCTATGTTCTGAAAGGATAGATTGACTGATGTGCTGTATTCAGAAAGGACAGATTGACTGATGTGCTGTATTGTGAAAGGACAGATTGACTGATGTGCTGTATTGTGCAAGGACAGATTGACTGATGTGCTGTATTGTGAAAGGACAGATTGACTGATGTGCTGTATTGTGAAAGGACGATTGACTGCTGTGCTATGTTTTGAAAGGACAGATTGACTGATGTGCTGTATTGTGAAAGGACAGATTGACTGATGTGCTGTATTGTGAAAGGACAGATTGACTGTGTGCTTGTATTGTGAAAGGACAGATTGACTGATATGCTGTATTGTGAAAGGACAGATTGACTGATGTGCTGTATTGTGAAAGGACAGATTGACTGATGTGCTATATTGTGAAAGGACAGATTGACTGATGTGCTGTATTGTGAAAGGACCAGATTGACTGATGTGCTGTATTGTGAATGGACAGATTGACTGATGTGCTGTATTGTGAAAGGACAGATTGACTGATGTGCTGTATTGTGAAAGGACAGATTGACTGATGTGCTGTATTGTGAAAGGACAGATTGACTGATGTGCTGTATTGTGAAAGGACAGATTGACTGATGTGCTGTATTGTGAAAGGACAGATTGGACTGATGTGGGAGATTACTGTGTGCATGGAAAGGACAGATTGACTGATGTGCTGTATTTGAAAGGACAGATTGACTGATGTGCTGTATTAGGAAGGACAGATTGACTGATGTGCTGTATTGTGAAAGGACAGATTGACTGATGTGCTGTATTGTGAAAGGACAGATTGACTGATGTGCTGTATTGTGAAAGGACAGATTGACTGATGTGCTGTATTGTGAAAGGACAGATTGACTGATGTGCTGTATTGTGAAAGGACAGATTGACTGATGTGCTGTATTGTGAAAGGACAGATTGACTGATGTGCTGTATTTGAAAGGACAGATTGACTGATGTGCTGTATTGTGAAAGGACAGATTGACTGATGTGCTGTATTGTGAAAGGACAGATTGACTGATGTGCTGTATTGTGAAAGGACAGATTGACTGATGTGCTGTATTGTGAAAGGACAGATTGACTGATGTGCTGTATTGTGAAAGGACAGATTGACTGATGTGCTGTATTGTGAAAGGACAGATTGACTGATGTGCTGTATTGTGAAAGGACAGATTGACTGATGTGCTGTATTGTGAAAGGACAGATTGACTGATGTGCTGTATTGTGAAAGGACAGATTGACTGATGTGCTGTATTGTGAATGGACAGATTGACTGATGTGCTGTATTCAGAAAGGACAGATTGACTGATGTGCTGTATTCAGAAAGGACAGATTGACTGATGTGCTGTATTGTGAAAGGACAGATTGACTGATGTGCTGTATTTCGAAGGACAGATTGACTGATGTGCTGTATTGTGAAAGGACAGATTGACTGATGTGCTGTATTGTGAATGGACAGATTGACTGATGTGCTGTATTGTGAAAGGACAGATTGACTGATGTGCTATATTGTGAAAGGACAGATTGACTGATGTGCTGTATTGTGAAAGGACAGATTGACTGATGTGCTGTATTGTGAAAGGACAGATTGACTGATGTGCTGTATTGTGAAAGGACAGATTGACTGATGTGCTGTATTGTGCAAAGGACAGATTGACTGATGTGCTGTATTGTGAAAGGACAGATTGACTGATGTGCTGTATTGAAAGGACAGATTGACTGATGTGCTATATTGTGAAAGGACAGATTTACTGTGCGTTCCCAGCCAATGACTGTCCGATTCGGGGCTAAGGTGAGGGGGAGGGGAAATGTTGTGGGGGAGGGGAGAAGGGGGGGGGGGGTCGCTAATGGGTACATGTTAAGCCGTCTCGTCTGTCGGCACCTCAAGATGAAGCCTTCCAGCCTGACTGGTTGACGCCTTCTTCATAACAACAGCTTCGCCACTCTAGATGAAGCCTTCCAGCCTGACTGGTTGACGCCTTGCTCATAACAACAGCTTCACCACTCACAAACAGTCATGGTCTGCAGTTCCTCCCTGGGGAGAAGCAAACTGCAATTCATTCACTGTAAACAACAACAACAGCAGCAACAACAACAACAACCAAACCAACAACAACAACAACGATCTGTATATTATATTAGACATATGGATGACGCAAATGACAATGTAGACAGGCTGCCCTTAATTAGAACAAACAGTTAATGAC
The DNA here is from genome assembly GCA_033310375.1 of Conus canariensis. Classification (NCBI taxonomy): domain Eukaryota; kingdom Metazoa; phylum Mollusca; class Gastropoda; order Neogastropoda; family Conidae; genus Conus; species Conus canariensis. The sequence goes on from CM065726.1 coordinate 21,027,044, forward strand.
AATGTAGACAGGCTGCCCTTAATTAGAACAAACAGTTAATTAATGACAGTGTAGACAGGTTGCCCTTAATTAGAACAAACAGTTAATTAATGACATGGAGACGGGCTGCCCTTAATTAGAACAAACAGTTTAATGACAGTGAGACAGGCTGCCCTTAATTAGAACAAACAGTT
>CM065726.1:21034716-21037216 GCA_033310375.1 Conus canariensis
GTGTGTGTGTGCGCGCGCGCGCGCGTGCATGCGTGCATACGTGTGTGTGCGTGTGTGTGTGTGTGTGTGTGTGTGTGTGTGTGTGTGTGTGTGTGTGTGTGAAATCGGACCGATTCTGCTGAGGAAAAACGTAACTGTAATAAGAGCTAGCCAAGAGAAGGCCTTCGGTGAAGAAACCTATCACACGAGCGTTTCGACGTTGACCTCTTCACAATGTGAAGGGCCGGGCTGCATCCAAAGATGCCCTTTTGCTGTTAGAAGGTTTTGTATGTACAAGATCTAGCTGTCTATCTCTCTATCTGTCTGTCTATAGATCTATCTATTTGTCTGTCTATTTATCTATCTATCTGTCTATAGCTGTCTGTCTATTTGTCTGTCTGTCTGTCTATCTATCTATTTTGGTGCATACATCAACCGAGACTGCCTCCTGATTTGCGGTGTGTTGAGGGCTATTCATTTGTTCATTCGTTTATCATTAAAAAAAAAACCCACACACATTCCTATTCATAGATTTATCGATGCCCTGATCAAAACATTCTTAGTATACAAAAAAAAAAAATCACTGCATTGTAGCCACTGGTTTAAAATATTTGCTGCTGCTGTCACCACTACTGTTACTAGGCCACGGTCAGATGACATCAGATCTACTGCTCCCTGTAGACTGCTGACGCTGGGTAGGTAACAGAGAGAGCAGGGTGTGGCTCTGCGTTGAGAGCCCGGAAGGAGCTGAGTGGATAAGAGGGCACAGACGACAAGACAGCAAAGATGAGAGATAAAGGAATACAGAAGAACGAAAATAAAAATGAACGAATAAGTAACATGACGCATGATTCTGGGTGTTTTTTTTTTTCGGTTTTGTTGTTGTTGTGAAGGATTTAAGCATATTCCATGCTCTCAAGCTGAGCGGGCTGTGTGTACCAGAGTTAAGTTATTTCGTTTTTGCTGTTGTTGGAGATGTGTTTCTTGTTTGTCGCATTTCTTTTTCTTGCTCGTGTGGAACATTTTAGTCCTTGGAACGCGTTGGTTGTGTACTGTCATCTGTTCCTTTTTCGTTTTTGGCGGATGGGCAATATAGCTTTTGTTTTTTTCCGGAACAGTGGGGATACGACATACACCCCAGACTTCACGAATAATATGTCTGATGTTAGCTGTCTTCGTTTGGGAGGGAGGGGAAAATATTTGAATACATCCTATTGCAAGTGTGGTTTGATTTGGTTGAAGGCAGATCACCTGGGGAAAATAATATCATTTTCTGTCAGGGGAAGCAATATTAAGACGGACTGAAAGAGATACTTCCCATGTACTTGGGTTTTTTTTCCGACTTTATATCACTTGAAAACAAGCAGACAAACAAAACAAACGAATATTCCATGAAAATGCATTACTTCACAAATAGTTATCAGTTTGTAACAGCAACTTTGCAGCGTTCATGTTCAATGACAAATATGTCATAATATAATTAATAAAGTTAACGGATCCCGGATCCAGTGTTTGCTACGGATCTGTACCACAGATTAAGTTCGTCATTTGGTCACACCCTGTCACATATTAGGTTCGTGCTTTGGTCACACCCTGTCACATATTAGGTTCGTCCTTTGGTCACACCCTGTCACATATTAGGTTTGTCCTTTGGTCACACCCTGTCACATATTAGGTTCGTCCTGTGGTCACACCCTGTCATTCTTGAAAATTTAGTGAAAATCGGTGCGGTAGTTTCGGCAAATTTTGAAAAATAGTTTTGTCGAAGTATCCTGAATCTGCCGCGTCATCCAGACCCGTATCACGGATCCACATCCGAATGGTATGCGTTCAGCGTTGTGCACGCACGCACGCACGCACGCACACGCACGCACGCACGGACGCACACACGCACACACACAAATACTGAGCCCATCTTCTCAAACACTCCATCTTTTGAGAAGATGGGCTCAGTATTTGTGTGTGCGTGCGTGCGCGCGTGCGTGTGTGCGTGCGTGCGTGCGTGCGTGTGTGTGAAATTCCGCTGACAAACACACACACAGAAACAGGTGAAAATGTAGCGTTCTTGGCAGATGTAAGAGGCAATGAGGGGAAAACAGCCTAAAGCAGATGCAAACTTGTAAATGACCTCTGGCTTGGAAAAAAGGACTTGACTGTTGGCACGGCGATCAAGCGCCATCTCGGCCTCTTGAACTTCTTCCGCTTCAGTGGTAGATGAGAAAGGCTAAGAAGAAGTGTTAATACCCCGAGTGGGCTTAACCAGTCACAAGTTGTTTCTATTCCCGTCCTCGGTTAGCGTTAGGAAGCCGATGGAGGAGAGTAGTTTGAGCAAGATACTTGCTATGGGAATACTGAGTAAGTGTAATAGTGTTCCACTCTTTGGCGGAGTGCTTTCTGTTTGAAACAGTGGGAGGAAACCGGAAACTCCCCCTACCCCCACCCCTATTTATACAAACACGCATACATCTTCCTTTGTACTTATCCCCATTCTTCTGCAAACCACTGTTTGTGCTTTGGAGCA
>CM065726.1:21039716-21044716 GCA_033310375.1 Conus canariensis
CTCTCTCTCTCTCTATTTCATACTTTGCTTGTAGATAGGCCAGCAGCGTTGGCAATATACCGGCTTTCATGCTTAGATCGTTGTGTGTGTTTATGTGTGTGGGTGGGGTGGTGAAGAATTGGGGATATAAATAATGTCCGGAGAACGTCGTCTAAATTTAATTCCTATGTGTTTTGAAAAATTCTGATTATAGTACTGAGTGTTCTTAGAAGCAAAATAGATGAAAGATGCATTGAATGCTGTAATGAGAAATAGCCAAGTAATAAGAAAATAAAGAATTGAGTTCAAAATCCATCGTAACCCTGGCGTATGTTATTTTTCTTTTCTTTTTTTTGATGAACCTTCCTCAAGCGTCATATTATGCCTTCGCTTCCACTTCATGTAGACTTGATCTGTAGAGTACAAGATCTCTTATTTCACAATCTTCTGCTTTATACTTTCTGTAAAAAGCAATATATGAAATTTCTTAACTGCTTGGAAAATGTCTTTCTGGTTTGTTAAAACATCATGTTGATCAAGGATCCTAGCCCTATTTTTTGGGCTCACAAAATGACATTTTCAAGATTGCAAAAGTAACTGCTTACTTTCTGTCCTTCAGCCATCCACCTAGCTGTAGATCTTAGCAATACACTTTCCTTTCGTTGATTTCTGATATGTTTTAGCTGTTCTTTTTTCGTTGCTACAGCTCTAATGTCAACCTCGCGTATATTTTTCACTGCTTCTACTCCATGAATATCTAATTCTAGCTTATTTTCTTCTTCTTGTATTTTCCTCTTTTTCTTTATTGCATGCAGTTTTTTTTTTCAATCTTAATGCCATGACAGGACATCAAGAACAGTGTCATAAGAAACAGGAAATCGTAGCTCTTCATCATCATTAATATTGGCATTTATCGTAAACTCCTTTCTTACATTTCTTACCTCAGAATTTATTTTTTTCTAGGCATGCTTTGTCAAAGAGGCGAACGGAATTTCCGAAAGATATTACGTTTTGATTTTTATCAGATGTCAGTGTTGATAGAATACTCGAATGATATGACCGATATCCGCACTTAGTATCTACGTAATCAACAAGTATAATGACTGTATCCAAGATCGTGTTTTCGACCGCTTCCTTTGCGTTGGGGCTGTGTACATGTTTAGAGCTATGATGATCTTTTACAGGTTTAAAGACTAAATCGAAATCTCCAGCTTTTATAACATTTTCAAATTAAGCCTGTCAATCTTTTGTTTTATATTGTTATAACACTCTGGATTATCTCTGTTTGGTTCATATACATTAACAAAGAGAAAGATATTTACCTGAATTTCAGTAAGTAGTAAAATATGATTCCCCGAGTCATCTTTGATTGTAAGTTTCACTTTGGACTCAACATTGCTGTTAAACGATATTCCCATCCCTCGGGCTGTAGATATATATCATTCATATCATTTATATGTAATGATATATTTGAAATATATCGTAGATATGTCATTTGAAAAAAATAACTCTGGCATTTCCATTCATTTTTTTTCCAGATTTCTCCCAGATTCGCGGCTTTTCAGTCTCTGTATACACAGAGGGAGGCTCGTGGGAATCGTGCTACGAGCACACGGGGTCAGCGCCACAGACGGAGTTTCTGGTCCAATGTGGAGGCAAAGGGACAAGAGGCAGTCTTCTGCGTGTCTCCAATAGCCGAACCGGAAGTCCACCAACTAACTTTTCCCAGTATGCCTTTCTGGACCTCTGCGAGGTGGAGGTTTATGGTGAGTTCGCTGATTGATTGGCTGATCTGTGGATCGGTTAATAGGTTGGTTGGTTGGTTGGTTGATCGCTCGATTGATGGTTTGATTGGCTTGTTGGTCACTTGACAGGCTGGTCTGTTTTGCCAGGTAGTTGCTGGATTCATTGCACGTGACTCGGGTTGCTGATTGGCTGATTCAGACAAAACTTACGTTTAGACTGCTGTGTTAAGCGAAGAAAATGTACATGTTCACACCCATCTGTTATCAGATGATAACGTGGTCATAAGTGCTTTTGATAACAAAACTGCTAACACATCCAGGCCATAGCTGTTATGATTAAAGTTGTAGGAAAAAAGTAACTCATTTTAGTGGGTTTAATCGGGATCACACTCTACGTACTGTATTCATGCAAGACACAATTCAAATAAAGAGGCTGCATAAGTCTCTCCCCAATCTATGTCCTGTTCATCCTCCACACCTTCTCTGAACTCAACCTTCTCTCTCTCTCTCTCTCTCTCTCTCTCTCTCTCTCTCTCTCTCTCTCTCTCTGTTTACGCTATGCCTCCCTTCCTATAAAATCTATAAAACCAGTTGCCTCACGTTGAAGAACCTGTTGTTATTCCAGTTTAATGGTTAATTGGACTGGTCGGTCTGACGGTCAGTCAGTTTTGCAGGTTGTCAAAGTTGTCTCTTTCTTCAGCTATTGCTTGGGCAGTTATTCTTTGATGAGTAATAAATGATTGAGGGGCCAATCAATCGGGAGCTCAGGACAGGTGTCTTTGTCTATGTAGATTGCTGGGATTTGTAAAACATCAGGAGTTTTAATGGAGAGATTATTATATCCTCTCAGGTATGATCCAACAGAATGAAAATGAATGCTCCTGAGAGTGATAATATTTTGTTTACCTTCTCATTTGCCTTTTTTGTCTTCTTCTTCTTCTTCTTCTTCTTCTGTCATGTGAACTATTGCTGGTGTAAGGCCTTTGTGGTTGTTGAGGTTTTCGAGTACAGCACAGTCTGACCTATTGTGGGCTTGACTTATTGTTGTTGAGGTCTTCAAATACTATGCAGAGTATACTTTCATTAGTGTACGGCTTCCGTGGTTATCAGGATCTTAAGATGCAGAGGACAATGAGCTTTAGCAAGAGAAAGACTTTTGTGACCGTAGAGCTCTTCAAATACAGTGCACTGCGACCTTTAGTTGATGTAGGGTTTGTTATTACTGTTAAGCATTTCAACTTCAATGCAGAATAAATTTTTACTAGCAAATGACTTATCGAAATCTTCAGATGTTCCGCACTGTGAGCCTTTGCTTAATACGATTGTTGAAATCTCCAGCTACAGTGCTCTTTGATTATTTTCAGGTATATATATTGTGTATGCGATCCAGCACTACTACTTATTATTCTGTAAATGAAATTCCCTTCACCTCACTCCAAGTTATGTAATGTTCTTTAAAGCCAAGGTGACCACCGAGTCCTCCTGAATTATCCCATGTCATTGTTTCAGAATGTTCCAACGGCACCTTTGGCGAGAACTGCAGCCAACAGTGCCACTGCAAGTCGGGTGGTTGTGACGTGACGTCGGGAGAGTGCCTCGTCGACACCGGTCAGTGCCGAGATGGCTGGACCTCCACCAGCTGTGATAAAGGTAGGCTGGACAGATAGATAGATAGATGTGTGTGTGTGTGTGTGTGTGTGTGTGTGTGTGTGTGTGTGTGTGTGTGTGTGTGTGTGTGTGCGTGTGTGTGCGCGTGCGTTTGTGTGTATGTGAGCGGGCGCGCATGTGGGGGGGGGGGTATTCACATTATTTATATCCCCAATTCTTCACCACCCCACCCACACACATAAACACACACAACGATCTAAGCATGAAAGCTGGTATATTGCCAACGCTGCTGGATTGTCTCCTTTTTGTTGGATTTCAAATTGTGTTGGAGGCTCGTTGCAAAGTGTGGAGTTTGGTTGAGATGTGGATAATCTTCTTTGAGTTGGATTCAGATTGCGATAGACGTACTTGGAAAGAGGTGGGTTTGATGGAGATGCCAATAATCTCCTATGTGTTGGATTTGAAACTGTGTATAGAGGTACGTTGCAAAGTGGACGGTTCATTGGAAAGGCTGATAAAGAAGTTCGTTGCATTATTGGGAGTTTCGTTGCGATGTGGAGAGTCTCCTTTGTGTTGGATTTCGAATTGTGATAGAGGTACGTTGACAAGAAAGCAGCTTGGCGGATCTACGGATTGTGTTTTTGTGTTGGTTTTCAGTCTGTGATAGAGGTACGTTGACAAGAAAACAGCTTGGTGGATCTACGGATTGTCTTTTTGTGTTGGTTTTCAGTCTGTGATAGAGGTACGTTGCAAAGAGGGGAATTTGGTGGAGATGCGGATAGTCTACTTTGTGTTAGAGACGGTGGTACCTGTGAATTAGCTGCCCTTAAGAAACCTTTTGGCCACCACAGACATCAAAATTGGATCCCTTTCTCCTCGATGACTTCTCTGCCTCTGTGCAGTCTATCACACATAGAAATATTTCATTTTTTAAAGTCACATTGCCATTGTTTTTGTAAATCACATTTGTTAACAAAAGTCACTGTTGTTGTTTTTCGAAGTCACATTTGGTTAACAAAAAAGTCCCATTTGCCAAAGTTACATTTGTCTTCTTTTTTTTTACCTCGAAACAATTATTTGATTTTTTTTCGAGTACGCAGGCCTGTACTGATGCGGACACTCCCTGTATAGGCAGGCAAGGATTAATCCCATCTACCCAACAAAGGGAGTTGGAGTTTTGTGTGTATGACCGTTTTTTTTTTTATCCCCCCAGTAAGGCAGTCAAACTCCAACTTCGGGGAAAATTATTTGATATGAAAATCATAATGTGCTTGTCCAAGCCTCAGCATTGTATTATGCCCTGTATGCCTTCGTTTGCTCGTGCGTTCACGTTGCATGCAAGCTAGTCACCGTAGCCACAGCTAAGGTATGACAGCAAAATGCTTTTCTTTAATCCTTGTTGTTGCATGTACAAGTTCTGGAAAGCGGGGGGCTGTTTCCGAGCATTGCCCACATGTGTAGCTAGGTACTGTAACTGAGCAACAACATACAAATTATTTCGTAGCCATATGGCTTCTGGGCTGGTGCATACTCATCTGCGTCTCGGGAATGGAAAAGAGATAGGGCAGAAGAGACACTGGACCACAGTCATCTGAGATCTGGAGGTCAGGATTGTTTCACAATCTCTCTCTCTCTCTCTCTCTCTCTCTCTCTCTCTCTCTCCTCTCT
>CM065726.1:21054716-21067216 GCA_033310375.1 Conus canariensis
TCTCCCTGTGATGCTGGATGTGTTTTTCGCGAAGACTAAGCATGTTAAACATGTGTCCAGTGGCACTTATGCCTTTGCGGAATCTAGCCTGTTCTGCAGCTGTATTGGCGTGTGCCGCTGGCTGTCGGCTGTCGGCTGTTCAGAATGGCTCTGAGGGTCCCCTGAGCAGGCACTGCTGATCAAACTGATAGTGCAGTAGTAGCACCGGCAGTGTTGAAGATTTCCTTTCTTGGGAAGGGTGACAATATGTAACTGAGTCCCCATGGCGTTAGACACTTGCCAGTGGGCTGGATGTGTTGCAGATGGCAGTTACGACATCAGTTACTGCCTTTCCGCCTTGTTTCAAAGTTCTGCAGGGAGGTTTTCAATGCCCGCAATCCTACCACATGGCAGTGGCTGCTTTTTACAGAGTATTGGTAAATATCTCGATTTGATGAATTCTTGAACTCTTAGTACACTCGGGTTTTTTTGTTTTTGTTTTTTTTTTTGTTTTGTTACAGAGTATTGGTAAATATCTGAATGTGATAAATTCTTGAACTCTTAGTACACTTGGATTTCCTTTGATGTGTTGGTTGTGTACTTCAACCCAGTATTCAGTCCATCATCTCATGAGGTCTTCTCCCTGCCGGCTTTGTCCTGAATGGTGCTGACTGCACTTCGCTTCTGTTCGGTCAGTTATTTTACAGCCGTAAGGGCTTCTTAGTGTCGTTTCTGTTCGGTCAGTTATTTACAGTCGTAAGGGGTTCTTAGTGTCGTTTCTGTTCGGTCAGTTATTTACAGTCGTAAGGGGTTCTTAGTGTCGTTTCTGTTCGGTCAGTTATTTACAGTCGTAAGGGGTTCTTAGTGTCGTTTCTGTTCGGTCAGTTATTTACAGTCGTAAGGGGTTCTTAGTGTCGTTTCTGTTCGGTCAGTTATTTTACAATCGTAAGGGGTTCTTAGTGTCGTTTCTGTTCGGTCAGTTATTTCACAGCCGCAAGGGCTTCTTAGTGTCGTTGATGACTCTAAGTTTCTTTCTCAGCGTCTTCACCCTGTTTATTGTTCGATCTAGCTCTCCATTGTATTCCTCATTTCTTGACTAATCCTATTGTTTACAGTGCTGTATTTTCCTTCTCCTTTATCGATTTTTTTTGTGGTGTTCAGTTCCTTCTTGTGTCACAGATCTCCAGTACATTGTTTTTGATCTGTTGCGAGGATTTCTATCGGTGTCGACCTCTTTTGCTGGTGTCTTTCACCATCCTTTGGATGAAATTGTACTGGATAGTTCCAGGATCTTCTTCGAGCAGAAGTAGTGGGGCGAATCTTCTCCCATGGAGTCTGGGAGGGGGCGCTGCGGGCCACAGTGAAGAAATCTATCATGGGATGAAAGTCAATCCACACCATCCAGTGTATCTATGCTCCGAACCGACTGTTGGGTTACTCACACAGAATGCTACTGGGGAACTGAGAGTGTGAATCCATGCTTCTGTTGGAGAGTGATTGGTTCCCTACCTCAGTTTGAGTTCGTCTCGCTGCTTTCTGTCTTTCTCGGTTTTCAACATTGTACTGGAACGCATCATGACTGATGCACTGAAACACTATGTCATCACAGTCAGCACTGGAGGCAGAACCATTACGGATCTTTGTTTTGAAGACGACATTGATAACCTAGCAGGCAGTGAACAAGATGGGCGTTGAATCTTGCGCCAAACTGGATGAAGATAAGTGATCGCTCGTTCATTTTCGTTGTCTTGAGTGTTGTGTATCTTGCCTGAAGAAGACCTAAGAGGTCGAAACGCATCGTGTTTTGTCTTGTGATTCGTGTGTCTACGTTTTTCGCCGGAGTCTTAAAAATACTTTTAACAATTTTTTTAGATTTCAGCCTGCAGTGGCCTCACTGTGCCACAGGGACCTATTGTTAACAATGTGGGATCCAGACTAGAAACTCTGCCGTGGGCAGCAAAGACAGCATCAGGACTGTCACGACTGCAGCCTGTACAGAAGGACAGTGACGTCTCCTGGAAACACATCAGGACTGTCACGACTGAAGCCTGTATAGAAGGATAGCAATATCTCCTTGAAACACAGCATCAGGACAGTCACGACTGAAGCCAGTATAGAAGGACAGTAATATCTCCTGGAAACACAAGACCAGGCTCCTGCATTGACTGTATAAAGGTGAGACATGGGACCCTCGCAGCGGAAGAACCTAGGCCATGAAAGGCGGCGTTATCTAACATTCTGAACATCAGATACACTGATTATAACCACAGTAGTGAAGAAAAGAAAACCATGTTGGTATGGCCACGTGAGGAGATCCAGTGACCTTGCTAAAATAGTCTTCATGTTGGTATGGCCACGTCAGGAGATCCAATGGCCTTGGTATGGCCACATCAGGAGATCCAGTGGCCTTGGTATGGCCACGTCAGGAGATCCAGTGGCCTTGGTATGGCCACATCAGGAGATCCAGTGGCCTTGGTACGGCCACGTCAGGAATCCAGTGGCCTTGGTACGGCCACGTCAGGAGATCCAGTGGCCTGGTACGGCACGTCAGGAGATCAGTGGCTTGGTATGGCCACATCAGGAGATCCAGTGGCCTTGGTACGGCCACGTCAGGAGATCCAGTGGCCTTGGTATGGCCACATCAGGAGATCCAGTGGCCTTGGTACGGCCACGTCAGGAGATCCAGTGGCCTTGGTACGGCCACGTCAGGAGATCCAGTGGCCTTGGTATGGCCACATCAGGAGATCCAGTGGCCTTGGTACGGCCACGTCAGAAGATCCAGTGGCCTTGGTATGGCCACGTCAGGAGATCCAGTGGCCTTGCTAAAATAGTCTTCCTAGGAACTCTTGAGAGACAAAGATGGAGGAAAAAAAACAAGAAACGATGGACTGCCAACACTGCAGAATGGACATGGAATTTTGCAGAAACCCAGGCCTTGGCCCACAATTGACAGGGAGGGAGTTGTGTAGTATACAGTCCTTTAGTGCGGTGCACTGGTGACATGTCCTAAACTTAATAGAGAAGAAGGAAGAGGAGAAGAAACGATAGCAGATTTCAAGGTTCTTCCTGAGTGTTGGATAGCTGGTTTGTGGAAACGCTTTCACTTGGGACAGTAAATTCTCATAGAAAATGTGCTCTTCTCTTAAGAATGAAGACGGAGAATTTTGACATCGTGATTAAGCAACTTCGTTCTGACATTATTTGTTGATGCAGTGGTTAAAATTTTGGTATGTCAAACGAAGAATATAAAGGCATCCTACAAAAGGCAGGTTCCCGTTCCATGTGTTTATGGGTGTGTGTGTGTGTGTGTGTGTGTGTGTGTGTGTGTGTGTGTGTGTGTGTGTGTGTGTGTGGTGCGTGCGTGCGTGCGTGTGTGCTCTCTGTCTCTCTGTCTCTGTCTCTTTCACTCTCTCTTTCTCTTTCTGTCTGTCTGTCTTCTCTCTCTGCCCCCCTTTCTCTCTGCATGCTCTCTCTCTCTCTCTCTCTCTCTCTCTCTCTCTCTCTCTCTCTCTCTCTCTCTCTCTCTCTGCATGCTTTGTCTCTCTTTCTCTGTCTGTCTGTCTGTCTGTCTCTCTCTCCTCTCTCCCCTCTCTCTCTTTCTCTCTCCTCTCTCTCTTCTCTCCTCTCTCTGTCTGTCTGTCTCTCTTTGTGTGTGCGCGCGCTCTCTCTTCTCTGTCCCGCCCCCTTTGTGTGTGTGTGTGTGTGTGTGGGTTGGGGGTATTTAAGTGCGTGCATGCGTGTGTACGTGCGTGCGTATGTGTGTGCGCGTGTGCCTATGTGTGTTTTTGTCTGTGTCAGTGTTTGACAATAAACTGCTTAATCTGACAACAAACTGGTTACAGTCTGTGTGTGTGTGTGTGTGTGTGTGTGTGTGTGTGTGTGTGTGTGTGTGTGTGTGTGTGTGTGTGACAAGCAGCACGCCCATTCGCAGAGAATGTGGCTTGGGTGTTTCTGTTTGCTTAGTTTATGCTGTAAACCAAATAAGAATCTGGCCCAGGAGAAGAGAAAGAGGTGTGGGGGAGGAGAATTGAGCCTGACGCCCATTGATTTTGGTCTCGTCCCGATCGAGCTGTCCGCTCTTAAAAGCCAAAAACCAGACGGAAAACGCTGCAGACTGTTAGACATGGGCCGGGCCACACACATTCCCGACTGTCAGCCTGCCGAATGGCAATCAGGCGGTCAGGGAAATATAGTACTCTTTCAGATGTCTGAGTTCACAACCTGTTATAAATACTGAGGTCAGCACTCCTTTAACCTGTCAATGGTCCAGGATACGAAGGAATAGAACTGCGTGACAAACTACAGACAATCTTCCACTGTGATCTGTTTATCTCCCGATCCGCCCATATCCGTCGATTGCCAGTGCTCGTTTATGTAAATACAAGTCGGCCTTCTAGAGGGCCCGGCCTACTTTCCGTTACCATACAGGTTATTCCGGAAACGTTTAGTTTAAGACGCGGGATTTCGAGCTGATGGTTTGAGTCAGGTTGCTTATCGATTGATATGCTTTCAAAACGAGGATTCAAAAAAGTTTCAAGGTTTATTTCACACAATGCCCCAGTGTGATTGACAGCAACAGTACGTGTCATGAATAGTAGTCGGTGCAATGGCCATGACTGTGGACGATTTGGCGGCCAGGGGGAGATTACCGCTGATTAGGGACGTCGTTCTGCTCCCTAATGTCCTGAGACGCTGGCAGATTTAAGAGGTTACTCACCCCCATAGTTCTATCAGATATACGAGAGAACAAGATCGACACGATCAGGCATGCAGTCCGACTTTTCCTGGGAACCTAGATGACTTAACGCAATATTGACCATCCCTTCTCTCCTTCACTCCCCTACCCCCCACCTTTTTCCGCCATGTTCTTCTTTTTTTTTTTTTTAAAGCACATTGTTCAATTTTCCCTTCATATCATCGCAATAACATGAACCTAATCATCTGTGGAACACTGGCCACATTTTCCAGGAAGGAATTTTGTATCGTGTTCAATCCACATACATATGATTGTAGACATAAGAATTAAGATAACTTTACCATATTAGAATGGCATTGTTTCAAAGAAAGAAATATTTTAAAAAAAAAAAGGGGGGGGGGGGGGGGTAGTTAAACGCTGTTATACGAACTTCTCTCTCTCTCTCTCTCTCTCTCTCTCTCTCTCTCGGGGGCATGCGCAAGATGGCGTAGCTGTAAACATCACCTACAGCCAGCTGCAACATTTTTTGTGGAATATTGATAGCCAGTAGACAGTGAAATTGATATTTAGTGATAGAACAGGTGTGGGAAGGTTAGTGGATAAGGAAGTCACGTAAAATGATTGACCTGACCCTGTGGAGGGCCAGAATTGGCCATTTTTGTTGTGTCGTGAACTCGGCAAGAAATGCAGTGCGTGCAAAACAGGTGGGTGGCAGTGACTCGCCTGTCGTGTCATTCCGTGACTGTGTAGCTGTGTATCTCCTGTGCTGTTTGAAGTGTTGCTGGTGTGGAGTCTGAAAACGAACATTGAGGTGATGTTGGAAATGAGAAATGTGCTGTTGGAGGGAGGAAACTGACGGGGTGACCATGCCGTGTGTCAGTGAACTGGGTCATGACAGTGTCAGTGGCGGAGCACACACCAACACAACAGTCACCGGCCTACAGGTTCCAGCACTTGCTGCAGCGTGTGTGATCAACGTGGTGTTCTCAGCCAGGAGACTGCTGCTAAGTGGTGACATTGAACAGAACCCCGGACCTACTGACACCACTGACAAACAACACCATTCCCACACGACAGAAATGGGTGCCACCGCCAGTTCTCACCCTGTGACGCACTCAGCAAAATTATCTGCGCTATTTCCGACTTAAAAGGAAAATCACTCAGCAACGTGAACGACAGCATGAACAGAATGTGTCAGGTAGAAATGATCTTGTGGAATAAAATCGCAGTTAAACAGTGTCAGTGAAAAATGTGAAGAAATAAACAGACGGTGTGACAGACTTGAGATGGACGATCATCGTCTGGTAGATACTGTAACAAGAGACATGGATGAGTTATTTACAGAGACGACAGGGCAGGGGGGAGAGACAAACACCTTGAAAACATCTGTCAGTGATCTGAAGGGACAAGTAGAAGAGATGCCAGAAGAAATCGACAGATTGGAGGGATTCTCTTGAAGAGACAATTTAAGAATCTATGGCCTACCACAACAAAACCCCAGAGAGGACTACGACACATGTGCAGGATCGTGTGTGACACACTGAACTCTGTGGATAGGACCAGGACATGGACACCGCCAGAACACATTGCCAGAGCACACAGAGTAGGACAGCCACGTGAAGGACAGACACAAACAATGATCGTGAAATTCACACACTGGAGGGACAAAATGTTTATCATCAGAGATCGTCAGCTTCGTTCTGAACTGGAGAAGGTTGGTGTCAGAGTGGCGAACGATCTGACGAGGAGACAGACGGAGACTGTGGCCAGAGCAAAGAACGAGGGGAAGTCAGCATATTTCGTGCGAGGGAAATTTATTATTGGTGCTAAACGACCCGATTCTCGTAGTTATGCTGAGGTGACAGCCAGATCTGCGGTGCCTGGAGTAAACAATTCGCACATGCAGAATGTAAACACAGGCGGCAGACCATCAGCCAATGACAGACGAGATTCTGTGTTTGACGTCAATGACGTCAGTCAGCGAGGTGACCGAGCGCAGGAACAGCAGCCAATCAGAGGCGCAGCTTCTTCACCTGCTGCTAAAATAAACTCATCGCACAGCAGCACTAGCGGCAACGCGCGGCGGGTGACAACACAACAGAGGGGAATGCACGGGTATCTTCGGGGCTCAGCGTCTCGTGTCAGGTCTTCCCCTCACAGAGACGGTAGCCATAGAGGCAGTCCCAGTGCCAGCGCCAGTGCCAGCTCCAGAACCTTACGGTCAGCGACTAAATAGCATGAGGCGAACCGTCAAGCTTTGGAATTGACTTTTTTAATTACAATGTTGAAAATAACAAATTGCATGAATGTTCTTTTATGAATTATATTGATTCCTTTGATGTTGTCTGTCTGACAGAAACCTGTGCCGGTGCAAGTTTTGATTATAAAACCATTTTTCAAGAGTTTACAAAATTTGTTGCTCAAGCTAAAAAAATCTACAGTGCATGGGAGAAACTCTGGAAGAGTGTTAGTGATGGTTAAGAAACATTTGGAACCATTTGTAAAACAAATTAAGGTAGACTGCAGTAATGTTATTGTACTAAAGATGGATAGTAGATTGTTCAACATTGGAAAAGATGTTATTTATGTGGGTTGCTATGTGGTGCCAGAAGGAGGTCCAGCATACAATCATATGCAGGTAAAAGACAGAGTTGTCGTTCTTGAAGAAGCTCTGACAGAGGTAGTACGCGATGACGATGTTTGCCTCATGATATGTGGAGACCTCAATGCAAGAACGGGATGCAAACAACCAAGGCAGGAAAACATGCTTATTTATCAGGCACTTAACTCGGTGTGGAACGATGAAAATGATGATGAGGATGATAATGATGCTGATGATGTCGATGATTTGGAATTTCATAAAAGTCGTTGTTCAAAAGACCAATCGAGTTTGGGGAGATCATTGTTAGATTTGTGGTACTTGTTTGATCTGTATATATTGAATGGTTGTTGTGTTGATGGCAAAGAAGGGGAATTCACTTTTATTTCCCCAAATGGGTGTAGTGTAATTGATTATTTTTTGGTCTCTTTGAGCTGAAGGAATCTTGTAATATGAAAGTTGGTTTAACGAAACCAAAAAAAGTCAAGTCAGCACCGCAGAGTAATGAAGAAAAGGTTGTATGGATTGATGAAAATGAACGCTTGTTTAAAAATGAATTAGAATCAAGTGGTTTTAAGAACATTATGGAAAGATTTACTCAAAATTGCCATACATTGATTTATGTATTGAACTTTTTGTGAATGCTTTGTGTGGTGCCGCAGCGTGCATGGTGAGAAAGGTTTATAACGTAAGGAAAAAGTGTGATGACTGGTTTGACATGGAATGTCGACAAAAACAACGTCTGGTCAAAAATCTGCTTCAGAGATACAAGAGAGCTAAAACCGAGCCACATAAGACAGAGCGTAAAGGCAAGTACGTCAAAGAAAAAATGCAATACATTAAACTGAGGAAAAAGAAAAAGAAAGAATTTGACGAGATTAGATTACAAAGATTAAAAGAGTCAGCCAATGACCCAAAGCGTTTCTGGTCAGCTGTAAGACAATTGAACAGAAAGACAACGATAAACAATGATATCACATCTCAGCAATGGTATGATCATTTCTTTAATGTCTTTAACCATTCTGGCAACACAGTGGAAGGCAACGGAGTAGAAACACAGAAGTAGAAGCAGATATGACGGAAACAGACGACCCTTTGTTCAACGAACCGATTACTAGACAAGAAGTGATTGACGGCATAAAACATTTGAAGGGTGGGAAGAGTGCAGGGCCAGATACAATTGTAGGGGAAATGCTGAAAAGTTCTAATCATTTAGTAATTGATGTTCTTTACAAGACCGTCCTGTCAATGGCCAAAAGACATTAGGTGACAGATGCTTCTCGCATGCTGCCCCCTCCATCTGGAACACTATCCCTGCAGAAATAAGAGAAACTAATAACGTGACTCCTTCAAACGTTCTCTGAAAACCCACATCTTCCAGAAAGTTTACAATTAGTTCATTTCGCTGTCAGTCTATGGGCACGTGTGTTTGTGTGTGTGTGTGTGTGTGTGTGTGTGTGTGTGTGTGTGTGTGTGTCGTGCGTGCGTGCGTGCGTGCGTGCGTGCGTGGTGCGTGTGTGTGTGTGTGTGTCTGTGTGTTTTGTGTGTGTGTGTGTGGAAGGATGTGTGTGTGTGTGTGGGGGGGGGGGGGGGGTGCGTTGTCTATTATTGCTTTAATTGTTTATGTATATGGAATTTGTAATGGGCCGCGAGCTCTGTTCAACAGAGAAGTGTGCACATAAAAATGTTCATTATCATTATTATTATCATTATTATTATTCTAGTATTGATATTCAGTAACTTGTTTCGGAGCGAGTCGTTTCCGATTGAATGGGCTAAATCAATCATCGTTCCTATCCACAAAAAGGGAGATGTAAACACTCCTGATAACCACCGAGGTGTAGCACTGACAAGTGTTGTCAGCAAAGTTTACATACACATTTTAAATGTGAGATTAAAACGTTGGGCAGACTGGGAAGAGAAAATCGCTGAGGAGCAGGCAGGATTTAGATCTGGGTACAGCGCAACTGATCATATATTTACGTTGTTCGCTCTTGTACAAAAATACATGCTTAAAAATACAAAATTGTATGTTGCTTTTGTTGATTTCAGAGAAGCTTTTGATTCTGTAAACAGAAATATTTGATGGAATGTTCTTAGAAAAAAACGGAGTCAACGGAAAGTTATATATGGCATTACATGGAATGTACAACTCTGTATTGGCATGTGTGCGTGAGAAATGTGTTTATTCTGAGTTTTTCAATTGCCCATGCGGAGTCAAGCAAGGCTGCCTTTTAAGCCCACAGTTGTTTTCTTTTTTTTATTAATGAGCTTGCTTTAGAACTCTCAAGGAATGGTAAACATGGTATTCAGATTATTCCAGGTGCTGTGGAGATTTTTATGATGATGTTTGCTGATGATGTAATTCTGTTGTCTAGTACGGCAATAGGATTGCAAAACCAGTTGAATGTTTTGAAACAGGAAGCTGATAAACTACAGTTGACAGTAAACCTTGATAAAAACCAACATTATTGTGTTTCGAAAAGGTGGATATTTAGCTAAGAATGAAGTTTGGTGGTATGGTAATTCTGAGGTTAAAATAACCAATTCGTACAAATACTTAGGTATGTTTTTTTACGACAAAATTAAGTTGGAATTTAGGTTGGTGTGAAACAAGTAGAAAAGGCAAAAAAGGGGTGATAGAAATTTTGAGAACATTAAGGAAATTAAATACTACTGATCCACACATACTTTGGAAGCTATTTAATACCCAGATTGAACTGATTCTTACATATGGTGCTGAAATAATGGGACTTGATAATAATCAAAACACAGAAAGAGTGCACACTTATGCAATCAAACGGTTTCTGAATATTCCGATTGATTCGTCCAATAAAATAGCTTACGGTGAAACAGGCAGGTACCCTTTGTAATCAGATGTATTGTAAAGTGTGTTAGATACTGGTGTAAAGTAATAGGATTACCAGTAGCTAGACTGAGCAGGCAAGCCTACGACAAGATGCTACAACAATGTGAGTTAGGAAATGTCAACTGGGCCTCTAAGATTAAGAAAGTGCTAACAGAGAATGGGTTTGGAATAGTGTGGTTTGAGCCAGGGAGTTGGAAACGAAACCGTGTTTATGTCTGAATTCAAAGATAGATTAATTTCCTCGTATACACAAAACTGGCACAGCCAACTGGAAGAACATGATAAATATTCCTGGTTCCTATCCTTCAAAAGTAACTTGGAGGCAGAAAAGTATTTACATCTAGTATCTAATCGGTGGCAAAGAGGTATCCTTGCACGATTTAGAAATAGTACACTGGGATTAAATGCTCATAAAAGATGGTATCTAAATAATGATGCTGTTGATGATTCATGTCCATTGTGTAATGATATTGCAATTAGAGAAGATGAGTTACATTTTTTGTTCACTTGTCCTGCTTATGGGAACATAAGAAAAAAATCAAGAATATTTGATCATAACACAGTCAAGAGTCGACAGCCTTAACAATATTTTGCAAACAAGTGATGAAATATTGTTAAAGATGCTGGCAAAATGTGTAACAGAAGCTGTAGACACGCGGAAGAAAATTATGAATGATTAAAAGTTCAAAACACTGAGGGGACATCAATTATATTTCAATGTTATTGTGTAGAATACTTATTTGACCTTCAAGCTTGATGGTTCAAGGAATGGTTTTTCATAATATCAAGTCAGATAAATCATCTGTACAGAGAATGTGTGTAAATGGGGAGAAGGGAGGATAAGGGTATAAATGCGTGCGTGCAAGTCGATGGAAGATAGGATGGATCAGTGTGCGTATGTGAATGGAATGGTTGTTATGTGAGAATGATTTTTTTCTAGAACATACACCAGAAACACAAATGAGTGATGGTTGTGTAGACACCTAATTTGCAGTTTTTCTTTCGTTTTCTTTTCTCTTTGCAAAAAAAGACATTGTAACCCCTTGACGAAAAGGCTATTAGCCAATGTCAATAAAGGATGTCAGTTGTTCATGTTCAGTGTCATGTCTCTCTCTCTCTCTCTCTCTCTCCTCTCTCTCCTCTCTCTCTCTCTCTCTCTCTCTCTCTCCTCTCTCATATGCACTGAAGACTCTGCTGAATGTAAGAGACCGAAAACCCAGAGACCATGGTACATACTGAAACTGAATGCTATCCCATACGTCGTGTATCCGACATACGTTGCTTGTGTGAAATATCGGTCTCATCTGACGAGACTGGATGGTTCAAGACTCCTGCTATGCTATGCTTCTATCTCTCCATACTGGTGCCATGGTAAGGTTTGCTGGGTATCTTTCCTTCAGTAGACACTGATTTGTGTGGGAGGACCAAGGCGTGATGATCCATCAGTCATTCCTGCTGTTGTTCTAAAAGAAGTGTTACATGTATTTTCGGACTCTTTCGATAGAAATCTGCTTCTTTGAATGATTACGTGTTATTGCGATAATGTCCTTTGAGTATGAAACGTGAGAAAGTTAATGTCTGGGTTGTGTTTGACTACATGCGTAATTTAACGGGTCATGCAGCCCACTCTTTAAAATTCTCGAGTTTTAGAGTTTTCTTTCAACAATTCATCTGTGATTGTTCTTCTGTCTGATTACAAAAATGAATAAATGAATTAATAAAATGAAATGAATAAGAACTTGAAATATTGTTTATTAAAAGAAACTGTTGAAAGCGGATAGTTGAGGACAGAGAGGTGAATTTTTGTTTGTTTTGTTTTGTCCTAACCAACTTATCACCACAATCATCATGCACTGAGCAGTGTTGTAGGGTTACTGTCGGCTTCCAACAGTGACGTCATCATCGTTATTATGCTACGAGCAATGGTTGTAGGATTGTCGTCAGCTTCCAACAATGACGTCGTCATCATTATTACGTTATGAGCAATGGTTGTAAGATTGTCCTCATTTTCTAACAGTGACGTCATCATCATTATCATGCTATGAGCAATGATTGTAGTATTGTTGTCGGCTTCCAACAGTGACGTCATCATCATTATCATGCTGTGAGCAATGGTTGTAAAATTGTCAGTTTCTAACAGTGACGTCATCATCATTATCATGCTATGAGCAATGATTGTAGTATTGTTGTCGGCTTCCAACAATGATGTCATCATCATTATTCGTTATGAGCAATGGTTGTAAGATTGTCCTCAGTTTCTAACAGTGACGTCATCATCATTATCATGCTATGAGCAATGATTGTAGTATTATTGTCGGCTTCCAACAGTGACGTCATCATCATTATCATGCTGTGAG
>CM065726.1:21074716-21079716 GCA_033310375.1 Conus canariensis
GAGGAAAGGATACCCAGCACATGGCAGGAGAAGCCTGCAGGTAACAGACCAGTGTGGCCTCCCTGTAGATAACAGACCAGTATGGCCTACCTGCAGGTAACAGACCAGTGTGGCCTCCCTGCAGATAACAGACCAGTGTGGGTGGCCTCCCTGCAGATAACAGACCAGTGTGGCCTCCCTGCAGGTAACAGACCAGTGTGGCCTCCCTGCAGATAACAGACCAGTGTGGCCTCCCTGCAGGTAACAGACCAATGTGGCCTCCCTGCAGATAACAGACCAGTGTGGCCTCCCTGCAGGTAACAGACCAGTGTGGCCTCCCTGCAGATAACAGACCAGTGTGGCCTCCCTGCAGGTAACAGACCAATGTGGCCTCCCTGCAGGTAACAGACCAATGTGGCATCCCTGCAGGTTCAGGTAACAGACTAGTGTGGCCTCCCTGCAGGTTCAGGCAACAGACTAGTGTGGCCTCCCTGCAGGTAACAGACCAGTGTGGCCTCCCTCCAGATAACAGACCAGTGTGGGTGGCCTCCCTGCAGGTAACAGACTAGTGTGGCCTCCCTGCAGATAACAGACCAGTGTGGGTGGCCTCCCTGCAAATAACAGACCAGTGTGGGTGGCCTCCCTGCAGGTAACAGACTAGTGTGGCCTCCCTGCAGGTAACAGACCAGTGTGGCGTCCCTGCAGGTAACAGACCAGTATGGCGTCCCTGCAGATAACAGACCAGTGTGGGTGGTCTCCCTGCAGATAACAGACCAGTGTGGCCTCCCTGCAGATAACAGACCGGTGTGGCCTTCCTGCAGGTAACAGACCAGTGTGGCCTCCCTGCAGATAACAGACCAGTGTGGGTGGCCTCCCTATAGATGACAGACCAGTGTGGGTGGCCTCCCTACCGATAACAGACCAGTGTGGGTGGCCTCCCTGCAGATAACAGACCAGTGTGGGTGGCCTCTCTGCAGATAACAGACCATTGTGGGTGGCCTCCCTGCAGATAACAGACCCGGTAGGCCTCCCTGCAGATAACAGACCAGTGTGGGTGGCCTTCCTGCAGATAACAGACAATTGTGGGTGGCCTTCCTGCAGGTAACAGACCAGTGTGGCCTCCCTGCAGATAACAGACCAGTGTGGGTGGCCTCCCTGCAGATAACAGACCCGGTAGGCCTTCCTGCAGATAACAGACCAGTGTGGGTGTACTTCCTGCAGATAACAGACCAGTGTGGGTGGCCTTCCTGCAGATAACAGACCAGTATGGCCTCCCTGCAGATAACAGACCCGGGTGGCCTCCCTGCAGATAACAGACCAGTGTGGCCTCCCTGCAGATAACAGACCAGTGTGGCCTCCCTGCAGATAACAGACCAGTGTGGGTGGCCTCCCTGCAGATAACAGACCAGTGATGGGTGGCCTCCCTTCATATAACAGACCAGTGTGGCCTCCCTGCAGAAAACAGACCAGTGTGGGTGGCCTTCCTGCAGATAACAGACCAGTGTGGCCTCCCTGCAGATACCAAACCAGTGTGGGTGGCCTCCCTGCAGATAACAGACCAGTGTGGGTGGCATTCCTGCAGATAACAGACCAGTGTGGATGGCCTTCCTGCAGATAACAGACCAGTGTGGCCTCCCTGCAGATAACAGACCAGTATGGCCTCCCTGCAGATAACAGACCAGTGTGGGTGGCCTCCCTGCAGATAACAGACCAGTGTGGGGGCATTCCTGCAGATAACAGACCAGTATGGCCTCCCTGCAGATAACAGACCAGTGTGGGTGGCCTCCCTGCAGATAACAGACCAGTGTGGGTGGCATTCCTGCAGATAACAGACCAGTGTGGGTGGCCTCCCTGCAGATAACAGACCAGTATGGCCTCCCTGCAGGTAACAGACCAGTATGGCCTCCCTGCAGGTAACAGACCAGTGTGGTCTCCCTGCAGGTAACAGACCACTGTGGCCTCCCTGTAGATAACAGACCAGTGTGGTCTCCCTGCAGGTTCAGGTAACAGACCAGTGTGGCCTCCCAACAGGTAACAGACCAGTGTGGCCTCCCTGCAGGTAACAGACCAGTATGGCCTCCCTGCAGATAACAGACCAGTGTGAGTGGCCTCCCTGCAGGTAACAGACCAGTATGGCCTCCCTGCAGGTAACAGACCAGTGTGGCCTCCCTGCAGGTAACACACCAGCGTGGCCTCCCTGCAGGTAACAGACCAGTATGGCCTCCCTTCAGGTAACAGACCAGTGTGGCCTCCCTGCAGGTAACAGACCAGTGTGGCCTCCCTGCAGGTAACAGACCAGTGTGGCCTCCCTGCAGGTAACAGACCAGTGTGGCCTCCCTGCAGATAATAGGCCAGTATGGCCTCCCTGCAGGTAACAGACCAGTGTGGCCTCCCTGTAGATAACAGACCAGTGTGGCCTCCCTGCAGGTTCAGATAACAGACCAGTGTGGCCTCCCTGCAGATAACAGACCAGTATGCCTCCCTGCAGATAACAGACCAGACCAGTATGGCCTCCCTGCAGATAACAGACCAGTATGGCCTCCCTGCAGATAACAGACCAGTGTGGCCTCCCTGCCGATAACAGACCAGTGTGGGTGGCCTCCCTGCAGGTAACAGACCAGTATGGCCTCCCTGCAGATAACAGACCAGTGTGGCCTTCCTGCCGATAACAGACCAGTGTGGCCTCCCTGCAAAGACAAGGCCTGGTGTCTGCCGTAAATGCTGATCAAGAAACTCCTCTGGCCTCTGCTAACATACAACATCAGCACCAGTACAGTGGGATCAATGGAGCCCAAATCAACAAGTGCGTGCACGCATGTGTGTGTATGTGTGTCTGCGCGTCCATATATGTGTGTGTGTGTGTGTGTGTGAGAGAGAGAGAGAGAGAGAGAGAGAGAGAGGAGAGAGAGAGAGAGAGAGAGAGAGAATGTAAACTCCGTAGGGAATGTTGCTTATTTAGGAGCTCTATTCACATGGTGTCAGTCCGGGAAAAGTGAGAGAGGAAGCACCCTTGACCGGCTCCTGTCTCTCACGCAACATCCTGATAGGAAGATTGTCGGGAAAATGTACAGGGCGAGGGAGAATGGAGGAAAGGAGGGGGGATATGCAGACGGGAGGGGGGGGGGGTAGTCATCAGGGAAATGGAGTGTCCTGCCCTTTCTTGTGGTCATTCATTCATTATTTCGTGACTGCAGGACCAGGAGCGTGTCGTGACAGACGGTGGTTGGGTGGTCAGGGATTTTCACGTTGTGAGTGCACTGGAAGAATGTGATTAACCTTGGGGAAGATAAGCAGTCATTAGGAGCATCGTCTCCAGAGACGTTTACTCCAGAAATGACGAAGAAGGTCGAAAGGGAAGGTTGGTCCCTATCTCCTTCCTTGTCCACCCCTTTCCTATTGCCACGCACTTCTCTCCCCTTACCCACCCCTCTGCCTTATCCTCCCTTACCATTTACCTCCCCTCTCCTTAATCGCTCCTCCCATCTTTTTTTGTTGTTGATTCCCCTGACCCATGTATCTTTCCTTTTTCCCCTCTAATTTTACTTACCCTCCCACTACTACGACTTTGCTCCCCACCCCCTCCAAAACAGAAACACACACACACACACACACACACACACACACTCTCTCTCTCTCTCTCTCTCTCTCTCTCTCTCTCTCTCTCTCTCTCTCTCTCTCTCTGACGAGAATTGGGGGTGGGTCGGTGTGTGCTCTAGGGGAAGGACTTGAAATGTTTTCACAACTAGAGTTATGTTAAAATTTCACATCCACCCTCTCTCTTACTGGTTATGGAAGAACAACTTTCCGGTACTAGTCATTGAAAGAAATGTTTGTTGTTCTCGGGACTGTTAAAACTACCCAAGAATGGCTCTGGAATAATTTTCCTTGGCCTTGTACAATTAACTATACTTGTAACTCCCAGAGACAGAATTAGAGAAAAGTTCGAACATTCAATACTGATTGAACAACAAAGAACCGACACAAGTTAAGTGCACTTTCACACATCAACTTTACTTGTTTATACAAGGGTGAAAATATTCAAATTAATTTCACAAAGTCAGTTCAGGCTGAGTTATGGTTCCTGTTTCATCATTAAGAGAGGGAAAGTTCTGGATGAGTTGAGTTGGAGTCCACTTGGAATGTCAGAACGTATTGATGTCGGAGAGGATAGTTGATCTCTCTCTTGCTGCTGGTGACTGATCCACTTCTATGGAGACCTGCTGCTCAATTGCTGGGCTGTGGTGTTTCTTCACTACCAGGCATGCCCAGGGTAGGTAGGAACCCAGGTTCTAGAACAAACAGAACCTCGTCTGTAGTTAAGTAGCTGAGAGTCTGGCTTGTCGAGTTCTCACACTGGCCCTCTGGCTTTCAGTAAATATGTGAGACTTCAGCCAACAAAGGATTAGACTAGCACAAATATATCTGCCATAATCATCAATCTCCACTTTCGTTCAGATTTTGAATAGAGTGTAACAAAGAGACAGTTATACAATGCTAAAAAAAAATAGTCAAATAACTTCAGTTTTTCTTATGAATTAAATTGCAGTAACTTTGAATACGCTTAGAGCAAGTACACATGTGGTGTAGACTTTGAGCCACACACTGCAAAGTATTCCAACAATCACCAGTATTCATAAATCAACTTAACAGTTTTCACCTACTACAGGCATACCGCTTTTCTGATCAGAATTTGTCATTCAGTTATCATCGTAACAGATAGAATTGCATGCTGGCAAAAGTCAGATTGTACACGAAGAATGGTGGTCAGATTGTTAACAAAGAATCTTAACCAAGCACGGGAATAGCTTTGACCAAGTTGTGGCAAACACACTATTACAACAGAATACTCATTCATCATCTTGATAGATGTCACCAAGTATTGGCTTATATACAATCAATGCATAGTCTCAAAATTTAGAAACACAGCTTCACTTACATTTCTGGGTGATCAATGAATCCTACACAAGGAGATTCAGATTAGGTGAGATAACCGTTCACTCTCTCTGGTTTACCCCTGTTGT
>CM065726.1:21087216-21092216 GCA_033310375.1 Conus canariensis
GAAGATATCCATTGACAGTCCCCATGACCTGACAGGTACTGAAGATATCCATTGACAGTCCCCATGACCTGGCAGGTACTGAAGATATCCATTGACAGTCCCCCATGACCTGGCAGGTACTGAAGATATCCATTGACAGTCCCCCATGACCTGGCAGGTACTGAAGATATCCATTGACAGTCCCCCATGACCTTGCAGGTACTGAAGACATCCATTGACAGTTCCCCATGACCTGGCAGGTACTGAAGACATCCATTGACAGTTCCCCATGACCTGACAGGTACTGAAGACATCCATTGACAGTCCCCCATGACCTTGCAGGTACTGAAGACATCCATTGACAGTCCTCATGACCGTGCAGGTACTGAAGACATCCATTGACAGTCCCCCCTGACCTGGCAGGTATTGAAGATATCCATTGACAGTCCCCCATGACCTTGCAGGTACTGAAGATATCCATTGACAGTCCCCATGACCTTGCAGGTACTGAAGATATCCATTGACAGTCCCCCCTGACCTGGCAGGTACTGAAGATATCCATTGACAGTCCCCATGACCTTGCAGGTACTGAAGACATCCATTGACAGTTCCCCATGACCTGGCAGGTACTGAAAATATCCATTGACAGTTCCCCATGACCTGGCAGGTACTGAAGACATCCATTGACAGTTCCCCATGACCTGGCAGGTACTGAAGATATCCATTGACAGTTCCCCATGACCTGGCAGGTACTGAAGATATCCATTGACAGTCCCCATGACCTGGCAGGTACTGAAGATATCCATTGACAGTCCCCATGACCTGACAGGTACTGAAGATATCCATTGACAGTCCCCCATGACCTGGCAGGTACTGAAGATATCCATTGACAGTCCCCCATGACCTGGCAGGTACTGAAGATATCCATTGACAGTCCCCATGACCTGACAGGTACTGAAGATATCCATTGACAGTCCCCATGACCTGACAGGTACTGAAGATATCCATTGACAGTCCCCATGACCTGACAGGTACTGAAGACATCCATTGACAGTCCCCATGACCTGGTAGGTACTGAAGATATCCATTGACAGTCCCCCATGACCTTGCAGGTACTGAAGATATCCATTGACAGTCCCCCATGACCTGGCAGGTACTGAAGATATCCATTGACAGTCCCCCATGACCTGGCAGGTACTGAAGATATCCATTGACAGTCCCCCATGACCTGGCAGGTACTGAAGATATCCATTGACAGTCCCCCATGACCTGGCAGGTACTGAAGATATCCATTGACAGTCCCCATGACCTTGCAGGTACTGAAGATATCCATTGACAGTCCCCCATGACCTGGCAGGTACTGAAGATATCCATTGACAGTCCCCCATGACCTGGCAGGTACTGAAGATATCCATTGACAGTCCCCCATGACCTGACAGGTACTGAAGATATCCATTGACAGTCCCCCATGACCTGGCAGGTACTGAAGACATCCATTGACAGTCCCCCATGACCTGACAGGTACTGAAGATATCCATTGACAGTCCCCCATGACCTTGCAGGTACTGAAGATATCCATTGACAGTCCCCCATGACCTGGCAGGTACTGAAGATATCCATTGACAGTCCCCCATGACCTGGCAGGTACTGAAGATATCCATTGACAGTCCCCCATGACCTGGCAGGTACTGAAGATATCCATTGACAGTCCCCCATGACCTGGCAGGTACTGAAGATATCCATTGACAGTCCCCATGACCTGGCAGGTACTGAAGATATCCATTGACAGTCCCCCATGACCTTGCAGGTACTGAAGACATCTATACGAATTCATCACTGGCAGGAATAATGGAGATGGAAGTCATCATTGAAATATGCAACGAAAAGACACAGAATCTGAAAGGTTTGGCGTGTGTCATTGTTGGTTGATTGATTGCTTGATTTTTTTAAATGTATGATTATCAGTACGTTCAGCGATCTCATTAACTTCCATCTTGGTTTCAGATGACAGTAGCACGGCTTCCTTTCTAGAAACATCCTGTCGTGGTCACGCCCGAGAAATAAATACACATGATAATTTGAGTAGCATTTGCCGAAGTGTATCTGTTCAGTGAATGGAATTCTACTGTGTGGTGCCTCTCTTCCTATCTGAGCCCTTGTCACGTTCAAAAACAACGTCCCAAGGTAGATGATAAAACCTTGCTACAGATATTATATGCCTCTGAGTTTTAATATCTGTGTATTCAAGGTGTCACTGCTTGCGGGCCTGTCCAGATACTGTATATGACGTGTGCCAAGCCATGAGCCGGGGTTAAAGCTAGACGGCTCAAGAAATGAATGGCTGATACTGTTGGAGATGGGGGTTCACATACAACAGTTAAGAGATGCCTGACCTGCACTTTCACCCCACGCTTTGTGTGCGTGAGTGTGTGCATACTGTGTGTGAGTGTGTAGTGTGTGTGTGTGTGTGTGTGTGGTGTGTGTGTGTGTGTGTGTGTGTGTGTGTGTGTGTGTGTGATCGCGCGCGTATGTGTATCTGTGTGCGTGAGTGCATTGTGTGTGTGCTTCTACGTGCGCATATTTGCGTGTGTGAGTGCACGCGTGTTTACATTTGTGTATGTTCCTATGCAAGTGGACATACATGCTTATGTAGTGTGTATTGTGTGTGTGTGTGTGTGTGTGTGTGTGTGTGTGTGTGTGTGTGTGTGTGTGTGTGTGAGAAAGTGCGCGTACGCACATGTGCTCGTATGCGTGCTTGTATGATTGTTGATATGAGATGGGTTTTCAGATGATGGCATTACATAACTGAATAGTAATGATAAGATAATTATGCTAAGAATAGTAGGGATGCTGATGATGGTGATGATTGTAGTGCTAATGAAAGATAAAATGATAGTAGTAATACTTGTGATGATAATAATAATATGATGATGATGATGATTAATAATATAGTAATAATAACAATAATGATAATAACAACAATAATAATGAAATGAAGAACTAGGCATTCCTTCCCTTTGTTTTGTGCAATATTCTCTTCCTCTGATTTCACGTCTTCAATTTCGTCTCCTTCTAGACTCTCTCTCTCTCTCTCTCTCTCTCTCTCTCTCTCTCTCTCTCTCTCCTCTCTCTCTCTCTCTCTCTCTTCCCCCATTTTCATTGAATTTGTGTTTCTGTTTCTCCCCCACATTTGTTAGTCTTCCTTGCCTCTTTTTCATTCTTGTATTTCTTCCTGTCCATCTTCGTCTTCTGAGCCATCAGGCTTGCCAAATACCAAATCACAATCATGAATAACGAGAGCGGGCAGCACGTGTCAAGGACAGTCTGATAGGCGGGGAGGGGGGGGGGGGGGGACAAATGATAAGGAACAGACTGACTGAATGTAGGAGAGAAAAAAAATCACACAGAACCGCAGCAGATAGAATTGTATTCTTTAACTTCAGCCGAATAACAGAGGACGACGAGTTCGTCGGTAAGAAGGGTGCGGGTCAGACATTCTTCAGATAAAGACGACGACGAAAGAGACAAAGTACTTCTTCTTCTGCGTACGCAGACAGCCAACTCCTGCGGACACCCCCTGTATAAGGAGTGGAGTTTTGTGTGTATGACCGTTTTTATCCCGCCATTAAGGCAGCCATACTCCAGCTTCGGGAAAGGTGCATGCTATGTGTAACGTGTCATCTATACCAACGGCCAAACTGGCCTTCTCTTCCGAAAGTTGGTGATGGGATTTTACGTGTGTGCAAGCTGTTATGCGTGCGTTCACACAGGGAACCTCGGTTTATAGTCTCATTCGAAGGACTGTATGGGAAATGGAGTCAGAACTAATGTTAAATCCGAGGGGAAAATCCCCCTGTACCGAAACGGCCCGGCGGAGATTCGAACCCGCAACCCAAAGATTACGAGTCCGGCGCTCTACCACTGAGCTATTCCGGCCCCCAGACATAGTACAAAACAAGGGAAGAGAGAATCGTGAAAATGAAACTGTAGATCTGACCTTCTTTGTAGCTGGCCTGCTGCACACAGCACATAGACCTGACCTTCTTTGTAGCTGGCCTGCTGGACGCAGCAGATAGACCTGACCTTCTTTGTAGCTGGCCTGCTGGACACAGCAGATAGACCTGACCTTCTTTGTAGCTGGCCTGCTGGACGCAGCAGATAGACCTGACCTTTGTAGCTGGCCTGCTGGACACAGCAGATAGACCTGACCTTCTTTGTAGCTGGCCTGCTGCACACAGCACATAGACCTGACCTCCTTTGTAGCTGGCCTGCTGCACACAGCAGATAGACCTGACCTTCTTTGTAGCTGGCCTGCTGGACACAGCAGATAGACCTGACCTTCTTTGTAGCTGGCCTGCTGGACACAGCAGATAGACCTGACCTTCTTTGTAGGTGGCCTGCTGCACACAGCAGATTTCCGTTGGAAACTGTAGACCTGACCTTCTTTGTAGCTGGCCTGCTGCACACAGCAGATAGACCTGACCTTCTTTGTAGCTGGCCTGCTGCACACAGCACATAGACCTGACCTTTTGTAGCTGGCCTGCTGCACACAGCAGATAGACCTGACCTTCTTTGTAGCTGGCCTGCTGCACACAGATAGACCTGACCTTCTTTGTAGCTTGCCTGCTGGACACAGCAGATAGACGTGGCCCTCTTTGTAGCTGGCCTACTGCACACAGCAGATACACCTGACCTTCTTTGTAGCTGGCCTGCTGGACACAGCAGATAGACTTGACCTTCTTTGTAGCTGGCCCGCTGCACACAGCAGATTTCCGTTGGAAACTGTAGACCTGACCTTCTTTGTAGCTGGCCTGCTGCACACAAACAGATTTCCATTGGAAACTGTAGACCTGACCTTCTTTGTAGCTGGCCCGCCGGACACAGCTGATTTCCGTTGGAAACTGTAGACCTGACCTTCTTTGTAGCTGGCCTGCTGCACACAGCAGATTTCCGTTGGAAACTGTAGACCTGACCTTCTTTGTAGCTGGCCCGCCGGACACAGCAAATAGACGTGACCTTCT
>CM065726.1:21097216-21099716 GCA_033310375.1 Conus canariensis
AACACCCCTTCGCTCTGTATGTTCGTTCCGTTCTTCTTCTTCTTGGAACCTGCGCGGCAGGGATCCACTTGGCTGTCGTCTTTTTTTTTTTTTTTCTTTTCCTGTTTCGTTTTCGCTTCGGCGTGTCTCCAGTTCTCTCGCTTCAAAAACTATTGGGCTTCTTTTCTGTGTGTGTGTGTGTGTGTGTGTGTGTGTGTGTGTGTGTGTGTGTGTGTGTGTGTGTGTGTGTGTGTGTATGTTAGAGTTGAAGATATTCTAGCTCTAGCTTCTAGATACTCCGTTATAATTTGACGACCAGCTACTGAAAAAGCCAATGCCTAAATGGATTTTCATACGTTGCATGCCAGTAGAACTCGTTTAACGCTTCTTTTTTTTTGTTTCGCTGACATTTTGTGTGTGTGTGTGGTGTGTGTGTGTGTGTGTGTGTGTGTGTGTGTGTGTGTGTGTGTGTGTGTGTGTGTGTGTGTGCGTGCGTGCGTGCGTGCGTTCGTGCGTGCGTGTGTACGCGCACGTGTGTGTGTGTGTGTGTGTGTGTGTGTGTGTGTGTGTGTGTGTGTGTGCGTGCGTGCGTGCGTGCGTGTATGTGTGTGTGCTTGCGCGCACGTGCGTGTGTGTGCGTGTGTGTGCGCGCGCGCGCGTGTTTACGCACTTATGCAACACCAGAGTGTGACGACGACCGCTACGGACAGAACTGTGCCCAGAAATGCGGTCATTGCAAGAACGGCGTCGCCTGCGACAAAGTGTCCGGCGAATGTCCCCAAGGCTGCCAGACTGGCTATGCTGGCACCGCCTGCCGTCCAACAACTGCCAAAAGTATTGGTAGGTGTCAATAGTTCGTGCATAACCTTTCATTACGGAATAAGAACATTGGGCGTTGGTATGAGAGAAAACAAACAAGCCAACAAGCAAAGAAACGCCTAAAGAAACGGCAGCATAGCGGTAGGTCACGTGCATGCATCATCTGGTTTGAGGTTTGCGTCGGTTTGGATGGTGCTGTCATTGTTTGTGTGTGTGTTTGTTTGTTTGTTTTGTTTGTTTGTTTTGTCCATTATAGGCGATAATAAGAAGAGTAATGCGATTGTTATCATTGTATTTCTGCTTCTTTTTCTTCTTCTTCTTCTTCTTCTTCTTCTTTTTTCTTCTTCTTCTTCTTCTTCTTCTTCTTCTTCTTCTTCTTCTTCTTCTTCTTCTTCTTCTTCTCCTCGTCCTCCTCCTCCTCCTCCTTCTTCTTCTTCTTCTTCTTCTTCTTCTTCTTCTTCTTCTTCTTCTTCTTCTTCTTCTTCTTCTTCTTCTTCTTCTTCTTCGCCTCCCCCTCCTCCTCCTCCTCCTCCTCCTCCTCCTCCTCCTCCTCCTCCTTCTTCTTCTTCTTCTTCTTCTTCTTCTTCTTCTTCTTCTTCTTCTTCTTCTTGTCGTTCATCTTGTTTTTGTTCTCTTATCTTTATTCTTGTCCGTCTCCTACTTCTCCTCCTCTCTCTTCGACTTCTTCTCCTCCTCCTCCTCTCTCCTCCTGCTTCTTCTTTCTGTTCTTCTTCAGGTTTTGTTTTTGTTATTGCCTCCTCCTAGGAGGTGACGTTTTTACCTGCTTGTGTTTGTTTTTGTAGATGTCAGTAAGATCACGTGTGGGAAAAAAACAAACTATGAAACCAACTCAGAAGGACAAAAAGAAAACTTTGTCGTGGAGATGCAATGTGTCGTTCAGTTGAACTCCATTAAACGTTGGTGCGGGGATCCATGGTCCGAAGCTAGATCACTGTGCGTGTGTTTGCATCTGTGCATCAGTGCGCCAGCACACATACACGTTGTGTGTGTGTGTGTGTGTGTGTGTGTGTGTGTGTGTGTGTGTGTGTGTGTGTGTGTGTGTGTGTGCGAGCGCGCGCGTGTGTGTATATCCATGTGTGTGTGTGTGTGTGTGTGTGTGTGTGTGTGTGTGTGTGTGTGTATGCATGTGTGTGTGTATACGTGTGTATATGTGTGTGTGTGTGTGTGTGTGTGTGTGTGTGTGTGTGTGTGTGCAGGTGTGTGTGGATACGTGTGTGTGTATACGTGTGTGTGTGTGTGTGTGTGTGTGTGTGTGTGTGTGTGTGTGTGTGTGTTCCTTTCTGTCCATCAGTCTTCATCCATGGTATG
Organism: Conus canariensis; assembly: GCA_033310375.1. Taxonomy (NCBI): domain Eukaryota; kingdom Metazoa; phylum Mollusca; class Gastropoda; order Neogastropoda; family Conidae; genus Conus; species Conus canariensis. The sequence continues at coordinate 21,099,344 of CM065726.1, forward strand.
GTTTCCTGCAGTCGGCTAGGCCATCAACTTGAACTGAAACGCCCATCTCTTATACTTTGATTGTCTGTCTGTTTTGTTTTCTACCTGTCTGTCTGTCTCTATGTTCTGTCTCTCTGTGTCCTCTTTCTCTGTTGTCCGAGTTTTTTCTTTCCTTGCTGTGGGTTCCACTCGAGTGCCTGGCTTACGTTGGTAAGAGGCTTTACCTGTGTGTACCCAGTCCGGCTGTTTTCTTCCCTTCATTGTTATGCTGACAGGATCTTGTTTGGCTCTCTCCCGCAGGTGGTGGTTCAGAAATGGCTTCTGACCAAGCGATGTTGAGGATGAACCTTGGTCACTTGTTTTACCTTCGTCACTTTGTTTTAAAAAGTCTAAA
>CM065726.1:21124716-21139716 GCA_033310375.1 Conus canariensis
GTTTGATAAACAGACGTATTCACAGAGAGAGAGAGGAGGGGGGGGGGGGGGGATGGGGGGGGTGCAAGAAGAGGAGGGGCGGGATGGGGACTACGGACGAACGAACGAACGAAATTAAATTTTACCAGGGTAATGAGGTAAGCGATACAAATGCTTTTTTCCACCCAGCCCTGGGGCAAAAGGAAAGAAAACAGAATTAAACATCAAATTAATGCAAATACATATAAAAGGAACAAACGGTGACAAGATCTTGCACAGTTCAATACAAATTAGCTGCTGTCCGCACCATTGACAAACGAACGCAATAGAAAAACAAGGGGACAAAGGGGCGGGAGTAGGGAAGCGAGCGAGCGAATAAGAGAAGGAGGGCAGTGTGAACATTTCCTCCGTCTCTCGTGCCTGCCTTCCCATCAGCGTTTCTGCCACGGCCATCTGAGCACCGTCCCCCTCCGTTTATGCAGTGATCCATGCTGGTCACATCGCTTATCAGGGCTCTCGCCTCGTTACAGAGCAGTTCAAGAAAACTCCAACATGTCAGAACGCGAATTCCTTGTCAACCTGTGTACAAAGAGAACAGTGGACATGAAAGAACGTGGGGCACTGTTAGTCTCATCGTATTGAAGGGTGATGTGAATTCACAATACGCTTCCAGTCTGTTGACCGCTCTGTCTGATTATATTGGCAGAGGACACTCACGCACGCACGCATACACACGCACATGCTCTCTCTCTCTCTCTCTCTCTCTCTCTCTCTCTCTCTCTCTCTCTGTCTCTCTCTCTCAGTCTGTCTGCCTCTCTCTCTCCCTCCCTCCCTCCCCATCGACATGTACATGTCGATGACACGCGCGCACACACATACACGAACACACAGCTTTACTATTTAAAACATTGTGAAATTGGTGGAAAGCAGGAGGTAAGATAAGGTAATGTTGCTTGGGAACATTGTGAAATTCGTGGAAAGCAGGAGGCAAGATAAGGTAATGTTGCTTGGGTCAGTGAGGCAGATAACGAGAAAGAAGATAATACAAAGAAAAGGAGAAAGATTGAACAAACAAACAAACAAACAAATAAAGCGCTGGATAAAAAAAAGAAGTACTTTCTCCATGCTCGGGATCATACTATAGAAAAAAGACAGCTACTTCCTGTGGCTTTTTGGAAATGACTAGAGTCAAAAGCGCATAGTTTACCTTCTACTTCGTGAAAACAGTAATGTGTCTAGCGCCGAATGCATGCTAGGAGAATGGGTGCCGCTGCTTTTTTTTTTTTTTTTCAAGTGGCGTTTCCTAGTTCTGTGTGCTTCGCGTCTGAAAATGTCCTAGTCGAATTGGTGCCGCAAGCTTTGTTAGTGTAGAGTCACTTGAACGCAATTTTTCCCTACTAAAAGAAACAAAAATGCCTTCCTCATTCACGAATTACGTCTCCCGTTATTTTCCGTGTCATGTAATATTCGGATGCTCAAAGACTATACTCGCAAAGGGTTTGAAAACCCTCACACGGCCTTTTTGGTCGGGTGATCGATTAACAATCTGATTTAAAAGGATTTCCTCTTCTGATGTTGACTTGCTTTCAGTCCGAAGACGGCTTTCGGAGTCAGATGGGCTACAAACAATAGGGAGTGACTTGACCCTGGGCTGTTGTCGTCTCGCTTGTTCGTGGTGCTAAAAAACAAGGAAGAAGAAGAAGAAGAAAGCTGCTTGACGATATTTAAATAGAGAATGAAAGAACCGGGAAGCTGTCAGCGGGCTTAAGATTTGTTGGATGAAAGAGAGAGAAATGAATGGAGAAGGAAATGAAAAGAACGAAACATGGATGGAAGGAAGGAAGGAAGGAAGGCAGAGACAAGAAAGAAACTAAAGGCTGCTGAGGCTTCAGAGAAAGCGTCGACATGATGAGGGTTGCTTGATGTATGAAAAGCATGGGCGGAAAGGAAGGAAAGTAAAGAAAAGAAACAAATGGTCCAAAAAGGAATGGGGGGAGGGGGGGGGAGAAAAGAATTTTTTTTAAACCTACCATGTAGAAGCTGATGACAGAGTGCGGACTGTTGAAGATCGAGAGATTCAGAAAGGCAGAAAAGGAAAGAGTGAAAAAAAAGAAAGAAAGGTGGAAGGAAAGTGAAGAAAAGAAAATAGGAAAGAAAGGAGAAATTGAATACGAAAAAAGAAAACCAGAAAGGAGCTAATAAAGAAAAGAAAAGGAAAGCCATGGAGAAGGAAAAGAAGAAAGGTAGAAAACAGAAGATAAGAGAAAAAGGAAAAAGATTACTGGACAGAAGAAGGACAAAAGAATGGAAGGACAGTAAACACAAGAAAGAAAGAAGGAGGAAAGAAAGAACGAAAAAAGGGGGAAGAAAATGAAGGTATGAATAAAAAGAAAGATCCGAAAGAAAGGAAGGAAGAACAGAAAACAAGAGAGAAAGTTGAAGAGAACAAAATAAAGAAGACAGAAAAGATAATAGAAAAAAAAGACGGACTGAAAAGAAAAGAATGAAAAAAAGGATGATCATGAAGGAAAAGACAACAAAGAGAGGAAAGAAGGAAAGAAATAAAGATAGAAAGAAAGAAAGAAGAAAGAAAAAAATCGAAAAAAGACACTAGGAGAGAAAAAAAGGAGGCACGGGGGAGAGGAGAGAGAGGAGAGAGAAAGAGAGAGGAGGAGAGGAGAGAGAGAGAGAGAGAGAGAGAGAGAGAAGGAAGAAAGAAGAAGAGAGGAAGAGAGAAAGAAGGAAAGAAGAAGAAGAAGGAATAGAAAAAGAAAGAGAACAGACGAAGAAGACAGACAGAGAAAGGAAAGAAAGAAGAAGGAAGCGAAACAAGAACGCTGCAGACACGTTGTCAACACGATGAAGCTCTCTTCAAGTGCGGCTTCCCCCAGACCGGGGCTGGCTTCCTGTTGTGCTCTTTCCGAGACCCAGTCGCACGTTGCCTGCTGCTTTGCACACTGTGGGTCACCTTTCTCTTTGCAGCTGCCCCATCTTCTCTGCCCCGCCACAGCCCTTACTCCTACGTGCTTTCTCCCTCCTTCCCCCTTTCTCTCTCTCTCTCTCTCTCTCTCTCTCTCTCTCTCTCTCTCTCTCTCTCTCTCTCTCTCTCTCTTTCTCCCTCTTGCCCTTCCCTGCACTCCTTTCGCTCCTGCGTCTCTCTCACCCCTCTCTCTCTCTCTCTCTCTCTCTCTCTCTCTTTCTCATTTACTTTTTCTTTATTATTATTCCGTATCTAATTTTTGTTCTAGCCACTTTTTGCATGTTTCGTTTATTGCTTCATCTTATTTTGCACTGTTGACCCAACTCAGGGCGAGGACTGGGTGTCAAAAAGCACATCAATGCTTATCTATTATCCTCGTAAATAAAGAATTTTGTCTTGTCTTCTCTCTCCCTCTCTCTCTCCCTCTCTCTCTCTCTCTCTCTCTCTCTCTCTCTCTCCTCTCTCTCTCTCTCTCTCTCTCTTGCACCTTTCACTCCCTTCCCACCCTTCCTCCTTCCCTTTCCTCGATATCCCCGATGCACTGCACACCCCACATCCAGGCTCGTTCTCTCGCAGTCACAGTTCCACAGGTTCAACCAGAACTGTCAGAATCAGGACGTTGTCAGGGCACCTGCCAGAGCAGGCTCTTTGCCGTTATCGCTGGCGTGACTTCCGGCTGTGTGTCTGTTTTCTCTCGGAGAACGGTTGCCACCTGCGCTCACCACCTCGGCCCGAAAGATATTCTGCGCCATGGTCTAGAGCCGTAAGTTGTACCGTCGATTCATCGATGCTTGGACAATGAGGCCCCATGAGCAAAATGCACTTACCGCTTGTCAATGAAAGCACGCCCGGAAAGAAGTTGTGCCTGGTGATATTTTGGGGGGAAAATATTCGCCAGAAGGACAAAAGAGGTGTGTGTGTTGGGGGGGGGGGGAGGGGGTTACCTATCGCACTGTACCATGAAGACGAGTTCCATCAGGATTGAGCATCCGGAACTGAATGCACACTGATGATTAATCGGTTGTGTGACGATGGAATGATACTACACAAAACAATCCTATAAAATAAAGAACAAAAAAATCTGATGGTCACACAGCTACGTCAACATCCTTACCCGACAGCGTTTTCAAAGTGAGTGATGATTAGGAAAAAGATACCTGTGAATGAGGAAGGAGAAATGCATGGAACTTGCTGGTGATTGTCGTGGTTGTCATCACCTTTACAGAAAGTCCTGTTGTACCAGTTTTGACGGGCGATCGAATCACATTTCTTTCTGGGTCCGAACAGAACAATGAGGAATGACAGTGAGAAAAGAAAATGGTTAGGGTGACACATGATATAATGACTGCTGATCGTCTTTTGCAGAAACAGAAACTAACCATTGATGCAGTGAAGATAACAAAAAGAACAACTAACCATTGATGCAGTGAAGATTGTGTTTGGGGCACTCTCTTCTGATCCCACCATTGAAGATTGTGTTTGGGGCACTCTTTTCTGATCCCATCATTGAAGATTGTGTTTGGGGCACTCTTTTCTGATCCCATCATTGAAGATTGTGTTTGGGGCACTCTTTTCTGATCCCATCATTGAAGATTGTGTTTGGGGCACTCTTTTCTGATCCCATCATTGAAGATTGTGTTTGGGGCACTCTTTTCTGATCCCATCATTGAAGATTGTGTTTGGGGGCACTCTTTTCTGATCCCGCCATTGAAGATTGTGTTTGGGGCACTCTTTTCTGATCCCATCATTGAAGATTGTGTTTGGGGGCACTCTTTTCTGATCCCATCATTGAAGATTGTGTTTGGGGGCACTCTTTTCTGATCCCATCATTGAAGATTGTGTTTGGGGCACTCTTTTCTGATCCCACCATTGAAGATTGTGTTTGGGGCACTCTTTTCTGATCCCATCATTGAAGATTGTGTTTGGGGCACTCTTTTCTGATCCCATCATTGAAGATTGTGTTTGGGGCACTCTTTTCTGATCCCATCATTGAAGATTGTGTTTGGGGCACTCTCTTCTGATCCCACCATTACCTGTCCTCCACCCCTCTCCTCCACCCTTTCTCTTCCAACGCCTCCCCCCTCCCTCCCTCCCCATATACATTTACACCGTTCCCCCACCCCACCCTCGTTTTATCCCATCTACACGATTGAATACGCATGCACTCTCACCTAATGCTAATCCATATCGACCTGCATTCATGTCTCCTCTGCACTCCCCCCCCCACCCCCACCCCCACCCACCCCCACCCCCGACTCCCCCCCCCCTCCCCCCTTCCTTCCCCTCCCTAATTACGATGTCGTCTGACCAAAGGAAAATAGAGCCCAGTATAGGGAAACAAGGCATGGACGGAGCCACAACTGGAAATTACGTCCCGTCACGGTCACCGCCGTGATCGTTTGAAAGCGATTATTTTGATTAGTCGTTCTGTAGTTTTGAACATCAATACCTCGGAATTAAATCTTGTCAAATTTGATGAAGGTCTGCTCATCGATTTTTTTTTTTTTTTTTTTTTTTGCAAACAAATGGAAAGGCACACACACATACACTCTCTCTCTCTCACACACACAAACACACACACGCACACACACACACACACACACACACACACACACACACACACACACACATACACACACACGCACGCGCGTGCGCGCATGCTCGCTCACACACACACACACACACACACACACACACACACACACACACACACACACACACGCACACACACACACACACACACACACACACACACACACACACACACACACACACACACTCACTCACTCACTCGCTCACACACACGCATGCACGCATTCATGCACGTACGCACACATGCACACAAGCAGACACACAAACAGGGCTGAAAACGGCTCCACACGCTTAGCATCAGGAAACCCCTAGTTCTGACTTGTCTCATTGAAGCTTTCGTGCTGAACCTTTCCGCCTGGAGGGTCACGTGCTGTATGTTTCATTCTGACTGACTGTCACTGAACTCAAAGAAGACCAATTCAAATCAAAAGACAGAAGTCAATGATATCTAAAGCAGGCTACTTGCTCAGTGTTTAGAACCATTCCATTTCTTTAATAGATACCCATGCAAAAAAAAAAAAATCAAGTTCAAGATAGTAACAGCATTATATATACCTAACAAAAATCACAGACATGTCACATACATTTTCACATCAAATTCATTATGACATTTGGAAAAAGCAAATCCTACAGCCGTTCTTCAATATAGAAATATTTTCGTTTCATTGAGTTATTAATGTTTCAGGACACCTTGTAAACAGATACAAAAAAAATAACAACTGTAAACAATTTTAGCATCTCTATCCTACATTGATCTGATATATGGAAGCCATTTTTAAACGGCAGTTTACGTAATAATCTCCATTAAGTTTAGGAGCACAGACCAGCTCTGTCAGAAACGTGTTAGAGGTGAAATATTTACCCTTCTAGATGATCAAATCTGACATAATTATTATCTGATTTTGTTTTTATTATCGGTGCCAGATAATATAGTGTACGTATTAAAGGGCAAAGTTTACGACTGTTCACAGTTGGGGGTTTTTTTGGTAGATATTTTCAAGTTCTTCACAGAAAGCACGTGTGAACTCAGTCCCAGAGGCAGCGTTTCATGGTTCTGTCACTCTGTGCCACAACATTTTGCGCGCAGTTCGGAATTAAATTTCTTTCCAAAGGCCAAGATGATGTTCATTATTCTCGCCACGTTCGGAACAGCTAAAACAAGCTGCGTGCACCGTGCATAACCCCCCTCTTTTTGTTATTGTAGTTTTTGTTCTTGCTTGTTTGTTTGTTTTTACATTGCTAGCAGTTTAAATAACATTTAGCTCAAGAGGCCGTGAAGATGAAAACTGTTTTACAGTATTATCACGTCGTCCGGAATAGCTTATACAAGCTATTGGCGCGCCATGTCTTAAAAGGAAGCATTGCGTTTTGCCCGTCGCCAGCAGTTCGGAATGAAATTTCTCTGCACTGGCCAAGAAAGAACATTTACCATTCTCGCTGCGTCGGTCGCCGTGTCTGTGTGCAGTGCCTCCGGTGAGGATTTTTTGTCAGCCTGATCAAACGCACTGTAAAATCCTGAAGGAGACGAGTATTTTCCAGTTCAGTCCACGCGAAGTGGAATTGGGATTGCGGAAAGGGAAGGGAGAGAACGGGGTTGGGGTGGGGAGGGAGGAAGGGGAGAGAATGGACAGACTGAATGGAGAGGGGAGATAACACAGTGGAGGGCTGTGTAGCGAAGAGTTCTCTGTCTAGGTATTTTTATGGAGAGTTTCCGGGAGGGAGAAAAGAGAAGAAAAGAAAGAAAGAAAGGGAAGAAAATGGCAGAGACAGAGCGGTGGCGGCTATGTCCCGGACACTAGATTAAAGGACTGTTTCCATATAAGGTGGCGGAGGCGGAGGCGACACCGTGGTCGACGGAAGCGCGGAGAAACGTTCCCGCTTTGGGTGGTAGAAAGATTACAGCTGTGTCTTTCCATGGCGAGGAGAAAAGAATGACAATCGGCCCAAGATTATCTTCTCTTCCCGGATTTCAAAAACAACAACAACAACAACAGCAACAACAACAACAATAAAGAGTCATCTTGGAACATGGTGACGATTTGAGGGATATCAGATTTGGAAAATGCTTCAAACGTCTGTGTGTGGAGTTCAGTTTGTGCAGAATGGACGACTACATGCATGCAAAATACATTAAAATGTTTTGTTATTATTATTATTATTATTAACATTTATTATTATTATTATTATTGCTGTTGTTGTTAATGTTGTTGTTTTTGCAATCATTATTCCATAACCTGAAATCAAAGATACGCACTTTTTTTTTCGTTCTTCTTCTTCCTTGAAAATTGATTTTATTTTTTGGTTATTCCAATTGTAAATTATCAGTGTTTTAAAACTTACGATCACGGGTCGTCTGTCGTACTTATCTTAACCCTGCCAATACACTGAGTGATTCCGTGTCCCTAATCCATTCTTTAAATGTTTGCTTCGAAACGTTTCTAATATTGATTATGTGTGGTAAAGTCTGTAAATTTGTTAGTTGTCAGGGTTTTTTTTTTTGCGTACTCTGTTTTGTGTAAATACGTTCCTGCACGCACATGAATGCGCGCAAATGTACACGCGCACACATACACACAAATCTGCGCACGCATACTTAAAAATGCATTACAGCCCAGAAAGACTGGACAAGACGACAATAGGCAAGGCAAGACTGGACTCAACTAGACAAGGCTGGACTTCACTGGATTGGTCAAGAAGACAGGGCAACACATGAAAGATGGATGCAAAGAAGTGGCGGTTGAACGCGTTTGCGGCGCACTCATTAGTCTTGCCGCGCGACATCAATGACGCGCCCCTCTGCCGCTGGTTCTGCTGCAGGGACACGCAGTCTTCGATAGATGGAGGACCATTAAGTCTTTTCCTTTCTTTTCCCCTTCAACCTCTCTCTCTCTGTCTCTGTCTCTCTCTCCCTCTCTCTCTCTCTCTCACTCTCTCTCTCTCTCTCTCTCTCTCTGACTGTCGCTCTCTCTCTCTCCCACTCTCTCTCTCTCTCTCTCTCTCTCTCGCTGTGCGTGTGTGTCTGTCTGTCTCTGTCTGTCTGTCTGTCTGTCTCTCTCACTCTCTTGCTCCCTCCCTCTTCCCCCCTCTCTCTCTTTCTGTTTTTTGTTTTTGTTTTTGTGTCATTCTCTACCAGAACTACTACTTCATCTCCACACCATATCGTTTTCACAACTAAAATTGGGGGTGAAAAATGGAGTGGCTGCAGTTTCATTATACAGTCTGTATAGGTTTATAATGGCTGCACTCCAAATGCAGGTTTACATTGGCCGCACTACATATGCAGGTTTATAACGGTTGCGCTCCAGATGCAGGTTTACATTGGCTGCTCTCCAGATGCAGGTTTATAATGGTTGTGCTGCAGATGCAGGTTTATAATGGCTACACTCAGATGCAGGTTTATAATGGCTGCACTCCGTATGCAGGTTTACATTGGCTGCTCTCCAGATGCAGGTTTATAATGGTTGCGCTTCAGATGCTGGTTTATAATGGCTGCACTCCAGATGCAGGTTTATAATGGCTGCACTCAAGATGCAGGTTTATAATGGCTGCACTCCAGATGCAGGTTTATAATGGCTGCACTCCAGATGCAGGTTTATAATGGCTTCACTCCAGATGCAGGTTTATAATGGCTGCACTCCAGATGCAGGTTTAGATTGGTTGCACTCCAGATGCTGGTTTATAATGGCTGCACTCCAGATGCAGGTTTATAATGGCCGCACTCCGTATGCAGGTTTATAGAGGCTGCACTTTATGTGCATGTTTGTTATGGCTGCACTCCATATGGAGGTTTACAATGGCTGCACTCCAGTTGCAGGTTTATAATGGCTGCACTCCGTATGCAGGTTTATGAAGGCTGCACTTTATATGCATGTTTATTATGGCTGCACTTCATACTGAGGTTTATAATGGGTGCACTCTATTTGTAGGATTATAGTGGTTGCACTCCAGGTGCAGGTTTATAATGGCTGCACTCCAGATGCAGGTTTCTAATGGCTGCACTCCATATGGAGGTTTGCAATGGCTGCACTCCAGTTGCAGGTTTACAATGGCTGCACTCTATTTGTAGGATTATAAAGGTTGCACTCCAGATGCAGGTTTATAATGGCTGCACTCCAGATGCAGCTGTATAATGGCTGCGCTCGAGTTGCAGGTTTATAATGGCTGCACTCCAGTTGCAGGTTTATAATGGCTGCACTCCAGATGCAGGTATATAATGATTGCAGGATTATAATGGTTGTACTGCAGATGCAGGTTTATAATGGCTGCGCTCCAGTTGCAGGTTTATAATGGCTGCACTCTAGATGCAAGTATATAATGGCTGCACTCTATATGCAGGTTTATAATGGCTGCACTCCAGATGCAGGTATATAATGGCTGCACTCCAGATGCAGGTTTATAATGGCTGCACTCCAGATGCAGGTATATAATGATTGCACGATTATAATGGTTGTACTGCAGATGCAGGTTTATAATGGCTACACTCCAGTTGCAGGTTTATAATGGCTGCATTCTAGATGCAAGTTTATAATGGCTGCACTCTATATGCAGGTTTATAATGGCTGCACTCCAGATGCAGGTATATAATGGCTGCACTCCAGATGCAGGTTTATAATGGCTGCACTCCAGATGCAGGTATATAATGGCTGCACTCCAGATATAGTTTATAATGGCTGCACTCTAGATGCAAGTTTATAATGGCTGCACTCTATTTGTAGGATTATAATGGTTGCACTCCAGATGCAGGTTTATAATGGCCGCACACCAGATGCAGGTTTATCATGGCTGCACTCCGGATGCAAGTTTCTAATGGCTGCATTCTATATGCAGGTTTATAATGGTTGTGCTCTCTTTGTAGGATTATAATGGCTGCACTCCGGATGCAGGTTTATAATGGCTGCACTCTATATGCAGGTTTATAATGGTTGTGCTCTCTTTGTAGGATTACAATGGCTGCACTCCAGATGCAGGTTTATAATGGCTGCACTCCAGATGCAGGTTTATAGTGGCTGCACTCCAGATGCAGGTTTATAATGGCTGCACTCCAGATGCAGGTTTGTAATGGTTGCTCTCCAGATGCAGGCTTATAGTGGCTGCACTTCAGATGCAGGTTTATAATGGCTGCTCTCCAGATGCAGGTTTATAAATGCTGCACTCCAGATGCAGGTTTATAATGGCTGCACTCCAGATGCAGGTTTATAAATGCTGCACTCCAGTTGCAGGTTTATAATGGCTGCACTCTATATGCAGGTTTATAATGGCTGCACTCTATTTGTAGATTATAATGTTGCACTCCCGATGCAGGCTTTATAATGGCTGCACTCCAGATGCAAGTTTATAATGGCTGCACTCTAGATACGGGTTTATAATGGCTGCACTCTATATGCAGGTTTATAATGGCTGCAAGCTCTTTGTAGTATTACAATAGTTGCACTCCAAATGCAGGTTTATAATGGCTGCACTCCAGATGCCGGTTAATAATGGCTGCACTCCAAATGCAGGTTTATAATGGCTGCACTCTGTAGGATTATAATGGTTGCACTGCAGATGCAGGTTTATAATGGCTGCACTCCAGACGAAGGTTTATAATGGCTGCACTCTGTAGGATTATAATGGTTGCACTCCAGATGCAGGTTTATAATGGCTGCACTCCAGATGCAAACCAGACCACACTGAGCCCTGTCAGACAAAGGTGGCTGCAGAATTTTATGTCGTAATGAGAACAGTGTGCCTCCGGAGGGAGAGCTCACTCACGCCGGCTCCGCGACTAAGCAATTATTGTCGTCAGTAGGGGGCTTAGTAGGTGGTGTCCTGCGTATGTTAGATCAGAACAGGCGCCACTGAATACCATCGAAGTGACTCGGCAGCAGTGCAGTGTCTCCTCCGTTGGGTCGCCTCTTGGCGACTTGACATTGACTGCTCCCTGTGGATTGCTGGTGCCGGGGCTGCGGTGGGGCCAGCCGGGCTATGGCTGTGGACGGGGTGTCGGAATGAGCGGCGTGGGTGCACTGCCTCTGAGGTGGCGCAGAGGTTGGGACAGCAAAAAAAAAAAAAAAAAAAAAAAAATCAGTATGCCTCGAAAGTGATGGGGTTCTGTAGGACTGGAGGGCTTTGGGAAAAGGGGGGGGAGGGGAGGGGGGGTCTCGGATACGAAAAAGATGGAAATAAAGAAACAAACAGATAATAATCAATACAGATGAAATAGAGGGAAATTTGTCAGATGATGAAAAGAAACACTGAAAAAAATGGACGGCGAAACAATGTTCTCTCTAATGCTTCTCCCTTTGTTTGGGCCTCTTCTGTTCTTGCCATTAGGGTGGGTTTTGTTGGAGCCTTCAGACTGGCGTGCGTGTTTTCTCCATTTTTGCAGAACATTCTCGACCAGCCGTGTGTGTGTGTGTGTGTGTGTGTGTGTGTGTGTGTGTGTGTGTGTGTGTGTGTGTGTGTGTGTGCGTGCGTGCGTGCGTGCGTGCGTGTGTGTGCGTGTATGTGCGCGCGCGTGCGCGTGCACGCGCGTGCCTGTGGTGTGATGTGCTATCATGTGTGTGTGTAGTGTTGTATGTGTGTGTGTGTGTGGTTGGTTGTTGTGTGTGTGTGTGTGTGTCAGAGAGAGAGAGTGAATAAGAGAGAGAGAGAGAGGGAGAGAGAGAGAGAAGAGAAGAGAAGAGAGAGACGACGACGAATCTACATAAATGTTGTTCTAGCTCAGATTGTTGAAGGAGATTTATTGACGATCAAGACTATAAATATTTTTACTCCGCGCAGCCAAGCATTCCTGCAATATCCACAGAAATGTGAGGGACTGCAGGCAGGAACAATAACTTTGCCATGGCTCGGTGGCTAGCGTCGTGGATTGCAGGCTTGGAGTTTGTGAGTTCGATTCCCATCAGAACCATTTATTCGTGGGATTTTTTTGGGCCCCGACTGGCTGCCACCAGGGCTGAGTCTGTTCCGGGCTAAAATGGTAAGATTGGAACCATGCAACAGGGATTCATGCACATAATGGACACTGCTGTAAGCGTGTTGACTGACTGTGCAAGTGTCAGTATTTTTCGGGCCGAGTTGACGCCGGGATATCTTATGAAAGGAACCGTACAGTACACCTCAGGCATGAAGTTCTGAGTGCAGTGGAACTACTGAGCATCAGTTTCATCATTCTCATCTTCATCGATCAGCGTATGATGAAATATTCAATTCAATGGCGCTTACTTTCTAGCCCTGTTGGTGACTCCAGTTTTGATTTGCTGTCCACGTCTTTTTTGGCCTAGATGTGTAAATAATTGATACATTTATGGGCGCTGCAAGCTAATTTTGGCACGAAATGCAGTATCGCCACTCCCGTTGATACTGTCCTTAGCTGTGAAGTCGAAATTAGCTTAAAGATGGTTTCTAGAGGCAATGTGGTTATAAAATCTGCGCCCGTCCATTTCCGCCATTCTGCATGTTTCCGGTCCGCCATTCTGATTTTCTTTCCCATTCCAACGCGCACGTTTTGTTATCGTGTTCTTAAGTTAAAGTTATACGCACGATACAGGGTGAAACGAACATTCGCGGCGTCCTGTTTCCAAGGCTCCACAGGCTGCTTGACAAAGACGTAGTCCTTTGCGGACCTTCACAGTAAGACTTCAGTCCATCTCTGAGTGACCATGGCCTAAACGTGCAACATTAACTCGGATATTTGACTGATTTTTCGTTAGGTTAAGTCTAGTAATGTGCTTCCGAGAATTTTGTACAAATAGTTTTTTTTTTCTCTCGCAATTTTTGCAGTCGGCATTGTGATTTTTGTTTGTAGAAGAAGAACACACACAGGAACAAACAGACAGCGTTACTGTCTAAAGACAGCCGATGTGCAGTTTTGTGTTTAAAAAAAAAAAAGAAAAAACGGAAAAAACGGGCTAGTAGTTACAGAAAATAACCGCAGAAGACTCCCCCCCCCCCTCACCCACCCACTCCCGCCCTTTCCTTCCTACCATCCATGCCCCCCCCCCCCCCCCCCCCCCCCCCCGACCGATTGGTGTCCCTGTCCTGTTTATAGCACTACCGTCGCATAGTTCACCCTGTCTTTCCCATATGTAACCTCTTCCAGTATGTTCGATCTGGTCCCCGTGCCAGCGTTCACTGCGAACTACCCTGTTGCAGCCCTTGAGGAGACACTGACTGCACTGCTGCCGAGTCACAGTGTTCAGTGGTGCCTGTTCAGGCTGAACACCACATGCAAAACACCACCAACAAGGTCCAGTACTGCTGCCGAGTCACAGTGTTCAGTGGTGCTTGTTTAGGCTGAACACCACATGCAAAACACCACCAACAAGGTCCAGTACTGCTGCCGAGTCACAGTGTTCAGTGGTGCTTGTTCACGCTGAACACCACATGCAAAACACCACCAACAAGGTCCAGTACTGCTGCCGAGTCACAGTGTTCCGTGGTGCCTGTTCACGCTGAACACCACATGCAAAACACCACCAACAAGGTCCAGTATTGCTGCCGAGTCACGGTGTTCCGTGGTGCCTGTTCAGGCTGAACACCACATGCAAAACACCACCAACAAGGTCCAGTTCTATGGATTTCTTTTTTTTTTTTTTTTACAACATGCTTTTCATGGGGAAGAATGGGAGTTAACTATTTTGCATACGTGGATGCTCGTCTTTCCAGCGGGTAACAGTTTGAAAACCTGACGAGCTCTTCAAACACAACGAAACAACTGTTGGTTGCTGGTGTGTTCATCTCTCCTTTGAAGGAACAGTTGACTTCATCACTAGAGAACACTGGGCTTTTTGATTGTTTGTTTGTTTTTGTTTTGGTTTTCCAAAAAGTCCGTTCGCTCTCGGAAATTTGTCCTTTAAGATAATAAACACATTTAGACCAGAACAGACTTTTGACTTATACTTTGCTTCGAATTTAGGAAAATGAACGCGTCAGGACCCGTATTTATTATGTGATATATATATATATATATATATATATATATATATATGTATATATATATATATATGTTAAAAAATATTTTTAAAAATGAAGTATTAAAATCTACAAGCTTGTTTCTAGCGTTGCTATCTTCAGGATGTTAAAAAATATTTTTAAAAATGAAGTATTAAAATCTACAAGCTTGTTTCTAGCGTTGCTATCTTCAGGATCCTGAAGATAGCAACGCTAGAAACAAGCTTGTAGATTTTAATACTTCATTTTTAAAAATATTTTTTAACAGATGTTGCTCCCCAAGGGGTTGAGCACCTTCAGATTTTTTAAGGACTTTTTTTTTATATTGTTCATATATATATATATATATATATATATATATATATATATATATATATATATATATATATGAATGCCTGCCTATCTGGTCAGGAGTACGTATAATCTGTGTTGTGTGGAACAGGACTGCCGGTCTACAACAACTCCACCTTTGTCAACTGCGAGGCCAGCGAGGTCTTTGCCCAGGACAAGAATGC
>CM065726.1:21147216-21149716 GCA_033310375.1 Conus canariensis
CTTATCATCGTCCTCCTCCTCCTCATCGTTATCATCATCATCATCATCATCCTTATCATCGTCCTCCTCCTCCTCATCGTTATCATCATCATCATCATCATCCTTATCATCGTCCTCCTCCTCCTCCTCCTCCTCATCGTTATCATCATCATCATCATCATCCTTATCATCGTCCTCCTCCTCCTCATCGTTATCATCATCATCATCATCATCCTTATCATCGTCCTCCTCCTCCTCATCGTTATCATCATCATCATCATCATCCTTATCATCGTCCTCCTCCTCCTCATCGTTATCATCATCATCATCATCATCCTTATCATCGTCCTCCTCCTCCTCATCGTTATCATCATCATCCTTATCATCGTCCTCCTCCTCCTCATCGTTATCATCATCATCATCATCATCCTTATCATCGTCCTCCTCCTCCTCCTCCTCCTCATCGTTATCATCATCATCACCATAATGGCAGAGCCCCGGCTACCACTGCCATGACTGACTGCAATACTCAAAATCGTCGTCGTGATCGTCCTGATGACGATCGTCATCAAGATCATTATGGCCATTATCGATCAAATCAGACAGATTGGGTGTCTGTAACCTCATGAACAATAACCATTGCTAGCACTAGTGCATTCAGGGACTCATCAAACAAGAGACAAAGAAACCTGTCCATGAATTATTCAGGGACCGTTGGTTATTGCAGATGACTTCAACCGTGTGGTTCTGAGAGCCTGGGGACATGGAGATTACATCAACGCCAGCCACATCAAGGTACAACAACAGGAGAGGAGAGTAAAAGAGATGGGGAGGTGGGATCGGGGGTGGGAGGACAGATGGTGGAGTTAATTGTCATCTGTCTGTCTGTTTACCACGTCCCTCACTCTCACTCTGTTTGTCATGTTTACCATATGCTCTCTCTCTCTCTCTCTCTCTCTCTCTCTCTCTTGCTCTCTCTCTCTCTCTCCTCTCTCTCTCTCTCTCTCTTTGTGTTATTCCATAACCCCTCCTCTCTATTCTGTCGTATGTTTATCCCTCCCCTTTTCCTCGTTGTCATGTTACCTAGTCTTCTCTCCTGTCTCTCTCTCTCCTTTGAAGATTTATGTGAATGCAAGCGGGCATGTGTGTTTGTGTGTGTCTGTATGTGAGGAGAGAGAGAGAGAGAGAGAGCAGAAGAGAGAAGAAAGAGAGAGAGGGGGGGCAAAATATGGTTGACAGTAGTGCTGTGGTGGTATCTGAGTTTTTTTTTACTTTTTCCTGTTATAGATATGTCTACATTGTCCCATCTTCTGTGCCACATCAGTGGCGTTATACTCACCCTGCTCATATGTCTACATTGTCCCATCTTCTGTGCCACATCAGTGGCGTTATACTCGCCCTGCTCATATGTCTACATTGTCCCATCTTCTGTGCCACATCAGTGACGTTATACTCACCCTGCTCATATGTCTACGTTGTCCCATCTTCTGTGCCACATCAGTGGCATTATACTCACCCTGCTCATATGTCTACGTTGTCCCATCTTCTGTGCCACATCAGTGGCGTTATACTCACCCTGCTCATATGTCTACGTTGTCCCATCTTCTGTACCACATCAGTGGCGTTATACTCACCCTGCTCATATGTCTACGTTGTCCCATCTTCTGTGCCACATCAGTGGCGTTATACTCACCCTGCTCATATGTCTACGTTGTCCCATCTTCTGTGCCACATCAGTGGCGTTATACTCACCCTGCTCATATGTCTACGTTGTCCCATCTTCTGTACCACATCAGTGGCGTTATACTCACCCTGCTCATATGTCTACGTTGTCCCATCTTCTGTGCCACATCAGTGGCGTTATACTCACCCTGCTCATATGTCTACGTTGTCCCATCTTCTGTACCACATCAGTGGCGTTATACTCACCCTGCTCATTCCGGCTCCTTGTCCACAGTCCTATCCTGCCGCAGGCACAACATCGGCACAATCCACAGGGAGCAGTCAGTGTCAAGTCGTCATGAGGCAACCCACCAGAGGAGACACTGCACTGCTGCCGAGTCACATCGGTGGTGTTCAGTGGTGCCTGTTTTATCGAACATACGCGGAGAACACATTCTTAAATCCTGACAACAGTAGCAGTTCAGTCGCGGAGCCAGCGTAAGGGAGTGCGACGGTCCCCTTGACCTTGTCGATGCCTTAACACGAATTCACCAAAGACATAGACGTGGTGAGGAAATCACAGCTCTGGTCACCGTGGAAGCAGGACATGAGGGGCCAAGGAATTTGAGACTTTCTTATGTTGATCAGTGACAATGAGGATGACGAAGATCATGCTCTTTGAGTGCCTGTCTGGTCTTAGGCTGCTTGACAAGGCTGTACTCCAGGCTTATACCTCGGCGTCAACCAACCCGAGAGATACAGACACCTGCAGTGTTAGGAAAATTGGAGCAACACCCTCAAATACGCACCCGTTAAGTGAATTAAAGTCGACTTGGTGGTTACACGCTTGCCAGCTGCG
>CM065726.1:21152216-21154716 GCA_033310375.1 Conus canariensis
TGTGTATATATATAAATATAGATAGATAGATAGATATCAATCATCTTACAGACGGACAGAAGACATACTCCTGATTTGCCGTTTTTCGTCCGGAGTTTCTGTATCACTGTCAGACCGCAGCCGTGACGGTTGGACCTGTTGAAGAGGCAGGGAAAAAGCCTCTTTATCCCCAGGAGTGATGCCCCTTGCACAAGGGCTGTGAAATGTAGACAACACAGTCCAGATATCGGAACCTTCAACCAATCACGGAAGTGACTGCGCCATCCCTGATTCTTAAAGGGGCGGATAACTGTCTGTCAACACTCTGTATCATGAAACATTCGGGGCATGCACATCAGTATAAATGGTTGTCAAGTCTTTGTAAACGAGTGGTGGAGCCCGCTTGAACATGTACTTTAGTTTTATTTTGAAAGCGTGCCGTGGTCCGTCTACTAACACGGTCCATCGTGATAAAGCCGGACTCGCACACATGAATGTGAAAACGCTTCGTGCTAGTTGGATCAGTGGGCATTGAGGAAAGACCTGTCCGACGCCAATCGATTTCTGCCAAGCCAGACGTTACTGTCATCCATCAGCTTACAGGAGAGAGGGAAACCGCTGTGTGACATACGGAGAAAACTTAGTCCTGAGTAGCGTTTGTGATGAAGGTCATGTTCTTCAGTCGAATCTGTCACCGTGGGAATAAGGGGACGGAGGGGTGCTCTGTCAATACTAACACCTCCTCCTCGTACTTGAAGTTCTGAACTGGAAACCTCAACTTTTCTGTCACTCTATTGGCTGCATTTTTTAATTTCATTTTTGGTTTTCCATACTGTTGTTCCTTGTTTGTTTTTCCCTTTGCGGAGCATCCTCCGTTTTTGTTTGGAAACTGTTTTACACTTCTTTCTGATCACAAGTTTATAACATGCCACATTCTTTGTTGTAATCTGGTGACTACAGAGTGAAAATTGTACGTATTGTCCATGCTATGTTGTTTGTTGTAATCTGGTGACTACATAGTGAAAAGTGTACATATTGTCCATGCTATGTTGTTTGTTGTAATCTGGAGACTACATAGTGAAAAGTGTACATATTGTCCATGCTGTATTGTTTATTGTAATCTGGTGACTACATAGTGAAAAGTGTACATATTGTCCATACTATATTGTTTGTTGGACTGATTTTGAATCAACACAAAGTAGTATTTGAAATACAGGAAATCGAAAATCAAGAAGAAAGTTTAATGCCATAATAATGGCAACAAGTTCCGCAGTAAATATGGAAATATTCTTACCAAGGTGGTAACCTTTCTCTATTTTTAAGGATGGAATTATGAATGCTGAACCAGACAAATAATTGTCTAGTACTGAACCATCTGTATAGATTTTAAGGTGATTTACATAGGTTTCATTTATATGTGACTTAACATACGTTGGCAGCAAGGGTCCATCACTTTTTCTTAAACTTGTATAGTCTATGTCATAATTTGCTCTACTAAGTTCCCATTCTGGGATAGTGCTAAAAGACACCCGATGAGCTACGTTTTGAGGTGCAGTGCCTGCTTTTGTAAATAAGTCAGATGTGTATGAGGCTATCGATTTTAGAGAATCAATTTTTTGTGCCCGTTTAGGAAAATTTATTTCTGATTTCAGTCCTACAAGCTCTAAAATTTTCGAATACAACTGTGAGAGCAGAACTTATATCAGAAGTGTACCACCTAATTCATTTTTTGCATTTACGTGGTTCTTATGTCGATTTTTGTTGGGTTCCATCTCACTGTGGATTATCTGCTAATGAAAGGGTAGACACATTAGCCAAAAAGGCTGCTATCACTGAAACTGATTTAACAAAGATATACATTCCTTTATCCTTACATGAGAGTTATAGTCTTTTAAAAGACGCAGCCTGGAATACTATTTTAAATAAGGGAAAAGGCACCAAAAACAAAAAGGGTATATTATTTAACAAGATATCAGACAATAAAACAGGTATCAAGAATCTCTACCAAGAGAGGATTTTAAAAAGTCTGATTTTTAGATTGAGGCTTGATGCCTTTAAAACAAAATTCTGTAAACATGTGACTTGTATTTGTGGCCAGCAAATCACTCCGTTCCATCTACTTTTTTTGTGCGATAGAATGAAACCCTATTTACCTGCTTGGTTGTTGAACACCGAACCGTCGATGTCAGTCTTTGAAGATGTCATCTCTAACGAATCAAATATTTTTGAAGTTGTTCAAGGACTGATTAAGAGCCCAATTGGACATTTACTTTAACGTCTGTTATTTTCCCCATCTTGGTGTTAGTTGCTTATTTAGTGTTTCTTTTATAGTTTTGGATTCAGTTATGTGGTGTTTTTTTGTTGTTGTTTTTTTCTTTTCTTTTTTTTTTTTTTCTTTTTTTTTTTTTTCTTTTTTTCTAGGCCTAATTGCATTATACATACCTACGTACGCCCAAAATCAACACCAACCGTTCGCATGCATACACCCAAAAACATCACATGCACACACACATAACACTTA
>CM065726.1:21167216-21174716 GCA_033310375.1 Conus canariensis
AAAGCCGGTGGTCTGTATGTTAGTTTGTAGATGACACTATCTTTTTAGGAGTAAAGCCGGTGGTCTGTATGTTAGTTTGTAGATGACACTGTCTTTTTAGGAGTAAAGCCGGTGGTCTGTATGTTAGTTGTAGATGACACTGTCTTTTTAGGAGTAAAGCCGGTGGTCTGTATGTTAGTTGTAATGACACTGTTTTTAGGAGTAAAGCGGTGGTCTGTATGTTAGTTTGTAGATGACACTGTCTTTTTAGGAGTAAAGCCGGTGGTCTGTATGTTAGTTTGTAGATGACACTATCTTTTTAGGAGTAAAGCCGGTGGTCTGTATGTTAGTTTGTAGATGACACTACTTTTTTGGAGTAAAGCCGGGTTTTCGATGGTGTGATGTTTTTGGTTTTGCTTTGTTTTATTCCTAGTATTTTTCTTTTCTTTCTTTCTTTCTTTCTTTCTTTTTTTTTTTTTTTTTTTTTTTTTTTGATGTTGTAGATGACAATCTTTAAGACATAAAGCTGTGTCTTCGATTTTTTTTTTTAGATTACACAATCTTTGAAGAATGAAGCTGTCTCCGGTGTGTGTGTGTGTGTGTGTGTGTGTGTGTGTGTGTGTGTGTGTGTGTGTGTGTGTGTGTGTGTTCGTGTGTGTGTGTGTGTGTGTGTGTGTGTGTGTGTGTGTGTGTGTGTTTAATTAATTTCTGGTTGTTTTTTTAGTTATTCAATTCAATTTGATTTTTTAATTCATTGTTGTAGGTTACATTATCATCAGTGTGTAAAGGAGTGTTTCTGATGTTGCAGAGTACACTGTCGGCCAATATGTTCCGTCTGGTGGACACTGACGAAGACACAGACATGCAAAAGTTCATGGTGCTCTTACGGAACATCAACGCCATGACAGTTGTGTGTTTGCACTCTCAGGACTTTCAGGTCAGAATACCAAAGACCACGACCATTGCTTGTTTGAATTCTCGAGGCTTTCAAGTCAAAACGTTAACTCGGTGACCGTTATGTGTTTGAATCCTAAGGGCTTTGAGGTCAGAACATTAACGCTATGACCGTTTCGTGTTTAAGCTCTCAAAGCTTTGAGGTCAGGGTATTAGCCATTGCGTTTGCACTCTCAGAACTTCCTGGTCAGACCATTAAGGCTATAACCGTTGCGTGTTTGAAGACATGGGACTTTCGGGTTGGATCGTTAACTGTGCGTTTGAATTATCAGGGCTTTCCGGTCAGACTAGTGTGACTAGTTAATTTGCACTGTCAGGATTTTCAGTTCAGATATTTACGCTCACAGAGGTTCGAGCAACACTAACGCAATGGCCACTGTGCGTTTGAATTCTCAGGTCAGAATATAAACGTTTTGTCTCGTCCGCCCTATCCATTTCCTCTATTGAGTCTATCAAGGACTTCTTTGAGCGGTCCATCCTCCTCTGTACCCTGCGGAATGGCCTTGGATCGGTGTCGCGTGAAATCTGGGAACGTGATATCTGGGAAGGCTTCCCAGATATCACAGATTTTTTGGGAACGCGTTCCCAGAATGTACTGTGATATCTAGGAAGGCCCGTGATGTCTGGGAACGTGGTCTTTCAGAGCTCATAAGGGCAGAAAGAAGACGAAAAAAGAATGGATTTTCGAGATAAGGCAGGAAACAATTTATTTAGGTGCAATTGAGATCTTTGGCCTTCTTGTCACTTTTTTTTCATTAATTTCTTGGCATGATTTTCACAAATTTCCCAGATTTCACGATTGGAAGTTCAGGAAATCTGGGAACGCGTTCCCAGATATCACGGTAAATCTGGGAACGCGTTCCCAGATATAACGGCAAATCAGGGAACGCATTCCCAGATATCACGGTTCCCAGATATTATACGACACCGGGAGTCATGGGAGATACATGCCAGTGAGAGTCAAACTTAGGATGTTTGGTAATTACCAGGGGAGTTTCTCGTCAACTGGTGTATACACTGACTTGCTGCCTGACGCATTTGTCGTGTGTTCTTTGTGTGGGATGTCGAGAATCTGTAAGAGGCTCTTAAATGCCTTGGATTCTTTTTTTTTTTATTCGCCCAAGACCTGTAATCAGTTGCCACACAGATGGTTAGACATCACTGAATTCTAAAGTGTTATCTTTACTGAAAAGCTTACAGACTTGGAATTTCAGGTGATGAATGTTGTCATGACAAACATAGCGAAAGCGAGCTTCGTTTGTACTTCTTTTGACGAACTGTTGACCTTGAGAGCATTCACTTTGAATGGAAAAAGAAAAGAAGAGAAAAAGAAAGGGAGAAGGATGCACAACAAGTTTCACTGTGTTAATTTGGCTCTGTAAGTGCGCAACGGATATCTTGAAACCTGTTGAAAGTTGTCCAGTGATTTGTTAGTGTCAGTCAAAGCAGCACGTGCACCACTCGTTTCTCCTGACAGGCACGTGCTGTAGGTGTTTGTATTGAACTTTTTTCATAGCCTCAGGTGCATACAATCCAAAGAGCGTCTTTCAGTTTTTTTTAATGTCATACATGACTTTTGTACTCACAACAACAGCAACAACAAAAATAGATATTATTTCTTTTGTCTTCTTTTTCTTGTTTCGATCACAGAAACAAATTTTGTTCTGGGACTAAGTGGAAAAGCATTGGTGTGGGAGATTTGTGTTCCTCTCCTATCTCAGGGTTGATGGGTTGCGGGTGTTTGCAGATGTCCGGAATTTGGTGTGTGTCTAGTTTCAGGTTTGGGGTGTCCTGTCTGCGAGTTTAGTAACTAGTTGCAGCTGTTCACAAATGGTTTGGGGCTGATATTGTTTTGATGTACCTCTGAGTGCTTTAAATAAACATCAGCAACTGTAAGCAGACAGTTTTACTGGCCCGAGGTAGGTGGAAGTGCGACAGACAGACAGACAGATAGTCCAGTAAGCAGTCAGGCAGACAGTCGAATAAACTTACGACAGATGAATGGACAGATTGTGTTAAATATCTTCTGTAGTTTTCTGGAAACATTTAAGTATGTACGCCCCCTCCCAACTGAACCTGTTTTTCTTCTTCTCCTTGTTGTTGTTGTTGTTGTTGTTGTTGTTGTTGTTGTTCTTCTTCTTCTTCTTCTTCTTCTTCTTCTTCTTCTGCTTCTTCTTTTTCTTCTTCTTCTTCTTCTGTTCTTCTTCTTCCTCATCTTCTTCTTTTCTTCTTCTTCTTCTTCCTCTTATTCAACGGTATATAATTCAATAGAATTAAAGTGTGGGTCGCAGTGCGTGCGGAATGTTAAGACTGACAGGAGAGCTGTCCATGTCCGCCAGATCTTTACCCGTTGCCTTGAGTGGAGCCAGAAACACGAAGCCGAAGTGAAGGAGAGACGGAAAGCTCGAGAAGAGGCAGGAGACGCCGACGATGACGACGACGATGATGACGACGAGTTGTACAAGATGCAGGAACTATCCTCGACGGAGCTGTCACCGGAACTGAAGACCATCGAGTACCGGGTGTATGTGGACGTAAGTATGATGACGTCAGTCAGTGTACCGATGGTAGGCCGACGTTTAGTGGAATGGGTCATTTGCTGTGCTGGGTGTATGCTAGGGAAAGCATGATGACGTCAGTCAGAGTACCGACTGCAGTTTGATGTGGTGTTTGGATGTATGTTGGCGCAACATGATGACGTCAGTCAGTGTGCCGACTGCAGTTTGACGTGGTGTTTGGATGTATGTTGGCGCAAACATGATGACGTCAGTCAGTGCGCCGACTGCAGTTTGACGTGGTGTTGGGGTGTATGTTGGCGCAAACATGATGACGTCGGTCAGTGTGCCGACTGCAGTTTGACGTGGTGTTGGGGTGTATGTTGGCGCAAACATGATGACGTCAGTCAGTGTGCCGACTGCAGTTTGACGTGGTGTTGGGGTGTATGTTGGCGCAAACATGATGACGTCGGTCAGTGTAGCTGTTGTAAGTTTGGTATCATTTGAAATGTTGTGTCATGTTAACGTGACTTTTGTGTCACCCAATTTACTGATTGTGGTGTAACGTAAGTGCGATGTCATCGTCTGAACTCAGTGTTTGTTCTCGCGAGTGTATCAGTTAATGTACTGATTGTAGATTGAGTATGATATCAGTTAATGTACTGATTGTAGATCGAGTATGAGATCAGTTAATGTACTGATTGTGGATTGACGTAAGTGTGATGCCATTGACTGTACTTACCTATGTTTTCACAAGTGTGATGTTAGCTAGTGAACCATAGGTTGACATAAATCATGCCATTTGCAGAACCAATCTCATTGGCTGTACTTGCCGTATGTTTTTGTAAGTATGATGTTAGCCAGTGAACCATAGGTTGACATAAATCATGCCATTTGCAGAACCAATCTCATTGGTTGTACTTACCGTATGTTTTCGTAAGTATGATGTTAGCCAGAGTCCCGATACTTGGTTAACAAATCATGCTATTAGCAGAGTCAGCTTTATGTTGACTGTAAATAATGCGTTAGCCAAGAAACCCATGTAGATCAACAGATGCATAGTGTCATTTGAAATACTAGATATAATTATGTTGACGTAAGTATAATGTCAGTTAATACGGACATTACGTGATTTGTTACACTGTATATCTGTTGACATAACTATGATCCCAGTCACTGATTTGGATGCAGTATGATTTGATTATGACATCAGCTGCTGTACGTGGTATATTTTGACGCAAGTGTTGGTCATTGTCATAATCATGTTGGTCATTTCATGAATATTCGTTTTTAGATTCAATGGAAACTTGTTTGAATAACAAGTTGTTTTGAAGACAACAGACAAATGCATATAATTATGTGTTTGATGTGTGAACTGTATATGATTAATGTAAAGCAACATAATGTAATGCAATTTTGTGTCTACGCAACACAAGTCTGTGTATTTTTGTTTTTTCATTGTAGCCACAGATACATCTTACAGCAGATGACGTCAGTGGATCCTTTTGTATTATTAAAAGTGGACTTTAAAAGCGAAACAAATTGACCAGTTTTAGGCTGTGAGAAGGTGTCACTGAGTGGATAGAGAGCTTGCGCTGGGGGGGAGGACGAGCGGAAGGAGTTGGTGTATCTGATAAAGCGTGTTTTTTGTCCCTACTTGAATCTGCCCTGCTTTTTCTTTGACTTGAATCCGCCCTGCTTTTTTTCCTACTTGAATCTGCCCTGAGTTTTTTTCCCACTTGAATCTGCCCTGCGTTTTTTTCCGTTTTTGAATCTGCCATGCTTTTTTTTGTTCCTACTTGAATCTGCCCTGCTTTTTTCTTTGACTTGAATCTGCCCTGCTTTTTTCCTACTCGAATCTGCCCTGAGTTTTTTGTTCCTACTTGAATCTGCCCTGAGTTTTTTGTTCCTACTTGAATCTGCCCTGAGTTTTTTGTTCCTACTTGAATCTGCCCTGAGTTTTTTGTTCCTACTTGAATCTGCCCTGAGTTGTTTGTTTTCTACTTGAATCAGCCCTGCTTTTTTTCCTCCTTGAATCTGCCCGTTGATCTGGTTCCGCGGTGAAATTGAATAAGTTTGTCCTTGTGCTATCGCCCATCTTTCCACCAAGTTTTCTTCAGATCAGCACGAAAGTTTTTGCGTAAACGGCCGCCAGCAGACAGGCAACTAAACAAAAACTAAGATAAAAACATGACCTCTCTGATGGAAGTACTGACATTCTGTTGTTTAGGGCCACGAAGAAGTGACACTGGAGGTACTGTCATCGTAGTGAAGTCAGGGAAGAGTTATTCAAAGATCCACCCCTCATCACCCACAATAATAACGACAATAATAACACTGTAGTTGTTTTTTTTTTTTTTGTAAGGACCTGGAAGGAGTGACATTTAAAGTAACAGTTGTGATAGTGAAATCAGGATTCGGTTGTTCATAGGCCCACTCTCTCATAACCCTTAACATTAACAACATACTCAGAATGTGCTCTTCAGGGTCCACGAGGAGGTAACACTATAGGTGCAGTCGTTGTAATGGAGTCAAGGCACAGCTGTTAAACAAAAGACCTATGGTTTTGTTTAGGACAATATGGAGGTGAGTCTGACAGTACAGTCTTTGTGATGGAGTCAGGGTACAGTTGTCAAACCAAAGACCCACCACTTCATCACACCTACAACAAAAACAACGAAGATATTGTGTGTTTAGGACTGTAACGAGGTGTAACTAGAGGTACAGGTACTATAATGAAGTAGGGTACAGTTATGTAAAATCCCACTTCTCAACAATCCACACAATTATACTACTGAGGACTACGAAAAGGTGACGTTGTCTTTGTACCGAACTGAGAGTAAAGTCAACGAAAAGTACCCAAATAATGATACTGTGCGAATTAGGACTACGAGGAGGTGACATTGTCCTTGTACCGAACTGAGATTAAGGTTAACCAAAAGTACCCAAATAATATACTGTGTGAATTAGGACTACGAGGAGGTGACATTGTCTTTGTACCGAACTCAGCGTAAAGTTAACCAAAAGTACCCAAATAATATACTGTGTGAATTAGGACTACGAGGAGGTGACATAGTCTTTGTACCGAACTGAGAGTAAAGTTACCCAAAGTTACCCAAATAATATACTGTGTGAATTAGGACTACGAGGAGGTGACATTGTCTTTGTACCGAACTGAGAGTAAAGTTACCCAAAGGTACCCAAATAATATACTGTGTGAATTAGGACTACGGGGAGGTGACATTGTCTTTGTACCGAACTCAGCGTAAAGTTAAACAAAAGTACACAAATAATGATACTGTGTGAATTAGGACTACGAGGAGGTGACCCTGGAGGTGCTGTCGTTGTCGGAGTGGAGCCAGGGGGACAGGCTGTTCGAGGACACCTTGACCACCCCCATCATGACCCTGGCTGACCATGTCCACACGCGCCAGTCCCAGCTGGGCTTCCACCCCGTCATCGTCCTGGTCGGGTCAGTACTGGGCACGTTGTCTTTTAAATGTCAAGTATGAAAAGAAATCTTAAACGAAGCAGAGAACAGATAACAGTAAATGAAGGAAAAGTAAGGTAACTCGTTCTCCATGATGAAATCAATTACACGCCCATAACTCCAAACGAACGCTGTTTACGACAGCAAATGGCCTAGGAGAAATGCAAACACAGAGCACCCGGAACCAACAAGGAGACAGCTCCAGCCTTATTTAAGATTTCCATTCATACTAATCAAACTGATGTTACCGGTTGTTGTTTTTTCATTGTTTGTCCCTATGTTTGTTTGACTATATTCAAGATTTAAAAGAAACTGTGCCAGTTTTGAATCAACGTTACCTTGTGTTTGTTCTTTTCTCCAGTTGTTGTTGCTGTGTTTATGTGCCCGGTGCAGGATATATGGGCAAGCTTGGAACATCCCTTTAGGAAAGAGTGGGGGGGGTGTATTTCCTTGTTTGTCTTGTGTACAATGTGTTGGCTTCCTGCTAGGCGACTTGGTGTCGTATGCAGTTTTCGTTTGGAGTTATAGGCGTGTCATTAATCAATTATGGGAGAAAAGACTACTCTGTTTTTTCGTTACTTG
>CM065726.1:21184716-21352216 GCA_033310375.1 Conus canariensis
GAGATGATTCGTTCACGTCTCGTGCTACTTCCAGAAAATTATGAAATTGTCATTAAAGCATCGCATCACATACTCGCTAAAATGAATTTTGTATGACCAAGTAATGACCAGCGAGCCTTAGAAAAGTTCCTTGACAGAAATATTAGTTAATGAAAATCCATAAAAGTTCAGGTAAGTTATTTTGTTTCTTCACAAAATGTCCGGGTTTGGTCACCATGACAAATCGCAAAGGTCATGTGACAGGGAAGACGATGTACAATGTTCATACCTGCCACTTTCAACATTCTGACCTTTAATGTCCTGTTATTTTGTTCTCAGTGGGTGTTCATCTTCTGTTATTGCTATTTCTCTGTCAGCCGACTGCACAGCACGTCCAGAGTGGACAAAGCAACAGCTCCAACAAAAGAACAGGCTTCATTCTAATGCAGTGTTGCAATTCAGGGGAAAGGACCTAATCAATGGATTCTGGTATTGAGTTATCGATTTGGCGGCCAACCGAACAAAACAAGCAGGTTACAAAATAGATGGAACGCGTTTCGACCCATTAATCGACATCAGACAGGGTAAAGAAGTACAATGACAATCAAACAAACAAACAAAGACAAGCGAACAATCACTTAACTGTTTCGAATTCACTTGAAGGTGTGCTTTGAGGTCGACTGAAACTCGGAACGGAACCGAATAGAAAAGAGAAATTTTTTTCCTCTTAAATTCCATTCCACATTTTTAGTGAACCTTTTACTTTCTAGCTACAATTACGGCCCGTGGTCGCATTTCTTTGACACTAGTGAGTTCCCTTTCGACTCGATCGTTTCTTGGTACACTGTTTAATAAACTTCTTGATTTTAGTAGGCCTACATCAGCACGAACCTCCAGTGTGCTTATTTACTTGTAGATTTTTCCCTCAAATAGTAATTCGGTCATAGATTTTCTGTAGGCCTACTGATTAGTTGTCTTCGTGTTTAACGTGATCATTTTTTTCACTGTTTGATGAACTTCTTTGGTTTGATATGCAGATAGGTGGTGATCCCCCTCTCTCCAAATATATATAAAGCTCGAGAACTTCAGAACGTTCGTTGAATGTGTACTTTTTTTATTCTTTTAAAAAGTTCTTTCAGCATTTTGTACCCATATTATGTACACTAAGGCCTACTGTTGCTTAGAAATGCCCATTTGTGTAAATTTAACAGTTTAAATGAATAGGATGCGATACTATATTTCATCGGTGGGATTTTCTTGATTGTGTCACGGATTGTTGTTTAAGATTGAAGTTTCTCCTTTTCCAATCAAATATGTGATATCTATTTAATATCAGTGTTACACACGTTTTCTCGCTTGAATTGTTTGAGCGACTTTGATGTGAGCAATTAGAAGTGTAAATGATAATTAAAGAAGTTTTGATATATGTCCATCATAATAAAGCTATGTAATGTATTCAGATTGATAAAATAAAGCTTTTGCCTTTAACATTTTTGCGACGTTCTCTTTGTTTCTCTCTCTCTCTCTCTCTCTCTCTCTCTCTCTCTCTCTCTCTCTCTCTCTCTCTCTCTCTGTGTACATATTGTGTGTCCTGGGAGGACGGGTAGGGAAGAAGGGGTGGAGGGGGCAGTGATGAAGGGCGAGTGGGTGAGAGGAGAGGAGGGTTCTTGCGTGCATGACTGCTTGCGAAGTGCATGCGTGAGAGTGTGTTGTTGAGTGAGTATGTCTGATCGTGTGTATATGTGGAACATGTTTCTTTGGTTCAGTATAAGAACCGTGCTCTACATAGAGCAGCTAAGAAAATGTTCTTTATCAGTCCTTTTAACTGCATTGATATGTAATCTTTCTGTCTCTGTCTGTCTGTCTGTCTGTCTGTCTGTCTCTCTCTCTCTCTCTCTCTCTCTCTCTCTCTCTCTCACACACACACACACACACACACACACACACACACACACACACACACACACACACACACTCACACACACACTCACACACACACACACACACACACACACACACACACACACACACACAGTCTGTCTCCCCCCTCCCCATCCTGCCACCTCCGTCCACTGCTACCACATCACTCTCACCTTGATTTCCTACCAATAATAACATGTAAGAGGTAAAATTACTTTATCTCACTGTGTACAATCACCTGAACGTAGCGCGACATGAGGCTGAATCCAACTAACCATTTAGAAATTGAAGGTGGACTGGCCTGGTCCAATGTCTTCCACATCCTGTACGTCAGGCGATGGTTGAAGCCTAGCGGACCACAGAAGCCACATCCGGGCTACAATCCTTCAGTGGAGGTGCCCACGATTAACATTCAAAAATGAACTTGAGTGAGTCAGTTAAAAGACTGATCCTAGCTTTCACTTTGCGTTGCTCTTTATCACACAGTCCGGACTTTGCTGGTCCTCCAGCACACATAGATTGTGCATAGGCTTTATTGTGTGTTTTTACTGTGTTTTTTCTTATTGGTATGTTATGGTCCTGGTAGAGCCATAGCCTACTCGTCAAAGAGTTCTCGATAGTGTATGCTTTAGCAGACGTTGCGGGTCTACCCGGGCCCATGCTCCCCTGAAAAGCCTTCATTCTCTGTGTCTTTGATTCTTAAGCAGATTCATGCATGTCAGTTACAGCATTGATAAACTTTTCGTGTTTTATTTTGAATCACAATGTCGAACAAGGTTTGGTACTGGACGGAATCAAAAGCCCTCTTCAGATCGATGAAGCAAGCGTTAGGCGTATCTCCTTTCTTTTAACAGACTTTTCAATGATACAACAAAGCGTGAAAATATGATCTGTTGCTGAGCAGTTATGTCTGGATCCAAGCTGTGCTTCTGTCACTCTGTCATTTGCTCCTATCCATTTGACAAGTCTTTTGTTCGGCACAGATGTCTGACGTTTTACCCACTGTATAAAGAAACGCCCCTGCTGTTGTGTGGTAGACTATTATCCCCGTACTCGAAAATAGGCACAATATGTAATTGTCCAAGGCTGCTCTTCGCATATATTTTTTTCTTAACAGTATTTTGAACAACTTCGCTTAAAAACTCATAGCAATATTGTCAGCATGTGTTAACATTTCGGCCGCCCGGCCCATAGGCTTTTCCCTTTTCTATGTTTGTATAATGTAATTCTGTTGTTAGACATGACACCTTTAAGTTTGTTACAGATGTTGGATTCCTCTGCTGGTATATCGTGTGTTTGGCTCCAGCCTCTTTTGACTTGGATCATTAAACAATTGTTGGAAGCCGTTACAAACCATTCATTTTCTCTTCACTGGTTACGAAA
Source organism: Conus canariensis (assembly GCA_033310375.1). Taxonomy (NCBI): domain Eukaryota; kingdom Metazoa; phylum Mollusca; class Gastropoda; order Neogastropoda; family Conidae; genus Conus; species Conus canariensis. The sequence goes on from CM065726.1 coordinate 21,187,999, forward strand.
CCAATTTTCACTCGTCCAGAGGCTTGTTTTAGGTATCCACCCCCACCCCTACCCCCATCCCCGATCTGTCGCTCATGGCGACCAGCTGCTTAGCTGTATAACGTGTATAACTTATTCTGTTGGTGTCTTTTACTCTTTTCGAGATTTAACGAACGGCAATCGATTTTTTTTTCGTTTGCCCAAATGTGGACAGAAGTTGTTAAGCTTTATTTTTTGAATCTCTTTAAACCAAAGGAATTCTCACGAGCCTGTCTTCTTGACATGATGTTCCTGCATTCACTCGCTTGCAACAGCACGGTCGTGAATCGGCCCACTGTTCGGCAGTCTCATGAGGACAATCAACACGTTACACATGTTTCAGTTGCGTGAAAACATCAACAAAACCTTTCTTGATTAGATCCCATTTTTTTTAAACATGGTGCTGTTCTTAGTATGGTGCTGTTCTAGCATATATAACGTCTTCTCTTCTAAACAATGTGTCAGTAAAATAGGAAATGTGATCAACATCTGCAAGACCATTCAATTAGCGAACATCTTCAGCACAGTTGTGTGAACAAGACACCATGATGAACCAATGAAAAATTGATAAATAGAGCAGACATATGTGAATGAATTTCAAATTCATCAAATGAATACCGACACAACCCGTTCAAAACAATATGGTCAAATACTTACACATGTATTGCTAAAAGTTTTTTTTTCCCCAAAAGTGGTTTTCTTCGTCATCTTGAAACAAAAACGCCGTGTATTTCTTTCTTTAGCACCTACATAATTCAAGCAGTGATACATATTCCACCACGGGAAGCGCATTTACAGAACCAAATGGAAGGAAAACAATTGCAAAGTCCTTTCAGAATCTCCTGATTTGATCTAAGATTTTCAAGACCGACATCATGCACTAAACATTGTGCAGGAATATTTGAACTGCTTTATCTTGAAAGGGTAAAAATCAAACGACCCTGCATTTCCACCCTGTCAGGACAAAGAAACGGTTTAACACATCCTGAGTTCCTGCAGAACAGCGCTAATCCAGGGAAGGTACACGAGGAGGCATACCCCAAATGCTCAGGTTAGTATTAACAGTTTGAACTTCCAGAGGAAACCCTCGGCCACCAGAAGCTCCAGCAATGACATTCTGCACGGAAGGAAGCCACAAATCACGTGACATTCAGTTCCTGGGAGTGGGGGTTCCTGAATGGAGTGAACGACCGACAGTGCACAGCAAACCCTCTGGAAAACCATCCACAGATTATCAGGAACAGTTGCAAGAGACCGCATATATATATACACACTCCACTCGTTATTCATCCGAACAAACGATTCTAAATTATTTGACTGTACGACATGAAAAAGAGAATGTCACACCTTCATGGTTGAGAGATTACCGGTCTAGCCAGGAACTTGAAAGAATCTGGCTTCCAAGTGAAAATCCTCGTCACAGAGGTTAGAGTGTCTATAAGGATTTCAGAGCTGGAACACTTGTAAGGTGGGAGAAAGCTGTTCTCCGGACACCTTTTACGCTGTCCAGATGTAAGCTAAGTTTTATCATACTGAGTGTGTTGAGGCACCTTCACAATTGAAATATTTGTCAGTACACATAACAGACCTCAAGCAAGCTGAAAAGGTATTACATTCACATTCATACATCCATCAGCGCACGGACATATACCAACCGAGTGGACTACGTAGTACTGCGATGCCTTTACACTTATGCGCGCGCCTGCACACACACACACACACACACACACACACACACACACACACACACACACACACACACACACACATAGGGTGGGAATATGGGAGGGGGATTAAAATGAATGGATTATTTGCAATAATATATGTATGAAACACTGATTCAAGTTGAAGCTAAAAGGAGAGCGGCTCTACACACTTTTCTAGTGTACTACAACAGTCAAGATGGTTTTGTACCTTCATCATACGATGTAGACCTACAGTGCAGGATTTCTTTTCGTTTGGTTTTTATCCCCTAGCAATTCGACTGTCTGCATCTGTGCGTCAGTATAGGTTAAGACTCATGTAGGAGGCTATCAAGCTATGCAAATGAGGGTGCCGCCTGAAGGCAGGGTAAGGTAATGTTGCTTGTAGCCCAGCCGACCGCAAAGGACCATATCAGGGCTGTCACAGCGTTGAGGTCGACTCAAAGTAAAAAAAAAAAAGAAAAAAAAAAGAAAAATAAAAAAAAAGTCATTCACACAACCCTTCAAAATACACCTTCTAAAAAAAAACAAAAAATACAAAACAAAACACCGGAAATTTTGTTAAAAATCTTTCTTCTGTAAAATCTTAGATCCGATGAAAAATGTTAATCTCTTTCAGAAATTCAAAGATCCCATCCAGGTGGGACATCTTTGAATAAGATTTTCATGGAGTCTGCTCTAAAATGTTTGTCTCACATCATGCGAGTCCCAACACCCTAAAAGAATATGTTTCACTGTGAGTGATACATGACGTAGAATGCACCACGGAGCTTCTTCACCTTTTAAAAAATAAGAATGGATGTGAAAGGAGTGGCCTGTATGCACGCGGCACAAGACTGTCTCTTCTTTACAGGCTGAAGGCAGCGTGAAATGCATCACAGATGAGAACAATGATAAGACAAGAGAGGCAACTTGCCTATTTGACTCTCGTGTTTTCAATACATTCAAGTACGGTATGATAGGCATGAGGTAGGTGGGGAAGGACAGATGTATGTAGAAACTCACACTATTCCATCAGCAATACATGACCGCACGCCCATGAAGCATACTACGGCAATCAGAGCTGACAATAGGGGACTTCTAAGAACGCTTCTAACCACTCTTTTCTTCAGCACCCAACGGCGCTGTCACCTCGCCGTTCGCATTTACTCCCCCCTCCTTCCACCTGCCCGTCTCGTCTTACTCCACGTTGCCACTGCCGGTTTCTCCTCTCCCCCTCCTATCCTCCCCTTCCGCCCTCACTCCTTGACTTGTTCTTCTATAGCCCCGCCTGCCTGTAATTTCTTGACCTTGATAACTGCTGCTCTTATTTCCAATTACGCAAAGACCTCATATGCGCCGCTGGGCGAAAAATACACCCAAGAGATTTCTTTCTGTCGAGATAATTTGATTTCAGTTCCTTTTCCAACAACCAACAGGCCACTTTCGTACCACCCCCACCCCCCCTCCCCTTCCCCCAGGCAACATGCACTCGTCAGCGTGATGTAATATTTTGACCACCATGCTTGACACGTTACATATGTGGTCTTAGTTCTACACCTAGTAAAGGTAGGAGAACCCCACTCTTCCAGCTGCAGCTGCGGTCCCAAAGGCTGCGGCTGCAGTGATGGCTGTTCTACTTACAGAAGAAGAAGAAGAAAAAGGGAATGACTCCACTCATCCGGTGGCGGCATGTTTGCGGCTGCAACTGACAGTCTGGCTTGCTTGTGTTTTCTTGGAACGCTCCATGTATCAGCATTCGGAACAGCTGCACTTGCAGCCGTCAAGCGATTTTGTGGGCTTGTCTGATTTTCCGTACCGTGGTTAGTTTTTTTTTTTTTTTTTTTTTTTGGTTAATCTTTGTTTTTATTTATTTTTCCTTTTCTTTTATTACTTTATTTATTTATTCATTCATTCATTTATCATTATTTTATTTCTTTATTTTATTTTTTTAATTTCATTTATTATTATTATTATTTTTATTTTATTTATTTATTTATTTTTTTATTTTTATTTTTTTTGGGGGGGGGGGGGGGGGGGGAGGCAAGTATGTTTGATGCATCATATAGTGTGCTCTTAAATTTACGCTCCATGCACCAGTATTCGGACCAGCTGCATCTGCATCCATCAAGCAAGAGCGGGTACTCAAGAGAGAGAGAGAGAGAGAGAGAGAGAGAGAGAGAGAGGGAGAGAGAGAGAGAGTTTCAATGATTACATAGACTCGCTTGTTACACACATGAAGAAAATAACAGAAAATTCTCCATCTTCAGAATCTATGAGCCAAATCCTAACCCTCATCCGAAGCCTGAGCCAATAATTGCGTGCAAGCTTATAAAAAAACGTCACTGTGATGTCACAGGTGGGTGCGCACGTTACATTTCAATCAACAATGCGTGGTGGCAGTGGAGTTGTCTTCTCCTATATCCGGACACTTCACTGTCGTAATTTAATTAATCGCGAAGGTAATAAGAACTATTAAGTATCAGTAAAATCAGCAAACATGGATTTGTCTCCTTATTATCATATTAAGTTACAAAACTGTTATAACAAAGACAGTCTTAACATAATTTACACTTTTTTCCTTTTTTTTGCGACTGCCGGAAATTAGTTCTCCCACATGGTCGCTCACGTTCGAACAGAGGATCTTCGGCTGGGGTATGAGAATTAAAGTGAATGAGATGTTTTGTACGTCAGAATAGTCTCATATTCGTGTCCCTGTTGAACCAAATAGTTTTGAGTGTATCTTTAATTACGTGTTGTTTTAAAGACTTGAGTTGAATATGAAGGACTTCAGTCGCTCAGACTGAAATTAAATTGGTTCACTCGGGTTGAGTGGTGTTCGATCCTCTCGGCGTAGCATGGGATGCAACAGTAGTGAAATTGATCGCCGAGAAAGACGTGTGAGGTTCTGTTGAACACTTAAGTTAGGTAAAGTTTGAGCCAAAGTGTAATTTTATTGGTGAGTTGGTTTATTTGTTTGTTTGTTTTTGATAGACATTGTTATTCCATCTGTTGACATTTTTAGACTGAACTGGAAATGTGAAAAAAGAGAACTTTCACTTTGGCATGTTGTAGACCCCATCCCCAATAGCTACGTTTAGCAAATGGTAAATGGTAACCCAAGTCCCCAGTGTTTTCTGTCAACCCTAAGAATTTATTTTTTCGTAAATGTTGTTAAAATCTTGAAGATTTTTGACAGAAAATGAACTAACATTATCAGAATCTCTCAGAACCTGTGAAAAAAAAAAAAATCAACAGCATTTATAACTGAAAGGCATGAATACAACCAGTTTGTGCATTTGCATGGCATCCACTTTTGCATGAATTCATGGAAATGTAAAACCAGAAGAAAAAAAAAATCTTGAATCTGCCGAGTCCAAATTGTGTTTTTGGTACTGGGGTAGACAGTACCAACAATACTATTCCTTGTGTAAACTTCTTTTCAAGAGAGGACAGTCGTCATTTTGTCCAACAGTGTCTGCAAGATGTTTTAAAAGAAAAAGATGTCAACAAAAAGCGAACAAACGGTACTGGTCATAGCTAGACTGAAAAGTGCATGATAATCACTTGATGTTCAGATTTTTGTCACATTGATTGAACCGTTAATGCACCTTTCAAATTTAGGGAGGGTAGGAGGGGCAGAAGAAGTGGGAGGTAAGGGCATTTTTTGGCTTTTCATGGCTGAGAGCCCCGGTTTAGATCTAGACATAAAACAACACTGTGCATTATTATAATGTTGTTAGCTAGCACATGTATCAGCCATTAAAAAAAAAGTGAAAGAAAATAAAGCTGACCTACCAGCCCTTTTTTTCCCCAAGTTATAACTTTTTGTTGTCGTCTTCTTAGGAACTTGGAGTTTAGCATGAAATATACTTGGGTGGTATTTGTCTCTTTGTGATATTGCAATTTATGATACACCACTAATCTGCAAGTATAGTATTTGTTGTTGCTTTAAGGACTTTGAGCAGCAGCTGGTGGTGCATTGAACAAGCAGACAATGCCTCATCAGAGTGATCGAGAAAACCCAGAGGGTGTCAGCATCTCCAAGAAAGGTGCCACAAACTTGACAACCAGCCCTGGTCCTGTCAAGAAACTGCCAGTCTCTAAAACCACTGGGAAAAAACACAAACAAATGGCAGGGCAGGAGCACTCTCCAGTGAAGCGGAAGGAACACTGTTTAAATCCAAAGAAGCGAAAGGAACCCTCAGGCAACAGCAGTGGTTTTTATGATCTGACACCACAGTCGCTGAGTCAGATCAGCTCCATCGTGCCTCCAGATGACTCCACCCTTCAAGCCAGTGTGCATTCTCCCTCAAAGAAAAGGCGTCAAGCAGACACTACCATGGAGATGGCAGTGCAGCGAGCTCGAGGTCAACCTGATGGTGCTGATGATTCTTTTAAAAAATCACCGAAAAAGTCATCCAAGAAACTAGCTGGCATAACAGAGGAAAGTGAGAGTCCACTGAAAGTGAAAGAGAACAAGGAGAACAGCACAGTGCTTGCTCAGAAGAAATGTATGAAGGTTGGTCACAGTTTTGAGTTTTTGCATGCATTATGGTTTTCTCATTTTCTAGAACAATAGGTACAGTTCAGTGTAGTCTGTTAATGTGTTTTGTGCAAATAGGGTTTTCTAAAAATCTTGAAAGATCAGCTGATGTGCTGGTAATATTGTGATACTTCATGATTTTAAACTTTTGTATGTTGATTGTAAAACTGAAAGTAAAGATTTCTTTCTTCACTTTAACAATCTGTGAGGTGTGAGCAGTATAACTTGGCAAACAAGGTGTAGTGTTAAGTATTCTATTTGATGGTGTGGTGTGTGTGTGTGGCTTTTTTTCCTGTGTAGTGCCACTTCAGTAGCATACTATGCTGCTTATCCTGGCTCCTTTTCCAAAGCCTGGCTTATGTTGTCTCTGTCATGGCACTGGCAATCTCGGGGAGCAATCAATGTTGTGTTGCTCAACCTGGCTCCTCTTCACTAGCCACACCCTCTGACCCTGACTTACTTACCTGTTGTACTTGTAGCCTTGGCACTAGCAATCACTGAGACTTATGTCAGGAGAGACTTCAGTGCTGCTGAGTCACTTCAGAGGTGTTCAGTGGTACTTTTTTTGACCTAATAATAATATATACAGACTCTATATTCTAAGCACCTCACTGATGAAAATAACTTTGCAATCACAGAGTAAACTGTGCTTGTCAATTTATCCCTCTGTCCAGCAACACTGACAAACTTGCTAATACGGGTGACCTAGAAACAAATGCATCATGGGCATGCTGGTTTAAGTCTGCATGACAGAGCTGTACTCTGCGTTTACTTTGATAATTATCCTGTAATCAGTCAGAATAGAGAGAGAGACTAGACATATGCAGTGTTTGTCAGAAAATTTGAGTAATGGGATGAATTAAACTTGACTATGAGGTTCCAGTCCTCCCAGTTGAACCCATGTAGCAAACGCAGCTTAGGATGGGAGCTGGTTGGAATTTTTTTTTTAAATCCCAGAAATAAAGAAGGCTGTGATGAGAATCAAACCCATAACCTCCCAACTCAGGATCTGCAGTGCTAACCACTGTGCTGCAGCAGCTGGTGGTTTATATTGTGAGTGTGTGTGTTTTCCTGCAGATTCCCTTGAAACAGGCCGGAAAGAAGCTCAAGTCTTTCAAAACAACCAGTGCCAAAAACAAAGTGTCAACTAAAGTCAAGAAAAACTTTGACAGAACTCTGCCTGATGAAACAATGGGTTAGTACTTTGTGTGTGTGTGTGTGTGTGTGTGTGTGTGTGTGTGTGTGTGTGTGTGTGTGACCATGCACATGGGCGCTTGTGTGTGTGATTACATACATCTGCTAACTTAAAGTTTGTGTGTGTGTGGATATGTGTGTGTGTGTGTATGTGTGTTTGTGTGTGTGTGTATGTGTGTGTGTGTGTGTGTGTGTGTGATTTTGGGCTTTTTTTGTGTGGTCCCTCACGTCCAATTCAAGTAGATATTCTTATGACTGATATCTTTATATTCATTTCCCTTTGGACATACTCAGTTATGTGGAACGGCTGGCGTCTTTGGCATTTCTTGCTTTATCTGCCAACTGCAAGTGTGTGTGTACCACTGTATGTTTACATGCATTTTACTGGTACTTAAAGTTGTAAAACAATCCTAAAATTTAATTCTGAGTTTTTGTATAATACCCAGTTCAAAATCTGTATTGATTGAACAGTTAAGGTAAATTGAAACTTAGAAACAGTTGCTGTGTTCAGCCATGCAAAATGCATTGTTAAACATATTTGCTGAGAACTTTTTTATTTTGTGAAGAAAAAAATCAATATTGCTCTTTTGCCTTGTTTTTTCTTTCTTTTTTTTTTTTTTTCATTCTCTCACTTTATTTATTTATTTATCTGCTTAGTTATGAAATTTATTCATCTATTTATTTATTTATTTTCAGTTTTTTAAAAGGAGATTAGTTTTAATCATTAATCAAGAGGATCCACCAAATATAAATCGGTCACTTAATCCGTATTGACTTAATAGTGTAGCAGAAAAAAAACCTTTTTTTAAGTTCTGTTTTAAGTTTCAAAGGCAAGCTGTTTTGAATGTGATTCTAACGTGTTTAAGATGGGTGGAATTGCATTTCCAGTTCCCAGAAAACCCAAACAGTCGTGGAAGGAGAAAAAAAAGGAGCGCAAGATGGTGAGGAACAATTACCAACTGATCCAGGCAGCGAAGGGCGTTTGGGAAGACCTGAGAAGGTGGGTGCGTGTGAGTGTACACTGTGTGTGAGTGTGTGTGTGTGTGAATGCATTTATCTATGTTAAAGTCCATCTTTTTCCTATTTCATCCATCATTATTAATGTTAGGAAATTGGTTGAATTCTAAAAAGGATTTTGTTATACTTTACTAAATGTTTGTTATTCACTTTTAAGATAACGTATATATCTCCTATCTTGTTAAATCCCAAGCCAATACTTTTTCTTTGATTCTGACACATGTGGTTACTTCTGTTTATGGATTTTTCACAAACTGAGAATCAGTGTTTGAAATCTCATTACTTTTCAACATTGGTCTGTAATTTCACAATCAGATTAAAGCAGCTTTGTCACCAAAATTCAAAATCAGCAGCACGCCAACAGAGATTGTCAACTCAACAAATTCTCTTTCATTGATGTAGATCCCTGGTGTGTGTGTGTGTGTGTGCTCTTTTTTCTTCTCAAAATATATACATTTCTGTGCAAAAGTCATGTTAAATCACCTATATGACTTTGTCACTTGTTATATTTACAAAATAATCTATTTCTGTAATTTGTGCTGATATTGCTGCTTTCCCTGCTCTACCAAGATTTGGCATCCACTATTTGCAGAAATTTTCTTTTAGTCTTACTCCAGCAGCTCTGTATCAAAATGTTCATGACTCGTCACATGCTCTGGTGATGTAAATGGCAGAAATATGTGACATGTGAACACAACTTGTGCTTGTCATTACTTGCTTATATTATTATAGGGGGCGATACTCTTGATTAATCATTTTTCACAAACTGCTTCCTTGTTGTAAATCAACAATTTGCAGCTTATGTGTGTAGGAGGGGGAGGGGGAGGGGGGGGGTTGTTTTTGTTTTCATTTTTGCGGGGTTTGGGGGGACGGAGGTGGAAGGTAAAGGGGCAGAACTAAGAATCAGATTCATGCAGCAAGACCAAGAAGCCAAGCAGGTTTCTCACCTGGCAAGTCGAGGTAGCCTGACATTTCTGAATGGTTGCTCAGAAAACACCACTGCTAAAATCAGCAGGCACAAAGTAAATCTAAAGCAAGCCTGACATCACATTATTGTGCAAGCGTGTTGTTGGTGATGGGATATGCTGCAGGAAGCTGACCAGCGAAGTCTCATGGATGACTTGAAATAATTGACTTAATTCACCCAAAAATGATGCTGAGGTGCAGTTTGCGAGTTGATGAATGTTAAATCTCAGCCCTGGGCAGGTGGGTTACGTACTGACATACTTTGTAACCTTAAGTTATGATACTAGTTTTAACCAGGTCGATTATGCATTTTCCCCACAGTTCTATATCGCACTGGTTGTGGTGATTACAGGCACAAGGTGCCAGAGGAGAAGCGGGCAGAACTGTGCCAGGAGATGTATGGCAAGGTGCAGGGCAAGCTCAAAGAGGTAAGCATTGTTGCTGACAGGTGTCTTCTGTTGTTATGGTTACATACTGTTGCGAGAGGTGTCAGCTGAACCCATACCTGGCAATGGACAGATGAGTCTGAAAGTTAGAGGTTTGATCCCCAATGGTGCCTATTGATGGTAATACTAATCATTGTTGACACCTTATGGATTGGAATAGATGGGAGGGTATGGTGGGAAGTCAAGCAGTCTCACTCCCTTCTCCTCCCTACTCTGGTCACATTCTTAAAAAAAAAAAAAAAGAAGAAGAAGAAAGTTGGGGAAAAAAAGAGCATCTTCTGAACAAAAAAGCCATAACAATGATTGAAAAAAGAGTAATAGAAAATATGTCATAGCAAATTATAGTGGCCAGTGCATGGATTATGCCCCCACCCAATCCCCCATGTCTTCACTACATACCTTCCTATTTCCTCTCTACTTACAGATCTTGATGACATTTTTGTGGTTAGATGTTGTTGACAATAACAACAACAAAACGTAAAAGAAATACATCACAGTGCATGGATTATGCCCTGACTCCATCCCCTACCCCTGTCCTGCCTTCCTCTTCCATATCTGAATACTAGTCCTAATGATATTTTGGTTAGTTGATACTGTAAACAACCGAAAAGAAGTCATAGATACATGTCATGAGTTAATATAGTGAACAAACAAATGAAAAGAAGTCATAGAAACGTATAGCAAACAGTGTGGACAGTGCACAGATAATACCCCAATTCCAACCCCACACCTCCATACCCCATCCATCTCTTCTTCCCTTTTGAATTACCTGCTCTAACGAGGTAATAGTGATTATTGTTTTTGCATTTTTCTTTTGCGGGATTTCCATCCCCCCCCCCCCCCCCATTTCATGCTAAGAGCCCAGAAAAGGCCATGTGTGGTTGGTTTAACTGTAATAATGAAAACCTGATAGTCTAGTGAGTACAGTTCAGCCACCGAACAAGAATAGCATTGCCATGCCCCCTGCTTCTGTAGTCCACTTAGTAAATGAGAATGGTTTCCCTGCTGGACATCTCTAGCTGTTGCGGACCTCTGACTTCTGTAGTCCACCTGGTAAATGAGAATGGTTTCCCTGCTGGACATCTCTAGCCGTTGCGGACCTCTGACTTCTGTAGTCCACCTGGTAAATGAGAATGGTTTCCCTGCTGGATGTCTCTCTAGCCGTTGCGGACCTCTGAAAAGAAACTGGACTTCCCATTCACTTTGGCACCCACTCCTCCTCTTCCAGAGTGGTCTGCCCCTGACAGAATGGTGAACAGCCTCTGACTAGATGGTCAGGTCCTGATCAACTTCCTCAAAAAGCTTTATGCGCTGTGGGATGTCATGGTTGAGCCCTTGTTTGATCAGACTGAGTGCTGAGTACAAATGCTTTCAGCTCAAACAAGTCGAAGCCAAACTACCGTCAAATCTCCTGATTCCCTCATTTTGACTCCAGAAAGTTAGCAGCTATGCTATAACAAAATCATCATCAGTTATGAAACTAATAGAAAATTTGCCCCGGTGTGCTTAGCTGTCATGTTTTGCTGTTTTGATAAGCTAGCTTTTTAATTTTGTCTCCATTGTAATACCTTTGTCAAGTTATAGTTTTTGATGTTTGCAGATTTGTAAAGTTTTTTTCCCCTAAGATATATAATAACTAAGTCATAGGGGTGAAAAAAGAATGGAGTAGAGATTGGAAGAAGAAAATTTACATTGGAGGGATATAGTAATACGTCTTCAGATCAATAGAGTCACTTGCTTTGTGTGGCTGCGTGACACAGCGACCACTGTCATAGTGAGTGGTATCTCGAGTGTATTGAATTAAGCACAAAAAAAAAAAAAAAAGGAAAAAAAAAGAGAGAGGGGGGAGGGGAAGAGAAAATGCTCTGAAAGGAAAAAAAAATAGTGCCTGTAAAACTTGAAAATATTTAATCAAAGTGAATTTGAACAATGTGTGGTTTTGCAGAGGTCTTATGTAATTGCAGATCCCATTTTCAAATAATGTGCTTGTTTGGTGCATTTGCACATATAGTGAGCATTGTGTGTGCATGTGTGTGTGTGTGTGTGTGTGTGTGAGAGAGAGAGAGAGAGGGAGAGAGAGAGAGAGAGAGATATGTTTTGTTGCAATTTAAAACTTACATATGGGTGTCTGTTATGTGATGCAGCTTGCTATGGTGCATGACTCTGCTCGCATCATTCAGTGTTTGGTGCAGTATGGAGGGCCGGAATACAGAAACTCCATTTTGGAGGAACTGAAAGGTATGCAGGCTGAAAGACAGATTGATAAAGTGAGAATAAATCTGGAATAAACCTCCCTGTCTTACGATAATTATGACAGCATATTATTTTTTTCGTCTTTTTTTTGTGTGTGTGTGTGTGTGTGCATTAATTGAACATGTGCACTTGTACATAGATGTTCACATGAACATGTATATCTTCACATTTGTTGAAACATATTGAAATGATTTCATTCATATTGGTGTGCACAGATGAACACACACACACACTCACTGTCACACACACACACACACACACACACACACACACACACACACACACACACACACACCAGAAATAGACTCAAACAGCATTAATAACTTAACACACACTCTCATACTCACAACAGAAATAGACTCAAACAAGGTTAATAACTTAAAACATCGTTGATGAGAAATCGTAAGCTTGCCACCATTTCATTCCATACCATTTGTCAATTTTGTTTTGGAAAAGAATATATTGAATAACTATAGCAATTTATTATATCCTAGGTAAATAAGGAAAAAATCATATTTCCAGTTTGCTTTTTGTTTCTGAATAGCATTTTCCTGTATGGGATTTGAGACTAAAAATGAAAAAATGTTTCTGTAGATCATGTGGCTGAATTGAGCAAGAACAAGTATGCCAAGTTCATCATCAGGAAGCTGCTAAAATACGGGTAAGTAGCTCATAGCTGTACTAGTTTTAACATGTATATGTTATTAAAAAAATGTGATGATCGAATCTTCTATCATTTTGACTAGTGAGTAGGCAGGCAGGTGATTGGCTAGAAAGTGTCCTCGTGTGGGAGTGGAGACCTGTAACACAGTCTGTCACAGTTGTTGCATGGGGAGGAATTCAGCAAGATGGGGCACTGCTTCCTCCTGTCACACCTTGCCTGAATGGCAGGTGCTCTGTTCATCTTCAAAGCCTATACATGCTGATGGCATGGATGTCTCAGTGAAGTCTGTCAAGGGGAGCTATCGAAAGGAAGACAGCATATAAGTGCTTGCCTAAAAGTTCGTGTTTTGCATATCAGGAAGAGCGTGTTTTTATGCCATACAGCTTGCACCTTTTATGTCATTTTCCTGCAAATAAATGTACATGGCTGAAGCTGTTTTACTCTGTAACTGTGGTAGTAAAAATGATGAAAAAATTGTGTGTGTGTGTGTGTATGTGTGTGTGTGTGTGTGTGTGTGGAAGTCAAAGGGATAGTGAGAGAGCACATTTCATTTGCCAAACTTCCTATAAGCAAATTATAACCACATTTACAATATGCTGTTTTGGGATGTCGAACTTCTGCCTTTCAGTTTCGACAATTGAACAAAGCATGCCTCTTGGTCCAAAAACTTTCTTTATGGCACTCGGCCTGGCATGTGCACATACAGATAGTTTGAAAAAATGTGCATATGGGATGCACCCATGTCAAGTAGTATGTGCCCAGTTGCTTATGTCCATATAGCAGCTCTTGAAGTTGACCTTGGGTATGTCTGTGTACCTCATGAGAGGTCTGCCTCTGTCATACTGCCCCTGCTTCAGCTGGCTGTGTAGGAGACTATGTGGGATCCTGCTGTTTGCCCTGTGGGTGGCATGTCCTGTATATGGTAGCTGGTTCTTGTTGAATGAACAATTGATGCTGGAAATCCATGTTTTTCTGAACCTTGAGGCTGGTCACTGGTAGTTGGTCCTAGTTTCATAGCAGTACAGCAGAGCACTCCAAATTACCACTATGTACACAGCTATTTGGATGGATAGTTGAATATTGTACAACTTGACAAAAGTGTGCTTATATTTTTTGACATGGGGGGGGGGGGGAGGGGGGGAGGAAGGGGTATGCACATTCAGAATAATCCAGTAATAGCATTTAACTATGAAAAAAAAATTAAGAAAATTGCGTTTGTAATTGTTAGGTGTATGTTTTTTTAAAATTGTTTTGGTGTTCTGTTCTAAGAACATTTAATTCTTGTTAAGGCGCTCTAGAAGTAGATTTTACTGTGCAAGTAAAATTCTCGGTGCAAAATTTTGAATTTGTTGAGGTTTTTGAGAGATTCTGGTCTAGTATGAGCTTCCAGTATCACATGAAAAATGGAATCACAATTTGTACACTAATGTCACCAGTATGTCATGATTTTGATGTTTGAAATGTGAAGTGTCTTTTGCCCTAACTTTGTATTTTTTAAATGTCATGGCGGCTTGTTCCCCAGCACCAAAACTCAGAGGGCAACGATCATGAAAGGGTTCCACGGGGGTGTGCGGAAACTGATCAGACATAAGCAGGCAGCAGAGATTGTGGAGTATGCATACAACGATTTTGCCACTGCCAGCCAGCGACTGTTTCTGCTGGAAGAATTTTATGGCCCGGCCTTCTCCATGTTTAAAGTAGGTCATGTAGATTTGACTGCACACACACACACACACACACACACACACACACACACACACACACACACACACACACACACACACACACTCTCTCACTCTCTCTCTCTCTCTCTCTCTCTCTCTCTCTATCTCTCTCTCTCTCTCCAACTCCCTTTTAGGAAAATTTGGAAGATTTGTGAACACACTTTGTAGAAAATACGCTCATTTAGTAAAAAAAAATACTCAAATACCATATTTAGTCTGCCTCCTGCACATTTTCTTTAGCTCTTAAACATCAATCTTATTCATTTAGTGAATGTTTAAGAGCAAATGGATACGGCCTTTGAACATTTTTGGTTTTTGGAACCCATTTCTGTTTCAACGGGAAAAAGTCCAAACGCCCCTGATTGACCCTATCACCTGTTCTGGCCTCTAACACTAGTAACATCAAAATGGCCTCGGTGAGTGAAGACTGGTTTCGTGATGAGCGGTCATATATATCTTTTAGTGTTTTCCATTCACAACACAGTTAACTTTCAACAGTTTTTGAGTTTTTCAATAGCTCTTAAACAATAACTCTGTAAAAAAAAAAAAAAGCTACCTGCAAATTCACATATGATTTTTTTCTTGGTAAATGAATTTGTTTATGTTTGTATAAGTAAACTTTTGCGTTAATAACAAAAAGATGTTTTTAGATGTGATAATTACCACACACAAAAAAACCTTCGATCACTAGTGATCGAAAATCGAGGGAAAGAGCTGCACGGAGTTAAGTTTTAAGCAGGAGACACCCACACTCTCATTCACAGAATGTGCTTTAGAACAGCAAGCTACTATCTTTGAAAATGAATTGTATCCTCTTTATAATAAGATGAAGGGGGAATGGAGAAGGGGATTATGGTGAGAGCAGGTTAAGATGGTGGGACAAAGAGCAGTCAGATATCAGAACATACAATACACTTCTTTCTCAACACATCAAGGTTTTTGTTGAAGCCGTGTTCTTTTCAGTATAGTTTCATTTCTTTTTTTTTCTGAAATTTCTGCAACTGGGTTTTTTTAAGGAAGCTCGGGGAGTGGAGGAGGGTGGAGGATAGTGAATTCTGCAAGTGTGTCATGTCAGTGTACTTTTGGTCACCATCATTGTCCATAATTGATGCAAGTAGTTTGTGAAAAAAAAATTGTTTACAGTTAGCATCAGATACTTTCTTTGTGCAATTTGTCACACGTTTTGAAAGAAAAATGTTCTGATGACAAACCGTAGACCCAGACAACACACAGCCTGGATGATGTCTTGATGGAACAACCAGACAAGAAGGACATGATCATGAGCAACCTGAAGGAGAGTCTCCTGCCCCTGATTGACAAGTAAGGCAGAAGAGAAAGGCATCTAGAGTCATGGGTAGAAGAATGAGGGAACAGAAAGCTGGGAAGGGGAGAGGGGGGAGAGAAATAGTGATGTTATTGATATTAGCCCAAAGTAATAATGGAAAGAAGAGGTGGAGGGAGGAGAGGAAAGGAGACGGAGAAAGGGAGTACATGTCATAAGAGGGAGGTAAAAACAGGAAATGGGGGGGGGGGGGGGGGGCCTTCGCAGTAAAACAGTTTTATGTACAGATATCTAGAACAGTAGACTGATACTTGATTCAGAAGAGAAAAAAAAACAAACCGAAAATGTATGTATTTGATTTTTTTTTTCCGTTCAAGCTGCTGTGTGAGTTTTCGATATGCATGGAGTAAAGCAGATAAGTGAAACTGGGTTGTAGCTTTGGAAATGGATGCTAAATCCCATCTCCATTTTGCTGTCTGTGCCTGTGTCATTTGTTTTTGTATTCATTTTTGCCTTCCTGTTGTTGGCATAGTGTGATAGCTGGTGTATATTCACATTGTGAAGTGATGTTCATTCATTCACACATTGTTCTCCTTTTCTTCAGACAAATTCTGTCCTTGTCCATGGTGCACAAGATCTTCTGTGATTTCTTCAAGTATGCAGACTGCAGGCTGCAGAAGGTGAGTGGTCCAGGTGTTCAGTTCCTGTCTCAGTGGTATCATAGCCCAGTAGATCTGCAGGCCCTTCAGAGCAGTCACCACATTGACTAAAGGTCCCATCAAACAAATGAATAAACAAACAGGTATATTATCTACACCAGTTTAGAACCAAATCCCATCAAACAAATGAATAAACAAACAGGTATATATATATGATTATCTACACCAGTTTAGAACCAAAATACCGGAACTTTTGATATCCTTAGACCGTGAAAACTAGAAAGTGCTGAAGGCATTCGACATTTTGATTAATTTTCACCCTTGGTTAAAAAAAAAAGGAATGAAAAAATTAATAAAAAACATGCATAGAAGGTCCATATGGGCAGTTGACTGTAGAATGGGCAGTTAGTATCGACTTGGGGACAGTATTTACATTCTCACCTGCTATTCACCAAATGATATCAGAAAAGCCAGCAATGTTATAATTTGAAGAAAAAGAAATTGTGAAGAATTTCAAGAACAAAGACTCTAGTCACACAGCTATGTTACCAAGTGAAAAACAATGAAAAGCGCAGACATAATCTAGAGCAGTCACTTGTTTCAAAGCTGTGTTAGGGCATGTCAGTGTTGATAAAATGCCAGAATAGAGCAGCTGTATCAGTTTATGATGGGCTGACTACCTGCAGGCACACTAAATGAATTGTCAGTGAATTACAAATGCCTGTTTTCTAACACCTGTTTGTTTCAGCTTTTAATATCCTGCCTTGCAGGCAAAGTGGCATAGGAATTAATAGACCTGAAACAAAGCTTTTACTGTTGTGGGCCTGCACAGTCGTCAGCAGCAGTTTGATTTTTTATGGAGGCATAGTCATGGGACAGGAAATTGAAGAAACCCATGTTTGCCAAACTAGAGAATAGTGAAAAATGAGAGCATGCACAAAAAAGCATTGAAAACTATTTGTAAGAATATTCTCTTTTAAAAAAAAAAAAAAAAATGTTGAATGGGAAGTACAGGGAATAGTGTGCTGCATGCTTATTTGAGCTTGGAATGTCGTTTTGTATCATCAGCGTGACATGAGCATAACTTTACATGGCCGTGAGTGTTTGTGCAGAGGTTCACACAAAATACTTAATCTGATGTAGGTTGAAGTTTCGTCATTGTGTAGGAAACAAACTGATGATGAAAGTAGTACCAGTTAAAGGATCCACAGACCACATCTTGAAATTACTTTTGGCGTCATATACTATACCATGTCAGACCATAGCATTCAACGGCAGTTAGCCAGCTCTGTCAGGCCGAATTTTTCCGTGGCCAATGCAGTCATAAGACAGTCACGTGCAGTCACGTGATGTCACCCCACTTCCGGCCCCGGAAGAAGCCAGTGTCAACTTCGTATACGTCATTCATCTTCGGCCTGCCGTCAAAGCAAGATAAGTCTTGTGCTCTGTCTCGCCTATACTTGCCTTTGTGTTAACATTGCTGTGTTTTGTTTCTATACTTGATTCAGTTGTGGCTTGCACTAGACCCTGAGTTTTTTTGCCGTGTGAGGCTCTTGGTGGGAGCGTATTTATTAAAAGATTTGTCCCTTTTACCGGCACTCTCGCGACTTTGTTACTCGCGATCGTCGGCACCGCTCGCCGGTCGTGTTCCCCCACCATATTGCCGAGCCTCGGGTTCAGCACGCATTTTGTGCTGGTTCCGGCTTGCACTAGACCCTGAGTAATTTTGCCGTGTGAAGCTCTTGGTGGGAGCGTATTTATTAAAAGATTTGTCTCTTTTACCGGCACTCTCGGGAGCGTATTTATTAAAAGATTTGTCTCTTTTACCGGCACTCTCGCGACTTTGTTACTCGCGATCGTCGGCACCGCTCGCCGGTCGTGTTCCCCCACCATATTGCCGAGCCTCGGGTTCAGCACGCATTTTGTGCTGGTTCCGCTTATTAAGGTTTAGTGCTCAATAACTATCACACCTGTACTCTTTACCCTTCACAGGTAGAACGTGTTCGAGTAAGGGTGCGTGACACTGATCTGCTTATTAAGATTTAGTGCCCAAGAACTATCACACCTATACACAGTGATACTCCACGTGTAGAGATTGCTATTAATAGCCATACCAGTCACACGACCGGTGGCGTGTACGGGTAGTTCGAGTTTTCAGTCGATCTCTCGAGCACTTTGCACGACACCACACGGACGATCGAGATTAATTGATTTTCTCGATCGGCCACCTTGTCTCCTCTTTGCGGTCGTGTGTTCCGGGTTTGCTCTATCCACCTGTGCCCAACATGGTGAAGGACACCGCCGGGTCGAGCCACTCCACTGCTCGGAGTTCGCTCAATTTCCCGGAGAACCCGCGGGTCGATTCCATCTCGGAGCAATCCGTTCGCACTGATGAACGTACGGTTCGGGTAGACAGAGACGACTTCTCCGCGGAAGGGACGCGTGATCTTTCCTCGTCTACCAAACCGACGGACGCACGACCGCGGCGTCCCAAGGCTGATAGGCAAGCGGCCACCATTTCAAAATGCCTTTCATTTGATCTGCCTGCAAAGTCTAAGGGCAAAGCTCCCCTCAAGGTGCTGCCCAGAAAGTCTAAGGGCAAGGCTCCCCTCAAGGGGCCCGGCCGAGCAAAGACTAGCCAACGGAATTCGCCCTCCCCCACCCCTTCTCCATCGGCCAGCTTGCCCTCTAGCCTACGGACTCGCTCGGAGACTTCTAACTATCATGCTGAGTCACGCGAATCTCGGCCCCCGGGGCACCTTGCCGAGCCGCGGACCAGCACGGGTGACGGATCTGGGATGGAATCACCATCCGTCACTCGCCTTGATGAGTCACGTATCTCTTTTTCCCCCCAAATTGATACGTGCACTCATAGCGCTCGGCCCCACCGGGCACAGGTGCAGCCAACACCTGAGCTCGAGGAGCGCTTCGACTCCGGAAGCAGCCTTATGGTCACCCCGACGCACGACCTCGGTGGTGTCCATAATCCTGGGCGTGCGGGCACGCCGCGCCATGGGCCCGGCCGTGCCCATGCACAAGGACGGTCGACCTACCCCGATCGAACGTCACCTTCTTCCCTAGGGGTATTGGACGTTGGGGAACCGACCTTTTCGGATCCCCATTTGGGCAACGTCCGCGGTCCCGCTCCTCCGGGGGGAGGATCTACCAGCGGGACCAAGGGTAACCTGACATATTCCTCCAGGGGGAGGAACACGGGACCGCATCCTGACCAATCCGCACTTTCGCGGGTTGGGGGCTCGACTTCCGCATCCTCCTCCATACCATTATGGCCCTCCCAGGCCCATTCCAAGGACGTGTATGGTGCAGTGCACGGACCTGGACGGGGACGACAGGCCACGGCCTCTCAAGACCCCCCCAACAGTGATTCAGGTTACCCGGGTCCCCGGGGACTTTCTGCCTACACCCCAGGGCCGCCACAGCCCGTTTACCTCCCCGGGGACCGGTGGCTCTATGCCCCCGAGAGAGACCAGTGGCTTAACGCCAACACCCAGCACGACCAGCTACATGGTCGAATGTGGCACCCGGCCTCACTTGCCTGGGTCGACCTTGGTCTCCCTCCTCGGGCGCCGTCCGATCGGCAGGACGATGTCCCGGCCGCCGATTATAGGGCCACCGGGGACACACTACAGGCACCCCTCGACTTACCTCCTGAAGACGGGTGCTATGAACCCTCTCAGGACCAGTACCTCCCTGAGGCGGACGATACGAGGAGCTAGCCCCCACCTCATTGTACGATGTCCGCACGATAGAACGGTGGCGACAAGACCTCGTTAGGAGGGAGGCCGCACCCGCTGACGAAGTTCTCTCCCTCTCCCAATTCGCCGGTCCCCCCCCGGCCCAGAGATCTAGACCAATCTACCCAAGAACCCCTCAGTCGCCTCCTTGTTTACGGACAATCCCGTGACCAGGGAGATGGGCATTTCCCAGTCGGACCGTCGGTTGATCCCCCACCTGCCCCCCCTACTTCCGGCACCATCTCCTTTAAGAACCTAAAGGAATGGGACCGAGTAGCCAGGATGGGCTTCCTCCACACCACGGCGGGACACACCTACTTGGACATGCCCCTTCAGCGAGCGGAGGCTCTATGGCCGGAGGACGATGGTGCCATCCCAGTACCGGGGGACTCGGGCTCTGAGGCGCACCAAGAGCCTGACCCTCGCTTGTTCAGCGATCCTTTCATGCGACACCTAGTTAACAGGATTTCGCATCACCTTTCGGCTGCGGCGGACAGCGCAGCCAGAAGCCACTTCAACTGCTTGTTGGTCGCGAGAGATGCCATGCTGGCGCGGACCTCTCTCTCCCCGACGCTTAAGGCAGCCCTGCGATGCATCCCGGGCCAGGACCAGTCGCTCTTTGGCGACTACTCGGCTGACGTCATAGCACAAGCAGTTGAGGAACGCAAGCAGGCTGTGTCCTTTGCGCCCAGGCCACCGCCACGCCCTGCTAGACCCCCACTTCGTTCCTTCCCCAGGCACAGACCCTATCCCAGACAATCGCCTTCCCGCACCGCACGGCCCGCCAAGCGACCTAATCTTCTCCCAAGGCCTAAGCCAAAACCCCATCAGCAAAATTTTCGGTTAGGCCAACAGTCACGCTCCCGGAGCTGACTAGGGAGACAGCCCGAGGGGGACTTAGATCAGGTAGCACCCCCCCTCGCCCTATCCCCCACCCACCAGCCCAGACCCTCGCCCCCCCTGGCGGGCAGCCTCTCCCGGCATGCCCACCAGTGGAGACGCATGCGCCTCACCCCTGGATAGTGGCGGTGCTACAGGAAGGGTTTCGCCTTCCTTGGGCCCACGAGCGTCCCCCCCCTCATGCTATCTCCCCCTCCCTCCCCCAACGAACCCTCCCCCGCCAAAGCAGAAGCTCTTCGCACGGAAGTCCAAGACCTCCTCAAAAGAGGGGCCATCTCGGAGGTTTCCCACCCAAACCCCGGCTTCTACTCTCACCTCTTTGTGATCCCAAAAGCCTCGGGAGGATGGAGGCCCATTCTAGATCTTTCGCCCCTCAACAAGTTCCTCAGGCCCACCAAGTTCAAGATGGAGACCCCCACCCAGATCCGAGACTCCATCCATCATCGCGACTGGGCCACATCCATAGACCTGAAGGACGCCTATTTTCAGATCCTGATTCACCCGGCCCACAGACGATTCCTACGGTTCGTCTGGCAGACCCCGGAGAGGCCTGCACGCATAGTGGACCTCATCTCCTGCCTGTCACAGGCACCCCACACCTCGGCCAGAACCCTGTCCTCCCTCCTAGGAATGATGGAGTCCCTGTCTCCCTCATTCCCCTGGGGCGGGTCCCCAAACGCCAACTTCAGAGGGAGTTCCGCCGACGTTTGTCACAGACCTCCGACCGCTGGGACCAGGTCATTCCCCTCGGACACTGGTTCATTTCGGCGACGGAGGAGCGGCTCACTCCAGCCACTCTCTCCACCGGGGTCCCCATCTCCCTCCCAACCCAACCCAACCACTGGAACTTTATACAGACGCCTCCAACTTGGGCTGGGGGGCCCACGTGGAGGACAGTCACGCCTCGGGGGACTGGGAGCTGGAAGCGGTCAGGCTAGCCCTTCTCCAACTCCAGCACAAGGTCGCGCACCGACTTGTTCTCCTCCTCACGGACAATACGTCGGTAGCTTGCTATGTCAACAAAGGGGGAGGGTCCCGCTCCATAGGCCTCTCCCTCAGAACAGAGGCCCTCCTTCGCTGGTGTCGCGCAACCATTGGTTTGTGCCCATGATCGACCTGTTTGCCACCAGCTTCAACCATCACCTGCCCCTGTACGTCTCCCCCGTTCCAGATCCCCAGGCGGATGCAGTCGACGCACTATCCCTCCCCTGGACGGGCCTACTGACGTATGCCTTTCCCCCCTTCCCCATCCTACACAAGGTGATCAGGAAGGCAAGGCTGGAAAGACCCAGGCTGATCCTCGTAACGCCATGGTGGCCGACCCAGTCTTGGTTCCCGGACCTCAAGTCCCTCACCCACGTTCCCCCCCTCCGGCTCAGCCCTCGCTGGGACATGCTGAGACAACCCCGGTCAGGTCTTCCTCGCTCCAATCCCAAGATGCTTCGCCTACACGCGTGGCTTCTATGCCAGCCCAACTGCGAACATCTGCATCTACCCCCCACTCGGAGAGACCCCAGTCCGTCCTAGACACACTAGCCGGGGCAGGGGCCTCTCAGGGATTACGGGACTTCGCCTCGGCATCTCGCAGAGCCAGCACCAAATCCCTCTACAACTACCGTTGGGAGAGATGGATAACCTGGTGCTCAGATAACTCTGTTCCCCATGACTGCCCCTCCAACATCCAGATAGGAAATTTCCTCTCCCACCTATCCTCTTCCCTTAAGCTGTCGGCTGGCTCCATTCGGGGCTACAGATCAGCTATCTACACCACCATTCGTCAACTGGGGGGCCCTTCTTTTGACAATGACTTTCTCCTCAGAGAGGTGTCTAGAGGAGTTGCTCTACGGGAAGCTCAGTCCCCTAGGCGCATTCCCCTCTGGGACCTTTTTACGGTCCTCGATGCCCTCAGAAAACCCCCTTTTGAACCCATTGCTTCTATTCCTTTTGACCTCCTCTCCTTTAAGACCACCTTTCTCCTCGCCCTGGCCTCGGCCAGAAGACGAAGTGAGATTCACGCCCTCAGCGGTGACCCCACAGATATCGCCTTCCACAGGGACGGCTCAGTCTCTCTCAAGTTCCTTCCGGAGTTCTTGGCAAGAATCAGGAACCGGGCACCCCCTCTCCCTTCCTCGTCATCCGTTCCCTGACGGACATCTTGGGAAAGGGAGAAAAAGATGGAGACATGGACCTTTGCCCCTCCAGGTGTCTCAGGTACTACTGGGAACGCACACGCCCCAGGCGCTCCTCCAGAGACGACTCCGTATCTCCCTCAACCCCAACAATACTAGAGATATCTCGGCGGGAACTATCTCCAGATGGCTCTCCAAGACGGTGAGATCTACCTACGCTCAGGCGTACAAGGATCTCCCTGTCCTATCACCCAGGGCCCACGAGGTCAGAGCACTGGCCACTTCCACAGCGTTCCAGTACTCTGTTCCCGTGCGCCACCTGCTGGAGGCAGCCTACTGGCGTTCGGAAAATCCCTTCATTAATTTTTACCTGAGGGATATCCGCATGACCAGAGCTGATGGGTCTAAGGGGATTTCCTTTGTGGCGACCAATGCAGCCATATCGGTCAACCCCAAGAACCATTAGGGCGCTCGCCCTCCTCCGATTCCTTTAAATTCTGCTATGGTCTGACATGGTATAGTATATGACGCCAAAATGGGGAGTTTGTGTTATACTCCCTGTTTGGCTAATATACTTACCATGTCAGACTCTAATTCCCTCCCTACCTTCCCCTCTGGCGCCAAGGTTCTCGGGGTTACCATACACACAGGCCTCGCTGAATGACGTATACGAAGTTGACACTGGCTTCTTCCGGGGCCGGAAGTGGGGTGACATCACGTGACTGCACGTGACTGTCTTATGACTGCATTGGCCACGGAAAAATTCGGCCTGACAGAGCTGGCTAACTGCCGTTGAATGCTATGGTCTGACATGGTAAGTATATTAGCCAAACAGGGAGTATAACACAAACTCCCCATTTCTACTTCATGTTGCCATTAGTCACTTGTGAACAGCTTTTCCCTTTGGGAGTTTTGTCAGATTTCAACTGGGAGACCACAAAGTGTAGTCATTCATAGTCGACCTGTTAATATTGATCCTTCAACTAATTCAAGCAGTCCTGTAAAAGATCCATTCAGCAGTTTTCAACTTATCATCTTGGCCACAGACACATACACACAGAGCACGCAAAACACACAGAGCACGCAAAACAGTACTTTGCTTGGCAGCTCCGTACTGTATGCCAGCACAGAGGATGGCTACATTCACATCAGGATCAAAGCTTGGAAGGCTGTGCTTGCAGTAGTAGATACGGTCATTTACTGCTGGATTCAGTGATTTATATGTTCATTACAACCAGTGTACACTAAAAATGTATGTGTTTGAATGGAATTGATCAGACGTAATTGAAGCTTTGTGAGATTTTTACGCTTCAGCTGCACACTAACAGCATTTTTGGAGAAATTCACACCTTCATTAGGTGTACATGATAAAATCTGTATGATATTTCTCTCTTGCATACATCATGTCATGGAGACAAGACCTGAAGTTGACTTTGAAGACAGGTTTCCTATGTGTGATGTTAGAGACAATACCTGATGGGTTGTCTTTGAGCGAATATCTGATGTGAAATCTTCAAAGCACAAACATTAAATCTCATGAAAGATGTGACTATTTCTTTGGCTTTGATGCAGTTCCCATTTTCCAGTGCATAGTTTTCACAGAAGTGATGTCTTATTGTTGACCCATCAATCCATAGGACATGATTGAAGCCCTGAGAGAGTCCCTGATACACATGCTGCATACCAAAGAAGGGACCCGCACCGCCATGGCCTGTATCTGGGGAGGATCAGCCAAGGTGAGGAGATGGTGGAGGGTTACCACGTGAAATGGGCTTTTTTTTTATGTAACTGTTGTATCTAGGTATGTGCAGGCATGGATGTGATAGTGATGCACGTGTGTGTGTGTGTGTGTGTGTGTGTGTGTGTGTGTGAGTGTGAGTATGTGTGTGTGTTAGTGTGTGTGTATGTAAACAAGCAGGGCATGAATGAGCTGAAGTCATATTGATATTACGGGTATGTCTTTTTTACAAAAAAAAAATGTTTATTTGAAACATAAATGGTGCTCATAAACACCACTGTATGAAACATTGATGCATGTAAAATACAGCATGACAAACTGTTGTCTGACTTACAGTAACATCGCTTTAATTCTTTTTCCTGTTGACTTCCAAGGTGCTTATTATATGGTTATCATCAGATTAGAAAGCACTCATTTCATGGTTATATTTGGCTAGTCTTCTGATCAGGAACAGTTTATTATCAGGGTCCAAACAATCTGTGAAACAGACTTCAGTTTCTGCACAGTTAATCACACTGTGCAGCTAGACTTCCCCAAAACATGCTCCCATTTTAATGTTTACTGTTGTCATACGTTATGTATATATTTTTACATTTCATCTGTCGTGCAGATCCTTTAAATAAACAGAAAACAGGAAATAAAGCGCAGAAGTATTGAAAACTAAAATTTCTAGCATCCTGTTCCTCTGTATGTATGTGTTAGCTCTCAGTGGCCCCACCACATTTCTTTTGTGTGCCAATCCTTCTTAAGGAAGAGGTTAATGTCTGAAACAGGTGACCAGGTCACGCTGAAGCATGGTTTTCTGCAGGATGGGATTCTTCAAACGTTGATCACTTTGTTTCCTCTCGGAGATACTCAATGCTTTGACATCTGGCTCTGACAGGCTGTTGACAAAAGAGTTCAGATCTGTCTTTTAGTATCTTTCTCTGTCATAATTTTCTTAAATTTGTCAGATTTTCCACAACTGAGGGATTGAACTTGCTTTCACTTCATTGTTTGAATCATTACTAAACACGGCAGATTCTTTGTATTGGAAGATCAGTGGGAAGAAAGCTATCCATCTATATAGTGAGTGATAACCTTTGGGTAGCCTTGCATCTGTGAGTTGTATGGATACAACAGTGGTGTAGCATAACGTGTCTGTGTGTGTGTGATTTGGGATCGTGCAGGATCGAAAAGTGATTGTGAAGAGCCTGAAGGGTCATGTGATCAAGGTGTGTAAAGAAGAAGCTGGCCACTTGTTGCTGCTGGCCATTTTTGACAGCGTGGACGACACTGTGCTCTTGCAGAAAGCCATTCTGGATGTAAGTACATTGCTGTTTCAGGGAAGGGGCTAGATGAAAACAGACCTTTCCCTCCCTCCCTCAGTCTTCTTTGCGGTAGACTTACTTTCCTCAAAAAAGGTGTTGTTTTTTTTTTCTGGAAAATATTTTTGAGTGTGCCAGATTCGCTGCCTAACAAAGACGTTTTCCTTTTAATACCCAGTGTTGGAGTTTTGGAAGCTGTTTATGACAGATTTTACTGTTCGGCATGCTTGACCCCTGATTTACCATACTGCTTTTCATCTGTACTGATTCCAATGACGTTTGTGTTTCACCTTGTGCAGGAGATAACAAAGAACATAGGGGAGCTAATTTTGGACAGCCATGGTCGCAAAGTGCTGACTTACCTTCTGGTCCGACGGGACCATAGGTTCTTCTGCCCCGATGTCATCCATGTGCTGCAGGAAGGGGACAGCAATTCCACCAGGTGGGGTCATTTTGTTTTCTTTGTGTTGATAGAGGGGTGCGAAGCTTCCAAATTAAACTAGAAATTTGGATCAGAAAAATGTTGAAAAGTTTGTCCAGGAATCGGCAAGACTGTGTTTGTGATGCCTCTGGTTCCCAGGAGATATCTCCTTGTTGCTGCTAGGTGACTTGATGTTGTAAGCAGCATTTGTTTGAAGTTATGGGCATATAATTGATTTCATCGTGATAGAAGAAGTTAACTACTTGTTTATTATTTACTTTGTACAATTCCCTGCCTCATTTTAGATTTCCTTTCATTGTTTTGATAGTTTTTGCATAAGCTTGTTAACGGACAGACAAACCAGCAGATGCAGGTGAAAACAATATCACTCAGCTGCAATAAGAATGCAAGGTAATAAGAAAATGAATGATTGACATATTACGATTTTTGGAACTGTTGCGTTCTTGATTTTTATTAAATGTAAGACAGAGGAAGTATATCTGCTGAACAATATTTTTTTTCTGATGGGTTATGTGTGAGTCCATCAAGTTTCTCCCTTTCACCTGACTCCTATAACACATGTTTTCTTGATGACAGAAAGTCTTTTCTGGAGGTGGTTTTGTTGTTTTCCCTGCTGAATTTTTTATTGTTGTTTTCTGCATGCTTCAGCAAGAAGGATCCTGCTGTGAGGGCCCAGGAACTGAGGAACTACATTTCCGAGTCTGTGCTCACCTACCTGACTGAGAATGCTGCTGATCTGCTCACCAACAGCCATACCTCCCTCATTGTCCCCGTCATCCTCTCCCACGCATCTGGTATGTCTTATGTGTATGACAGTGAGAGAGAGAGATAGTATTGGTGCACTAGATCTATTTACTGAGGATTTCAAATGATCATGGAGAAAAAGCACGTCTGGCAAATTATCTGTTGTCGTACAGCTGCTGTTGTGTAGAGAGTGTGTTGAAGAAAAGTATCCATACCAGCCTTTCATGGTACATAGATCTATAAACAATATGGTATCTCTTGCAATCGTATGAAAAAATATAGAAATCAAATGCAAGAAATTTTTATTTTCTGATGAATTTAGAGATAATCACTTTAAAAAAAAATTCAGAATAATCTCTATTTCTTGATAAATTTTGATCTCATTCTATAACATTTGAACTTTATCTGTGATTTTTGCATGTAGCATCACATTAGCTGTATATATCACACCAGGTATATGACCGTGATATGTTGTTTATCACAGGAGATACATCAGCAGCAGTGGAGGCTCTGGCTAACACCGTGGTGGCGACCTCAGACCCTGCACATTCAGGGGAGAGCAGCAGTGAAGAGAGACCCCTGAGCCTGGTGGAAGATCCAGCCGGTCACATCACGCTGAAAAAAATCCTGGCTGGTGACCGCGAGCTCATGCACCAGGGAAAAGACAGTGAGTGGAGGATTGTTTCAACAATTTGCTATTACAGGAACAAATGCATAGGTCATATGTGACTGATATCACAAAAGTCACTTTTTTTTTTTAGATCATGACTTGAATGACAACTTCAGAAAATTCTCTTTCAAATGATTTGAAAATGGTGTCTCTAAGTTTCTTCACAACAAGGTCACATATGTATGAAGTTTGCTGCTTCGCAGTTTGCCATTTTGAAGAATTGAGGCTCAAAGATTAGATGACTAGCATTCATCTTCAACAGCCCTTGAAACTTGCATTTGAAAGTTTGTGTACATTTCAAAACAGATTTGCTGTTGATAAATGATAAAGATGACATATTCAAAGGATACGAAAATGGCTGAAACACTAAACTGATTAAAGTTGGTAGACTTGCTGAGCATGCACAAAGTTATTTTTGTTACTTGGGTACTTTTCATTATGTTGGGTTATGTTTAGACTAGAGTATGTGTGCTAAGTGTTGGATTACAAAATCTTTAGTGTTTTCTCTGGTTGGCTGGTTGAAAGGTTCTCCCTAATGTGACCTGGTAAATGGTCTTGATTTAATGGTAACATACTAAAACGGACTCCTCTTCATGTCATTACTATTTTTTGGATATATTCTGATTAATCAGCATTAACACAAAATGATCAAGCATACATGATATGAAAGCTTGTTACGTTTGCTCTTGAAATTTCCATTCTGTAATGCAAGCAGAGAGGACATTTCTGCAATTAAAATTTTTATATCACAATTCTGTTATGTAAGTGCATATCTTTGTACACTTTTTTGTAATGCTATTAACAAATGCAGTGTGAATAATGAGATATTTCTGTCCAAGTGATGTTCCTTTAATCAAGTAAAAACATTCAGTGTCAAATCCTTTACTTGTCATACATTTGGTCACCATGCAGAATAAGAATTTGTCATTCTGCCGTCTTGTTTGGAAAAAGAATGACCTCTGACTTATCTTAGAACAACACAATCAGAGAAAAACCAACAGTTTTGGTTTACAGGAAAGAACTGCGTATAATTATTAGTGGTGAAGTTAATAGCTTGTATAGTTTCTCCTACACTGAAGCTTGCACATGGGCTGTAAAAGAAATCTGTGTTCTAACTTCTTTAGGTGGTAATCACACCTGAGGAAAGTAAGTAGGATGTTGTTTTGATATGCCAGTGTGAATGTTTTGGGCCAGTGAGGAACAACACTCGCTTACTCATATACACAAAATCGTTTATTCTGTCACTTTGACAGTATGCCCAAACTTACTAACAACAGTAGGGCTACAAGCTCTGGATATAAAAAACCAAGAGAGTAGGAATTTCTCCCAGAGTATGTCAGTGAATCAGGCATTATAAATGACATCATTTGTTGGGAAAACCTGTGCTCAGTGCAATTTCAGGCTGAGATAGATTTCATCATCACCCGTCCTGGCAAATTTGACATGAGCTGTAAGCATTTGGTACTGTTTTATGCGTACTTTAAAAAGCAAAATATGCTCAGTTTTGAAAAGTACACCAACAGCGTTTTATTTGTGCAGGTCTGCAGGTCCACCAGTGCAGTGAAAAACAGAAGTTGACTGTGACATTGCTGTGTGCAGGCTTGTTTTCTGTGGCACTGTCCAGTGCAGCTGATGGCACGACCTACAAAGCCTGGGTGGCCAGTAACAGAGGATGCTTCTTGCTTGTCATGTAAGTCTGAGGCTCGACAGTGAGTCTGGAAGAGGTACTGTTAGTTTGAATGCTAGTTGCTTCACACTGTGCAGCAGAGGTGGTTCTAGGCGGACGCCAAATCAAAATGATCTGCAAGATCTTAGCATTTTACTGTATAACCCCTGATTTAATTTTGGAGCCTCCTTATAGAAACATTAAACATCTTGTGCATCAGTTTGAACAGAAATATAAGAACTCGATTTCTGTAAACTTTTGGATATATTTCAGTAATGTGTCAGTGTTTTTCAGTGCGAAAACAACGTTCCTAATGAATTTGGACAGCAAAAATGTACT
Organism: Conus canariensis; assembly: GCA_033310375.1. Lineage (NCBI taxonomy): Eukaryota > Metazoa > Mollusca > Gastropoda > Neogastropoda > Conidae > Conus > Conus canariensis. The sequence goes on from CM065726.1 coordinate 21,218,140, forward strand.
CTTGTTTGAGAAGACGGAGAAAGGCTGAAGGTGTAAAATGATTATGTTACTGCAGTGGGGCATGGAACAGTAATGCAGTGCTACTCAATAGCCACATTGAAAAACAAAGAAACAAACAAAATAAAAGAGAAAAATTGCACTTATAATGCTCACATGCAAAAATGCATGGACCAACCACACATACAAAATCCATTACAGTGTCAAGTGGCATTCAGCAGCACTGAAGTTACATTAGCCAAAATCATTGCAAAGCAAAATATACCAGATGCATCTTGCTATGATCATGTGGGTGTAGCCAAAATCATTGCAAAGCAAAATATACCAGATGCATCTTGCTATGATCATGTGGGTGTGTGTCTTTGTTGCAAGCCTGTGATGTTCATCTCTACAGAAACAGAATTGATGTTTTCCGTGAATCTAAGCCTTCCTTAAGTTTAATTGTTTAAAAGGTTGACTTGTCTATTATGGCTGTGATGGGGTCAGATGTTTAGTGATTTTCATGCATGTCCACTAGATTCCTTCCCCTTCATGTGAAGGAGCCGTCAACTTATTGTTGATTGATGTCAGGAAGGGGGTACACCCTTCTCCATCTCGCGTCAGCCCAAAGGTTGACAGTAGTGCCTTAACTTGATGGATGAAATAATTACAATTTGTCCCCTTGGACTTTAAATCTCTTGCATCTTCTACATTCTTGTTTCCATGCATTCTTTAGGTTAAACTCCTAGGTTCCCAAGTGATGAAGTTTTGTGTATGACCGTTTTTATTACCACCTGTCAGGTAAACATATTCTGTCTTCAGGATAAGCATAATTTCATTTCTGTGAAAACGTATGTCATTGTCCAATTGTGAGAGTTTTTGAAAGTGACCAAATGCTGCATGGTATAGTAGTTAAAGCACAATGTTGACTCTTTGTTGAGGCAGTGGTGATATGGCTGGAGACTCCTGTCTTGTTCAGGATGTATGTCCGTCGGAGCAGAAAACAAAAATCCTGCAAATGAAGTGGCCGAGAGAGGCAGTACTGAATAGTGGACACCCATGAAAACTAGGCCTCTGAAATACTGGGTGTATCATCAGATTAGGGAAACTCAGTATCTGTCCTTCAGTGCTATTCACAAGTTGGACTTAACTAGTTGTGTGGTTTTCACTTTCAGGTTGTTTGAAGTGGAGAATGCCCAGGTGACTCAGACACTCCTGTCCCAGTTGGCACCCCTGAAGAAATACCTGAAGAAGATGACTTTCAAGGGGGCAGAAATCTTGCTCAAGAAACTGGAAGATGAGCAAGGGCCAAAGAGCAAGAAACCTGTTGAAATCAGTTTGTGAGAAAATTTTGCAGCTGCTTGTTTCTATATGTTAGTGACTGTAATGACAGCCTCTCTGAGGGAGATTGTATTTTGTCATGTTTAAGCTGATGGAGAGTCCTTCACAAACAACATCATTGTGAGGTTTTGATAGGCAAGACGTACAGGGGAACCCTTTCTTTGAAGTGTGGGGGAGGCCTTCATGTTAGACATTGTTCATAATTGTTTAATCATGCCAGCATTGATGTTTGGCAGCAACTTGGCAATTGTTTGTAGAATTTCAACATTAAGATTTCCCTCTAGAGCTGTCTCTTTATCAACCAAGTTGAGGGGATTAATGTCCTGGCTTTCTCCTGCACAGAGAGCAAGGGCATCTTTGGACAAAACATCGCTTCTTCATGTTGCCAGCCAGGAACGATGTTGCCTTTTAGTTACCGTTTCTTAAACTGGTAAAGTGTGCACATGTGCTTAGGAATGTGTATTATTCTTATTGGTTTTCTTATTGAAAGAAGCATTTTTATTTTGGGTGAGTGTATGTTGACATTTTACCACCATACAGCTGGTCCACATTATGACCATGACTTGAGTGTGAACCCGCTTGAAATTGTAGAGCTGTCATGTGATGGGCATTTTTGCCAGGTCATGAATTCCCATCTGACTGTTATGCTGCTGGTTGGGTGAAATGATGTGAACATGACAACAGATGTACTGTATAATTTCAATTCCAGGGCACGTGTGTGTTCTGAGATCAATTGCGGCTAGTGAACGCAATTTGATTGTGGGGCCATTTTGTGGAGTATCAGTTGTGCATGATTGGTATGGTAGAGAGTGTACGCAAGGTTAAATTTATTAAGTGATCGGATGTGCAAAAAAGTTGTATGGGTGTGCTGTTCTCCCTTTTTATAGTCGTTTGAGTTGCATAGGTAAATGAAGTGGAAGTATGGAAGGACTTGTTTATCCATTTGTGGTATCCGCGAATGGAGTTTCGTGATTGATTAAGACGTGGCATGAGCAAATGATGTTGTTCCATGCTGTATAGGTACACATTTTTCCCATGTTCATTTTGCACTCTTTTGAGCATGTGTGAAGTGTGCATATGTAATTGTGTCCTTTTAAAGGCGGTTTTTTTTTAATTTTTTTATTTTTATTTTTTTTTAAGATTTATGATTTTAATGGTTTGGAACATGTTCTTTTAAGCAGCCTTTTGCTTTTTGAGGAAATGTTTCCACAAATAAAACGCTTTTCTTTTCTCATGATGGGAAAATCTCTTCAGTAAGTAAATAAAAGTGAATGTGATGCAATATGATTGGAAATAAAGAGAAATAAAAGAAAATCAAGTTGATCTGATTATTTATATTCAGAAGGCAAGACATATAAAACATGTGTTCTTGAGATGTCTCAAAAAGCTGACATAAAAAAATGCACAAAACAGTACTCCCCATATTACAGCAAGCATGACGATGGTTTTCTGTGCCTATTGTTTTTGACATGTGAAGAAGACATCATCTGTTTCATGTTGTTTATTATCGGAAGGTGTTAGTTACTTTGCACCTTCTTTTGCCAGTTCATTTAGTAACGCTGCAGTCAGTTTCATTCAACCATCTTCATGCTGTTGACAGTAAGGCTAAAGATCAAAGGGCTAAGGAAATCATGACTGAAAAAAAAAAAAAATGTATATATATATATACCATGACATTTTTTTTTTTAACAGAAATGGTAAATGTTTAGAAGTAAAGTGCCAGATAAACTTCCATGTAAAATGCCGTTCCTTTAAAGATTTTCTTCCCTTGGAATATTCCAGGCTTTGTAGAAGCTAGACTGACCTCTTTCCATGGATAGATGGGATGGATTTTTAAACTTTTCTGGTGGTCATTAATTCATTAATAAAAAGGAAGTTCCACTGGGTATGTGTACCAGAGGGCACATCGTCAAAAGTGTGAGATTAAGTCTGCAGTGAAGGTTTAAATTTGTAGTGCGTTTGGAACCAACTATTGTATGTATCGGTGCCATATCATAGTGTCTGCTGGCTACTGAATGTAGCTATTCATTTATGGTGAATGAATGGTGATATATGATTAGATTTCCAAATAGACTAGCTTATTTAAAAAAAAAAAGTGATGTGTTGGATCAGTGGTACATGTCAAGATCTCCGTTTATCTGTTGAATCTTCTCGGTTAGTCGCTATGAATTTCCATATGTTCATGACAGTGCAGTGGAACCTGTCTCTCCTTTGAACCTGGTTCCCTTGTCAAGAAAGTTTATTGCAGAGGGTTGTCACTGGGTTATTGTCCTTCGTTCACAGGCCAAAATAAGCATCTAGTCGAAGATCACACAACTCCACGATTTTTTTCTTTCTTTATTTTCAACAAAGCAGAGTGCGATACATTTTCAGTGAAAATTGTATAATACTCTCTTCTTTGTGGCGTACAACAGATTTAATGAAAATAAAACGTTCAAAAAGTATGTTTTTTTTATGTACTTGTTCAAGACGCTACTGGACCAAAAAAAGGAGGTGGGTGGAAGAAGGGAAGGGAAGGGGGGCGGGTAAAGAGAAAGTTGACAAAGAAAACCCACAAACTCTGGCACACAAAATTCATCGATTACAATGTAGGACACAAACCAATACAAGCAATCACAGTAAGGCAGAAAAAAAGGTTCTACGCATGTTGACTGAATTTACTTTACATAATGGTCATGTAGACATTGATAACTGGACATGCACACATTAATATCTGAATGCGTATCTCAGTCTAGCTTCTTTTCAAAAGATTTTGCAATGTCAAAAGTATTTGGGGGTGAAGGAGGGGGAAAAATGGGGGTAGACAAAATTCAGAATGAAAGATTTATTCCTTTATAATACATGTAAATATCTCAAAATCCAAACATGATTCTATTTTTCAGATCACCAGAGAAAAACGATTTGCAAAAATCAAAACTGCTCACAAGATCAAATGAGATGACAGAAACAACAGTGAGGATATTAACTGACAGCACAATCCAAGTGCAGATTTTTTGTGTGTGGTTCTTTTCAAACAATAATCAAATATCTAGTAGTATCCAATTATGTTTGATCATGGCAGCTTTCGTCATGTTCACACTCACGGCCTAAAGATTTTTCCATGCTTTAGCAAAATGTCCATGGATTCATTCATCTTGCACCAGATCGCCTGTCTTTTTTCCCCCTGTTCGTAACAAATGAATGTTAACGTTGCACAAAAAACAGAGTTCAGTACTGTTTATGACACTGGGACAAACAAACTGCTTTAATTCCACACAAGCAAAGTGAATACTGTGTATGTTTTACTGAATTCCTTTTACAGCTAGCAACATACAAGCAAACATGCACCTGAGCAACATATACAAGATCAGAAACAGCAGTTTGTTTGTCCCATCAACAATGTTTTCAGGAACATGTTTGACAACACATCCGACTGGAAAAAGCGGATGGATCCAATGAGGTATACATGCACAAAGTTCAAAATACACACCAATCACATGACAAGTCAAGGCAACAGAAAGACTGGGTGAGGTTTGGAGGCAAGCGGCAAATGAAGAATTGAACGGAGATCCCTTTGGAGATGTGTGTGTGTGTAGGAGGAGAGTGTCAAAGAATTACTAAATCTTTTAATCCCACCCTTTTCTTCTGTCAAAGTGGCTTTGAAATTACTTGTGTGCACAGTAACTTTTACACAAAAATAATAAATGCAACATCCTCTTCCCTGGATTAAAAAATGTATGCATATATTGGGCCAGAAAAATAGGAAGTACATTTCATCCAGTTAAAAAAAAAAGTAATAGCTAAAAAGCATTACATTAATTCAGATGGACTCGGCTTGTCTGTGTGTGTGTGACTGTGAGCATTCATTCCAATCAAGAACAGAGCCAGCCATCAAATATCTCCATTGCCAACACCAAATGCAAACAACATGGAAGTAACATCGATTTTGATTGTAACACTTGCTCAAGTCTAGCACCTTTTAAATAATCTAGATAACGCTTGCAAAAACCATCAATGATTTCCATAGCTGAAGTTTTTATGCCTCAGGGTGGATGTCAGCAATTTCAAGTTCAGAAAATTAGGACTCTGAGAGAAGAATGAAAATAAAAAAAGAAGAAATGCTTAAACAGAGGAATCCGAGAGAAGAATGAAAATAAGGAAAAGAAGAAATGCTTAAATTGAGGAATCAAAGAGGAGAAGAATGACAATAAGAAAAGAAGAAAGGCTTAAACTGATGATCCACAAAGAAGTCTCATAACAGTGGTTTTGGTTAAACCCAGATTAAAGTTACCACATTTCCAAGAATTACATTGCCCGAGACCAGCTGACCAAGATGCCTCCATTCTAGCACCATTTTTAAATTGCCGCTTGGCTTGATTTTTTTCTTAATCAAGATGTAATAATCAAAAAGTAAATATGGAAACCACTGAGATGGACCCCACTTGAAGAAGAGACACATGATTTCTGTTCAATACCAGAGCTGAGCAAGGCGTTGCCCCCTGTACCGCACAACAGGCCCCACACAGCTTCTGGTCCCCAGCTGCTTTCCACCCATCAAGTGTGTATCAAGAACAGTTAACAGACAAGAATGAGATGATGAATCACAGAAGCAAACAAACACAACCATCGAAAGAACAGTTCTAAAAATCTCCAAGCCACCTACCACCCACTCCAAACCCTAGTCCCCTTTCCCCCACCCCATTCCGCTCTAGCTCCAACCTCTCTTGCTCTCTTTCCCATCCATGCCATTCCAAACGATCTGGCAGCTAAGTCTGATGTAGTGTTAAAGTATGGACTTGTGGTATTGTTGGAATATTGAATACAGATTTGCTTATCCATACGATTTTGCCATACTTTATACTCATGTCAGGCCAAAAATACATCGAAAAAAAAAATCCATAGACAAAGGTTTTGGGTGGTAATTGCATTTGTGGTGTGTAATCATGGTGTTGTCTTGGTATTTTGATGAAAAAGTAACTTGGTATTTTGATGAAAAAGTAACAACTCTTGCCAAATCCCCTGCACCAAATTGCGTCTGGCCGAGTGCACACTTCTTTGGCAAAGTGTTGATGCGTAGGAACAACAACAGGAACTAAAAAGCCCTGAAATGTTGAAAAAAAAATTGCGAGTGAGCACCAATTTGTGGCAAAGTATGTTGATGAATTAGATTTGTAAATAATTTGTGTACGAAGAACCTGCTTCTACTGCAGTTACTGCCAGATAAGGTATCCCTCTACCCACCGTTATGTGTTGGCAGGTGAAAATGCCCCCCCCCCCACACACACACCCCCACCCCCCCCCACCCCTTGCTGCTTTTACAAACATCTGGAAGATGTGTAAACACTCTCTGTAGAAAGTACACTCATTTTTGTTGCAAAGTAAACCAAAATTAATTTTAGGATAAATGGGTCGGTGAAGAGGTGAACGCTATCGACAGGATCTCTCGCACTCCCACATCTATTGATACTTTAGCAGCATTCAACAATGCTGCAAACCATGCCGTCAACAGGTGATAAATATTTTCCACATATAACAAATATCAAAGCAATCAATGTATACACATGTAAGGACATGTAGATAGGACAGGATTAGTATCTCCACCTTAGCTAGTTCCACTGCACAAATTGAATGAATTCACCACTTCCAACCAGTCTGATTGGCTCTCTGTCTGTCTTCTGTTCATGAGTTGACTGACTGTTCCCCTCATGTCACAGGTGGAAGTGTCAAACTGTTATGTGTGAAGCACATGCATGGTGGTTAGGTCACAGGCAAAGGTTATGTGCAGGCAGAGGGGTGACCTCACTGTACAGTGGACGAGAAGCTGGCTTACATTGTTACCCAAAAGGGCGGCCCAGTCAACTGAACAGTTCTCTCACTTACAAGTGATTAGTTACCAGTTCAACTAAACAAATCTCCAGCGAAGGTGAAGTGTAGGAGCAAAAGAGATGCCCATCTTCTCTCCTTTACATCTTGTATAAAAGTGCATACTCATTTTATACAGAAATTTTGGCTTAAAACAACACATAAGTGTTCTACTCCTAACTGGAGTACATTTAAAATTTTGTGTACCTAGTAATCAATATAACTTTGTTCAGCTATGACTAGATCATGGAGATATTTGTACACCGATCTGTACAGATGCTTGGTGAAAGACGATTCCAGCTGCAGGAAGACAATACAAAACGGGTCACATAAATAATAATATACAATTTGACAAAATGTGAATCAATTACAACAGAGAAAAAAATCGAACAATATTTACAAAATGCTGGTGTTAAGATTACCATTTCAAGTTTGCAAAGAAAATGATTCAGTTAAAGCACAGTATACAACGCACAAGTAAACATCTCTCCGACAATGTCTGCATTTCTCAAAATATGTACACAACAAGTCCTTCGAGGTTCAATTATGACACTGTTTCCACTTTCTATGATTGAAATGCATATCAGGCACATTACAACAGAATTGTTTTTTCTTTAACTTATTAAACTACAACATAAAAAATCTAAATTTAAACAGGCAAATAACAAAAAGAAGAAAAAAAAAGAAAAAGGGAGATGGAAACAGAGTGCAGGGGAAAGGCAGGAGAGGCAGGGGGAGGATGGGGGGCAAGGCAAGTGGTGCTTTGCGTAGAAGTGACAGACTGGTGCATATGATTAGAGTGTGAAAGAGAAAAACAAGCGAGTGAAAGGAAACAGTGTGAGAGCAAGACATCAGGGCACAGAACTTAAACCTCTTCACAAATATTTGCAAGGCAGGCTGTATTAAGCACACGATGATTTACAATACATCTAAAACCAATCACATGGTAATTTTAACCTGCACACACGGACCTTAAACATGTTTTCAGACTGCACTGCAATACTGAATATTTACACTTCTTTGGTGGTCTGGAAGATGCAGTCTTAGTCGTACAATTATTGGGCTCAAATAATTTTTACCTCCTTTTCACTTCAAAACCTTTTTCTTTTTCCTTAAAACAAAAGTACCTGTTAGCTGGCATGAATAAACACAAGCACCTTGGGATAAGCTGTAGTAAATACACCTGTAGCTTTGGAAGATTTCAGTAAGTAACCAAATCTTCTTAAATGTTTCTTGGGTAGATTTCAACAATGATCTCAAACGCATGTTCTAAAGATTTCAATCAATTGTTGCAACAAACATGAAACCATCTGCATGGGAGAAAAAAAAAAGGTGAAAACAGACCACTGAAACATTCAGGCTGTGTTCCAGTAAAGTGGAAACGGAATTCACTTAAACATTCAGTGTGAGCTCTGAGCACAGTAAGACTGGGATCCATCTTCCTGAAAGAAGAGCTCAAGATATATCCAACAACACACATCGGATCATGGGACCTTCCCAATACATATCACAAGTAAAACAATTCACAACATGTCACTGCTGGTTGAAGCACACCTGATGCCATCAGTCTTGTGTTGAAGTATGCAGAGGATGAGGAACGGCTGCAGCAGCTACAGTGTCTGTAGGCAGAACTCGTCATTCTGTGGGGTGCTGGTCCTCACCACGATGGGGCTCTCGTCTGTGAAGGCTTAAGATGAAAACACAGACAACGATTAGCATCATTCACTGACTGGTAAACTAGTTTAGTACTACCACTTCATTTCTCTAGTACTCATTCACATCATTAGTAAACTTTTTACAGGTATAACTTTAACAGTTTTATTCACAATACAGTAGTCAAAATTCATTTAAGATGGAAAAATGAGAAGGAGAAGGAAAAGAAAGATTATCAGTATCCCTAATTTTGTATGCTGCTATTGGTTTCTACCTTTCGTCAAGCACGCTCCTACCCTGAGCAGCAATCAGTTTTTTTTTCTTCATTTTTTTAATCTGTTGTATGTAAATAGTGATGGCATCATACTTGGCACATTTGAACAGACAACATCCATATATTTGTTCAAATAGACTTTGTTCAACTCTCCAAAATATCTTATAATTTTGTAACCTGCAAATACAAGAAGGTAATTAAACAAAAGAAAAACTAGTGAAAAGTCTGACAACTCTTTGATCATGCAGACAAACCTGTTACACAGACAGACGTATCCAGACTACATTCCACTATAGTTAGCCATAAAGTATTTCAACAGATCTTACCACAAATTTACCCTCACAAACAACAACAAAATGAGTAAATTAGCTGAGATAACCTCTAAATCGCGTGCATACACCATTTTTCAACTTCGTATATATACATGTATACAGTTACAGAAATCTGATCTTTCTCTCTCTCTACTCCTCTTTCTCCACCACTTATATTCCCATCCCATTCCTTACCATGCCTTACACCTCCATCACTCACCCAGTTTTACTTTCTTATTTTGGTCGTAATGTTCACCCTAACCCTTCTAAAACTGTAAAAAAAAAAAAAAAAAGAGCAACGGCACAATAAAGAATGAGAAACGCTACTTTGTTTATGAAATCAACTTTACAAGATCATTTCATTTCAGGTCTCAGTCCCACAAACAATGATCTGCATCTATATGGACTGAACACAATACTCTCAGTCTGTGGGCATGAAAGGTGACATTTTATACAATATCAAATCATAAAATCATGGCTGTCAAGAGAAATGCATTACCTGAGTTATCTCTCCTTGGATGTATATCCTCCTCCTCCCTTTCATAATCCAGAAGATCTGTCTGCATCTTTGCAAAGTTGATAAAGACCTGGGAGGTAAAAAAGGCCCAAAGTCATGTGAAGCAATCACCACAAACAGTCTACTGACTCTCGCTCATTAATAACACACATCTCTTTCCTATCTGCTGACTCTCACTCATTAATAACACACATCTCTTTCCTATCTGCTGACTCTCACTCATTAATAACACACATCTCTTTCCTATCGTTCCAACAAAAGGGTGTCTTTAAGTGGGGCTCAGCTTTCAGTAAGGACTGATGGAAGCATACTGGGGTAAGCCAGCATATGGATCGGATCCACATTCATCCTGAGCAATGGAAAGATTGGTTCCACGCAGCCATTCCCTGGACCGGTGCAATTATCCCCAGCCACTGGATAAGCTGCGAGACTAATACATGAATGTGTTCTTAGCTTTTCATCACACCACTGGCTGAAGACTGTCCAAATGAACAAGACAGCAAACTGCTGGACTGTGTGCTTTCAGTTTCCTGATCAGTCTCCTCTTGGAACAGACTAAAGGGTCGTCCAAAAGGCAGAAAGGGGCTGGCATGCAGAACACTCCTACATTCGTCACTCATCACTTCCTGTTTTTTCCTGGTTTCGCTGACTTGCAGAGTCCAGTCATGGCAGGAACTGGAGGGGCTGCACTGCAGCCGCAGCATGCACACTAGGCAAGTTTCCACTACTTTACTGGTGTCAACAATGATTCTTATGGGCTCTACAGGATGCTGCTGCTGCTGCTCTTGTATTAGCTGGTTTTGTGTTCAGTATTCTATGGAAGGATAAAAAGGGTTATAAGGCCACAAGGGGCAGTAAGCTGTCTGAGGTTCACAGAGTCTTGGCCATGGCCTAACGAAGGCAGAGCATGACCCTCTCCTTCCTATGCCTTTGAGTTTCACTGAACTGAATCAAATACTAATACACTGCTGGGTGGGCCGAGCAGGTTTTAACACTGGGAAAGTCTGCCCCATGGGTGGTTCGTATCCACAACTATCAGCTCTACTGACAAATATGGTAACCCTCTGACTATAGACCCCTCTGTTTTGTATTGGTGGAGATTTTTTTTTTTTTTTCAGGCTGTTGGCATTGAAAGCCTGCATGTTATTCTCTGAGTTGGCAAGCTGGGTCTGTGTTTTGGTAATGAAAGCCTGGGTCTGTTCCTTTGTGTCAGGAAGCAGTGTCCCAGGTCTGCAACCACATAATAGTCTTCCATACTGTTGAGTCTGAACTTTGTGGACCAGCTGATCTTCTTGCCAGCAGATGCTGCTTTGCACACAGTGACTGGTTTTGTACTCAAAACAGAAAATCATACAGAAGTCTCTTCATCTGATCTTGAAAGCTGTGGACGTTTTCTGTGTGTCAGCACACAGAACCCAGGTTTCACAACCAAACAAATAGACTCACATTAATTGCACAAATTCTCAAGGCTGGTCATGGCACAAAAGCACATCTAATTTCTTTTCTACATCCTGTCTTTATACTATTTTCAGGCAGGTACAAGTATCATCCACCACAACTGTTGTGATCAGTACACCAAAGCTCGAAAACTATGGGTCAAACCAATATTCCACAGCTGCTTCATCATCCTATTCCAACAGGAGGAACACTCCCCCCCACCCCGGCAAATTATTGGTGCATTAAAAAAAAATTCCTGTTCATTGCCATTAACAATTTGCTTATCAACAATCTGCATGCCATTCCCCTTTCCTTCCACCAAAGGGGGGCGCGGGAGGAGGAACACACAAAACACCACCACCAACTCCTTCACTCAACAGGTAAATCTTCCCACCAATCATAATACAGTTAATAGAATTAGCCCAAAATGCATTTATTAATACCAGTAAATAAAAGAGACAGAGAAGAAAAAAAAGTTTAAAGAAACTTGCTTCTAAGTCAGCTTCTTTCCACATAGAATCCCTGTCGTCTTCGATGCGCAGAAGATATAATTATATTGTCTTTAGCTGGGGCTGATGGTCAAAATAGAAATCGTCTCTAATCATATTCAGTTATTATCCTACTCCTCATGCACCAAGACCAGTAACATCCTCTGACAGGTAGGAAGAGCCATCTGAACTTTAACTATCCGCCAGTGATGGAGCACAGCACCTGGTCGAGAGTGGTCTGGGAGACGGAGTAGTCCTCCACGCCCAGCTGCACCTTGGCCTGCTCCATGACGGAGAACAGCTGGGCCAGAGAGAGGTTCTGTGATGGCAGCTGGTACTGCAGCATGTTGTGGTGCTGTTCACGAAGCGCCGCCTCCTGGAAGTGCTGCGTGATGAATCCCTTCACTGCCTCCATGTCTGGGTTTTCTCCCCCCACACGCAGGATGATGGTGTAGCCATCGCCAAACCTGGAGTCAGGCAGTGTTGGAAAACGTGAAAAGTGGCTAAAATGTGGATGGAAATGAATTACGTACATGACTACATAAACATGCAGGAATTTTACAACTAAAAGTAGTATTACGATGCACTTACCTGTCCAAACACATCCTTCTCCCCACTTGGCATGGAACGACACTTTATTATCAGGATCCTACCCCCCTCCCCCAAAACAAATCTGGGAGAGCAGGGAGCTGATTTTGCTTCAATTCCCATATACGCCTGCGACAGTGACCGCACTTTTTATAATTTTTCCGGAGACAGCTCCCTTGTTGCAGCAGGTTCTTTTCCATGAAATGAGAGCACACTGCATCCAAGACCTTTAATTCATTGTCTCACCCAAAAGTTGCCTAATACGCCCATCTCATCGAGCAGAGCAGCTCTGGACTGGTCCTAAACCACTAAAGGACGATGGAATGGTCATCACCAAAATACACAGCCGGCAAATACGACAGGCTACCTCAAAACACTTCAAGCAGAGTCAAAGTCCACATAAATGGCAGCAGTTCAGTCGCAGTTCACGCAAGCAGCTGACAAAATGTTCTGCCAGCAGGGTGAACTTGGGTGAAGTGGGCGAAGACCAATCCTGACCACCGTTCTTCAAGTTAGTTGGTAACCAAGATGTGACGTAGTGGAGGAGAAGCTGCTGATTAACCATCACAGTTTTGATACTGGCAACTCGTATGAGATCACATCAACAACAGAAAAAAAAAGGTCATCTATCTCGTAAATCCTGCCTACACACACACACACACACACACACAGTGAAGAAAAGATAAACAGCATTAGGACAGAGTCCTACCTGTTTTTCAAGTGCTGAATACTACCGATGCACTTGAAGGTTCCATTGACCATGATAGCCAGACGTCCACACAGAGCTTCACATTCCTCCATGCTGAACACAGTCAACATACATTGTGTAATATTTCATCACATTTGATTAATGCTGTTTAACTACACTTATATACACCATAAACTTTGTAAATTGCCTACCTAAGGTTCTATATTTCCTCTAGCTAGTCAAAACAGTAACAAGTTGACTCCAGTGCATGACAACAGAATTTACACCAAAATGTTTACACCTGAACATCTTTTTGTCTATTTCAAAATCCAGTTTCTTCATACTTTCCTGTCCAAACAAATGGCTTTTCTCCCACTACATGGAACATCAGGAATCCCCCAACACCATCCCGCACACTGTGTGGAGATGTGGGAACTCGCACTATTCAACCTACAGGAATACATGAGCAGTCTCCCTTGAAAGACACATAATCAACTTGCTTTACTCAACAACAAATCAGTTTTCTCCTTTGCCTTATCATGGACATACCTCTCTCCCAGTCCAGTTCAAGCGCTTGAACATGGATCAGCAGAAACGCCCCTCTGAGTTGGCCTTTACTTCTCTCAAAGAGACGCCTTACCAATCAGAAATTCGAGAGAAGTTTTACGTCTCGTTTCCTCTCTTCAGTCTCCTTCGTTGCCAGGCTCCTTGGCGCAACCCAACAAGACTGGCATTTCCTCTCCCCCAGTCTTAAGAGTTTGCCATTCCTGCCAACATATGGTTTCTTCACTTGACCAGCATGGAATCTATGTCTTCTGCATCGGCTGCTCTCCATTCGCTCCAGGCAGCTCATGTGAGTGTTGGCCGACTTCTACATGACACTCATTTTTCTCTCTTTGGTATGATGATCACACAATTTTGGCCAGGATGGCGACCAAGGCTCCTTGCTCCGCTACTTCACGGTCCTGGGTGTGGAAGAGACAGGCCAGCACCTCCCCCAGCACACTCTTCTACCCCCACCCCCGGGCAAACCGTTTTGGAAGAGTGGTCGTCTTCATTTCCTCCATGTTGGCCTCAGAGGAAGTGGACCCATGCAAATGGCACCGGCTTGGAGAGTGGCCTGGCAGACGCTGGTCCAAGGAGGGTAACTGGTGTGATTGGGCAATGTGAGCTGGGAGGACAGGCTGCACTGGGACCAACTGCCAGGCAGGTGCACAATTTTCTTCCTCAAATGGATGAATTAAAATAATGCTTAAGTTTTCATGTGTTTGGACTTTTAAGGTTGCTGAAGTGTCGAATGTTTATTCCATGCATGTACAGGTGTTTTGGGTGGTGGGGGCTTTCTATTGTTGTTGTTTCTCTGTTTGTAAGGTGCAAGTATTTATCTTTTTCTGCATTTCTGATGCAATATGGTAACAGGTCTGTTAACTATAACTGCTTAGAGACATCCAGATTTTGGGTGCTAAACTGTGAATAGCTTCATAGCAGGTGTTTACATGTGGTTTACTTTTTAAAGCAAAACACAAACAGATTATAATGCAGGTTGGAGAATTCTCCTCGGATCTAAGGATTTCCAAGTAAATTACCTGATTTTCAGAGGCAGGAAAAATGAATATCCATGGGGGAAAAATCTGTTAAAAGTTGCTTCAGTGCCCCGAGTTCTGCATCCTATCCAGTTTTTCCAATCCAGGTTTCCATGATTTTATGTTCAGCGCTCTGCTGCCCGCAGTTGTTACTTATCACGGCGCTTGTGCTTGCATCAATTAGAGGATTTCAGTGGCGGGCAAATATGTAGATGAATGCAAGTCGTTCTGCCATTTTTCTGGTTGTCCATCATGCAGAGACTTCTTTCGGAGGAAAAATATGATGTCTTTGCATGTCACGAATCGTAAATCAAGGTGAGATGTTTGAGGAAGATACAACTGCCAACTGTTGGAGATATGACTGGACTGAAAAGACTACAAAAATGAGCTATTTCGATCAGCAGAATTTGACCTGGTATCAGAAAGTGAACTAGCTGGGAACAGCACATTATGACTTTTTCACTTTATTCAAAAGAGCTGAACTACGCAAGTCATGGATTTAACAGCGTTCTTTCAACATGCGCACTGCAAGATGTATCTTGATGCTTCTAAAGCACTGGACTGCAATCAGACTGGATTTCTTGATCGGATGAATGTCCCCCCCCCCCTCCCCTTTTTATTTTCCCCCCAAAATAAACGAACATGCATGGATTTTTAATACTTGACAGTGTGACAGCCCAGATGAGTGATCCATTATGTATCCCTGTGGTGGGCTTGATTACAAATACCATGAAGTGAGATGCAGAAAGCTGACTGTGTCCATAACAAAAGATATTGCTTTTTCATTACCAGGTTATATGCATGACTGCTGAGACAAATACCAATGTCTTTTTTTTTTGTTTTTGTTTTCTAGAAATGTATTAAATTTCAGTATGCAGGCCAAAGTGTGTGCACACATCTTCCAAATTTTCCTAAAAAGGGGGGTGGAGTGTATGTGTGTGTGTGCGTGTGTGTGTGTGTGTGTGTGTGTGTGTGTGTGTGTATGTGTGTGTGTGTGTGTGTGTGTGTGTGTGTGTGTGTGTGTGTGTGTGTGTGTGTGTGTGTGTGCGTGCGCGTGTGTGTGTGTGTGTGCATGCATGTGTGTGTATGCATGTGTGTTCAGTTATTTTCTTTTGGTTTCTCTGCTTCCTGTACAGTGATTTGCCTATCATGAGAGACCACAAAACAGTCTTCAAAACTACTTAGATTCGCCTCCCCCTGGACCCCTACCAGGGCATTGCCTAGGGAGCCCCTGGATCTTGGCCTTTTTCAGAGATTTTTCAAGTCAGCTGTTCTCTTGCCTGATAATAACAACCAAGCTGTGTATTTCAAGACACTAAACAACAGGATCATGACTGAATCTTTGATCTGCATGCAACAACAATATTGTAAAATTCATAACACACATTTCAGAACTGCAAATCGATGTAACCATTCAGCTGTCATGCACATTAACGATTATCTTCCCTTGTCTACGGTTCAGTGACAACATAGTGTGATTGTCACCTGTGGGAGGTGAGGATGACAGAGCGGCCTGACTTGACGATGTTGTTGATGCAGTTCCACAAAAAACGTCGGGCCTTGGGGTCCATGCCTGTGGTGGGCTCATCCTGCTCACAAAATCATCACCGTTGCACAAGGCAGTAGTGCGCCAAATAATGTCACTGCTATCAACCACCTGTTAGCAAACACTGGGCTGTTAAGCTAGAGAAAGGGAATTAAAAACAACAATAATCTCAATGAAAATGAGGCATTTTATTATGTGCTTTGATACCATATATAGTAAGACTTGTCAAACTGCAGCAAGCTTTGACCAGTATTTGTTTGGTCAAAGTTTGTGGCAAATCACATGCAATACGAACAAATTCCAAAAGCCAAAGGATTTCAATTACTAAATCGTACTACCATACAACACCAAAAAGATAAATCCCTTCTCACAACAACAATTCAGTCAGAAACCTCTAAGTTTACTTTTAAATGGCTGCGTCTGTAAAAAAAACAAGCATAAAATTTTTTTTCCTGGCATAAAGAAGACAATGGCAAGAAAGACTGTACCAAAAAGATCAGCGGTGGATTGCCGATGAGGGCGATGGCCGTGGACAATTTTCGTTTGTTTCCCCCTGAATAACTGCTGGAGATTTTGTCAGCATACATGGTGAGACCAAGCTTGTCTATGGCCCAACCAGCAACCTAGACACATACACACACACACACACACACACACACACACACATGCATGCACACACGCATACACCATTCACATTAGAAAGAATGAAACAATAAAAGAAGTTACACTCCCTCTGCGGTGTCCTGTTTCTCTAAGACTTTCTCATCTTCTTTTCAGGTTTGTCTTTGCTGCATCAGGACAAAGAACAGACATACTGACAGCATGGGCAAGACAATAGATTACAGCCAGTTTAAAGTGAAAAACAATATGTGTGTGTGTGTATGTGTGAGAACATGCATGCATGCGTGCGAGTGTGTGTGTGTGTGTGTATGTGTGTGTGTGTGTGTGTGTGTGTGTGTGTGTGTGTGTGTGTGTGTGTGTGTGTGTGTGTGTGTGAGAGAGAGAGAGAGAGAGAGAGAGTGTGTGTGTGTGTGTATGTGTATGTGTGTACAAGCGAGTGTGCATGCACGCGTGCGAGTCTGAAAGACAGAATAAGAGAGAGAGGGAGAGAGACACAGACAGACAGACAGAGGGACAGAGAAACAGAGACAGGCAGATACACAGACAAACAGAGGGACAGAGTGAGAGAGAGAGAGAGACTTCAGACACAGAAGACAAGCAAGCAGATAAGCAGACAGACAAAAAGATCAATGAGAGAGAAAGGAGAACAGAGGGCAAAAGTCATGGAGAGGTGTAAACTAGTTCAACAAGCCACCACAGTTAGACCAAAGGCACACATCAACGGACAAGACTGTTTCTCTCACAGATCGGACATCCTTCCAGTGTATTCCTCGAATGCGGGCGTAAAATTCCAGATGCTCCCGGCCAGTCAGAAGAGGATCCAAGGCATCAAACTGGGGGCAGTATCCCATGAACTGCTGCACTTCCACCATGTCTGTGGTCACGCTGGAAACATTAAATCATCATCATCACTTTGCTGTTATCATTTACTGTTTATTTACATTAACATTTTTGTGCTTTCAGTTTGTCAGGATCAAATGCTAACAGGTGAAAACTTCATACCTGTTTTACAAACACTGTTGTTGTTTTTTTCAGACTTTACTTTTTCTTTAATTCACCAGACAGCACACCTTTCATGAGCTGATTAGAAGCCAGTGTGGGGGGTCAAAGATAAAAGGATAGATTGTGATAAACAGACAAATGCAAACAATTCCATGTTTATTGCAAACAATTCCATGTTTATTGCAAACAATTCCATGTTTATTGCAAACAATTCCATGTTTATTGCAAACAATTCCATGTTTATTGCAAACAATTCCATGTTTACACCACGGGGCAACTAAAACTAACTGCTTTTCCATTATGGTTACATCATAAGAATTTTGGGATGCAAAAAAAAAAAAAAAAACCCAAAGAGAACAAACAAAAAAGCTGTACAGGTCACTGAATGAATGGGCTTTTCTTTTTTTTAAAAGAAAATGGAGCTTGATACAACTGATCCACATATGCATGCAACCACACACATACATTCACACACAAACACATGCACACACACACACACTCACACACACACACACACACACACACACACCTACATACACACTGCCAACAACCAGGCCGACTCACCTGTACCCATTGATGAAGGCATCTCCACTGCTGACATCTATGTCACCTGTCAGCATTTTGAAGGTGGTGGTCTTGCCCGCTCCATTGACTCCAAGCAGACCAAAGCACTGGCCAGCCGGCACCCCAACACACAGGTGGTCCACTGCCGCCATGCGACCTTTCCGGCCAGGGGCCCAGTACACCTGGACATGCAGTAATGACCAGTGAATTAACAGTCAGATCAGGTTTCTCCTTATTCTTTCCTTCTCTGTCTCTTCTGCCCCACCCAATAGCAAAAACAGTTGGCCTTCTCATTTCTTTCTCGTGTTCCCCCCCCCCCCCCCCCCCCCCGATTCTTTTCATTTCATATAAATCCTCTACACATCACATTCAATTTCACATTACAGATAATCAAAATGAAACCTGCCTGTATCTTTTTCCTTTACTTTTGCCAAACACGTGTACAAAATACAGCGAAATTGAATGGGCACACAGGTCTGAAGACGGTGAAAGGAAAGCAACTCATGAAACATGGTATCGACTGAGAAAACCTAGATACAGTTGAGTTTTGATCTGGAGCTTACTGAACATTACAAGTATACTAAGAAGTCAGCACTATATGTTGCTCTGCTAATGAGTTATCTTGGAAGGGTCACTAGTTCAACTGGTGCCTACTTCATGTAAATTAAAATCAATGCCCCCACCCCCCAACCACCACCACCCCCCTACACACACACACACACACACACACACACCCTACCTAACTCCCCCATCTTCTGTTTTCCTGCTCCTGTTCTTTTCAAGACTTCTCTGTACACAGGAAGAAGTTGCAACATCCAAACCAGTGGACTGGGGTGGCAGCATATACAGATTCCAGCCAAAGCACAGATTTCTTCTCAATACAGGAATATTCCTTCAAATGCACAAGACAAAATGCTGTCTTTTTCCAATAAAAATCAACAGCTTCTTGGCAATCTAAACACGTCTGCAGATGAAATAACTTCCACCATGAAGAGGACCAGACAGACAGAACACACATCACTGCAACATTCAACAATCCTAGACCAAAACACACCCACTGTAATTGAGTACCTTGGTCAAATTTTCTATTTTCATGATGTCTGACTCTGCCCCACCGGACAGGACTCTCCGTCGCTCCTTTGCTACATCCATGTCTTCATCCTCCAGGGGGCGGAACTTGCCACTCCTCTTCATGCAGCTGTCATGGATGACACATAATTATGGTATGAAAGGACTGTGTTTACTGCAGTAAAAAGGCTTCCAATTATCTCCCTGCTTTTTCATGCAGCTGTCATGGAGGACACATAATTATGGTATGAAAGGACTGTGTTTACTGCAGTAAAAGGGCTTCCAATTATCTCCCTGCTTTGGTTGTGACTATATTCTCTGACAACTACTTATAAATGAAATGACCTACAGCAACATAATTTGTAGATGTACTGTTTCTGATAATAATCATTAACGAATGAAATATGGCCACTGATAAATCATACCTGTAATGGTATTGTTTTTAATTCGCAGGGAAGAGGAAGCAGCTTGCTAGGTGCTGATATAGAAATTATTCTGAACTGACAATCAGAAATTGTAGCATATTACCCGGCTCAGGATTATCTTTTCAAAGCTTCTCAACATGAGATTTTCAAACTCTATTTTGGGGGTAAAAAATGTCTCTCTCTCTTGGCCATAAGGGGGACTACCCCAACACCTCATAAAGGAATATGCTCAAAATAAATCACTGGATTTCAATTAAAACTGCTCCACTTTTAAAAATGCATGTTCCATGATAGGGAATTAATTATTCTCGTACCGGTTTCCAGAACTTTTTGTTGGCTGCATTTTCCTTTTGTGGTAACATATCAGTCAGATTCCTATGATAATTTGCCTGCACTCATTCCTGGTCATTTCTTATAAAAATGATAATAAAATGGGAAAAAAAGCAAACTAAAGCATGAGGAAGGAATAAAAGGAGTTAAAAGAGAGCACTGAAGGGAAAAAAAGAAACAAACTTGATAAGCAGTCCAACATGCAGAGTCATATACATGACAAAATGATAGTCAGATGGCAAAAAAAATCACTGAAAATCAGTACAAATTCTTTACCACACACACACACACACAACAATAACAAACAGAAACAGTCAGTGTAAGCACAAAGAGTAAGCATGCAGACCGACATGGACACAGGCCTCACTTGGACTTGATGAAGAAGTGGTACTCAATGAAGATGTTGAGCAGGAAGAAGACGATGCCCAGCAGGAAGAGGAAAAACAGGTTACGCCCCACCAGCTTCCAGGAAAAGATGTCATACTCCAGCTTCTCCCCTGAACAACAGTCACCGCAGCAGTGAGAATACAAGCCTAAATACAATCCAAGTGTGAGGCAGATGTTATTTGGAAGGATCATGGCCTGACCAATGCGCTGAGTTATGGGTAGATCAGAGAAGGCTCATCAAAAACAATACTTTCGCCCCTAACCACCTCACCCATACCTACCCCAATTTCAGATTTTGTTTTTGATTTACAGCTCATGGACTGGCCCGAACAGAGTGATATTGCCTCCTTGAAGAAACTACAGGTGATATGGATATGTGTGGGGGGTGTGTGTGTGTGTGTGTGTGTGTGTGTGTGTGTGTGTGTGTGTGTGTGTGTGTGCGCGTGCGCGTAAGTGTGTGTGTGTGTGTGTGTGTGTGTGTGTGCGCGCGTTAGTGTGTGTGTGCGCAAGCGCATGTATGGGTGTGTATGTGCATGTGTGTGTGTGTGAGTGTGTGCATGAATGCATGCGTGCATGCATGTGTGGGTGCGTGTGTGTACATGATATTGAAGATAAAGTTTAGTCTAGAACCGATGAAACACCTAAGATGAACAGGTAGTATTCTGAAACATTTTTAACATTTTTACAAAATTAGAGGGAACACAACTACTAAAATTCAATTGTAAATATGTTTTTATGGAATTGGAAGAAAACAAATACAGAATGAAAACTTATAAACAGATGCTACTTTTATAAAGAACAACTTAAAAAATCTGTCATACAAGTAAACCCCTAAGCCGGGAACTTCTCTGTGCTACTTGCAAAAGGAAAAGGAAAGCATTAACAAATTCAACTTTGAAATTACTATTACTGTTTCCATATTCCATGAATTACAAGGCACTTTGGATTATTTGACACATCCCCCATATAAAAAATAAATAAATAAAAATACATAACAAGCAGCATAATATATGGAGCACACAATTATGATTAACAAATGAAAGAGATCAAAATTCAGAGAAAAGTCCAACTTTAAAGAAAAGTCCAGCTTGTTTTTGGAGATACCCGAGACACTGCCCATAACATACTGAATACTCACATGCATACACACATCAATCAATGCACTCATATAATGCTTTCGTCCAGAAAATTCTGATTCCTCAGAATCACTGACTAATGTAGAGTTGAAGCTGAGCATTGATGAGTTGCTTGTCATTGATGCAGTGGCCATATCTGCACCTTCACCTGATGTCAGTGTCAACGCCATGTCATCATCAGAACACTCTTTCGCATGTTGCGTTGTCTGTTCTGTTAATATCTACCATCTTGAATCTGTTGGCCTTCAGTCTGTCTTAAACTAAAAAAAGACCCTTTCCATCCATCCTCTGGGTGTGTCACCGATCTTCTAGTTCCACTTCCACATTGGGCCTGCTTAACTTGCTGCATATGGCAGCTTTTCTGGTCGTGTAAGAAGCTTCGAGCTGATCTCTTTTTCGTGTCCATTTTTGGAACATGTACTCACTGATACCTAGTTCAAAAGTATCTTTATTGTTGCCTCGAAAGCTGGCTCAATTTTCAGCTCTGAAACCTAATCATTATAATGTTTGGCATTCTAGCACAGTCAGTGTTCTTCTTTTCATTTGCAGTGGTAAAGTCTGTGATAATGCTACAGTAATGACTTGGGTTTAGTGATGCTGTCCTGTCCAGTTGGCCCCTAGAACTGATGGAGTTGTTTGTGTCAATGTGAGTAGTATGAAAGCATGCTCACTGCGAGCTGGTTTTATTCTTATTCAGTGGAATGCTTCATTCTGCTATAAAAATCACGCTTCCGGGTTTGCATATTAATCTTGACATCATCCTGATTCACAACAGCCTTTTGAAAGATTTTTACTGCGTTCAGTTCAGTGCATCATTAAGTCTGCAAAATTAGATAAAAGAACAGCAGAACAAGAAGGTAAAGAGTATACATACAAATATCAAAAAAAATAAAAATAAAAACAAAAACAAAACAAAAAAACTGATGTCAAAATTGGTGATGATGATTAAGATCACTGAGCTAACAGGAATGACAATGAAACCATACCATATCTACTGATCAGGTCAGCTCTAAGTTGATAAGCTGTCATATCGATCAGGCCACGCCCCAGGCAATAGTGGGGCAACAAGAGAAACACCTGCTTCAGGATTGTGTTGATTTCCTTCAATTCCTGTACACACACACACACACGCACACACACACACACACACACACACACACACACACACACACACACACATACATACACCATGCAAGTACACACAGAAAATTATACATGTTTACTCACTCACTCACACACACACACACACGCATATGACATGCAAATACACACACACACACATACACATACACTATCATAAAACACTCATTCAATATGACTGTTCTAAATTCATTGATGAATGCCTTGATGAATCCTCTCACATAATATTTAGATGACATCTCATCTGGAAGTATCTCCCAGTGCCATGTTTTTTCTCCCTACAAAAAGCTAACATGACTGCATCATTTCCCCCTTTCTCTGTTCTGGCACATTTGCTCCTGCCTAAGGCACTGGAAGGTTTTCTTTCAGTTTTCAATATCATTTTTTCAATCACTCCAGAGTGAGTATTACAATCCCGACACTTATGATTCAAAATTACAAACTACACATATAAATACATTTGCTGTCTCTTCATCAAACATCACACACACACACACACACACACACACACACACACACACACTCACACATGCACACACTCACATTTACAATGGTCCTCTTTTCCTCCTTTTAATCAACTGAAAGTTGTTGTTTTTTTCTTTAACTAAAAAAAA
This sequence comes from Conus canariensis, assembly GCA_033310375.1. Taxonomy (NCBI): domain Eukaryota; kingdom Metazoa; phylum Mollusca; class Gastropoda; order Neogastropoda; family Conidae; genus Conus; species Conus canariensis. Next base: position 21,241,670 of record CM065726.1, read on the forward strand.
AAAAAGAAGCAGCATCCAATGCACAAGGAAGCCAATGGGAAAAATTCTCCACCTCATCATCATTCTGCAGAATCTCCAGGATGAAGGTGGAGATGGTGGACACAGTCCCCAGGAAGGTGTTCACACATGACAGAGCCACAAACGCTGAGCTGGGCACTGAGAATAGCCTTGAAAATGGGTACATCATGGGAGTTATGGCCCACCTGTAAACCAGGATACATCATGGGAGTTATGGCCCACCTGTAAACCAGGGTACATCATGGGAGTTATGGCCCACCTGTAAACCAGGGTACATCATGGGAGTTATGGCCCACCTGTAAACCAGGGAACATCATGGGAGTTATGGCCCACCTGTAAATCAGGGAACATCATGGGAGTTATGGCCCACCTGTAAACCAGGGTACATCATGGAAGTTATGGCCCACCTGTAAACCAGGGTACATCATGGGAGTTATGGCCCACCTGTAAACCAGGGAACAGGTCAGGCATCTTACTGGGATGGAATTCTCTCCCTTTCTTTCTTTGTTCTCTTGCTAGAACTCCCACGTTCGCCATTAGTGAGATTGTTGTGTATGCCACTGTTTTTAATCCCAATGTCTTCAGGTATGACAAATAAACAACCACATCATAGGTACATTATAAGAATAATCAATCATCTATGAATTATTGTACACCCAGCAAGAACATGCATGAGAATAAGTACATCATCAAAGAGATAGGTCATCATTGAAAGGTAGATCACAGTGACAGTTTTTCATTCTCAAGTTTGAGGCAACTTCTCCTGTATTTCTTTAGCATGCAAGTTACTAAGGCTCCAAACCAACAGAGGTTATGATGTCCATATAGGAAAAAATACAAAATGATTGAAGGAAAAGAAAGTCACCACAGTGATCCTTCACATAGGAAACAGAAATGTATGCAAATGAATTTAAAACATGCATCACTTTCTGTCTCACACACACACACACACACACACACACACACACACACACACACACACACACACACACACACTGAATAGTGAACCAAGATGATTAAAACCAAGATCATTCAGATCATAGTCTCACCCATAGAGAAAGAGCAGAGAAACAAGACATGGTGCGTTCGTTGATGACACATAGGCATCCTCACCAAAGGCCACAAAAATCAAGATGCACAAAATTGCCGGCACTGCGTAGTTCATCTGAAACAAAAACAGACAGTGAAGCCAAGCTAGATATCCTTTCAGTTTTCATGCAGGCTTTCTTTCTGTAACTGCAAAGACAAATGCATTCTAATTACAGTCATAATTGAAGCATTTTAAGTTCAGACCTAGTATCCAATTGTTCCTGGGGCAGGATGAATAGCTCTTTAACAAATGCTGTACCACACAGACTCATTCACACATATGAATTCTGTTCTCTGTAAAGGAAAGCAGGCACACTGACACAAAGCGGAACCTCTCTAAAATGACCCTACACAAATCCTTTAACACTGGGTCTGTGTAGGGTCTCTGTTTCAGCCTATCTATGTAGGGTCTCTGTTTCAGCCTATCTATGTAGGGTCTCTGTTTCAGCCTATCTATGTAGGGTCTCTGTTTCAGCCTATCTATGTAGGGTCTCTGTTTCAGCCTATCTATGTAGGGTCTCTGTTTCAGCCTATCTATGTAGGGTCTCTGTTTCAGCCTATCTGTGAAGGGTCTCTGTTTCAGCCTATCTGTGAAGGGTCTCTGTTTCGGCCTATCTATGAAGGGTCTCTGTTTCAGCCTATCTGTGAAGGGTCTCTGTTTCGGCCTATCTATGAAGGGTCTCTGTTTCAGTCTATCTGTGAAGGGTCTCTGTTTCGGCCTATCTGTGAAGGGTCTCTGTTTCAGCCTATCTGTGAAGGGTCTCTGTTTCAGCCTATCTATGAAGGGTCTCTGTTTCAGCCTATCTATGAAGAGTCTCTGTTTCAGCCTATCATAGCCCTGCTGACCACACAGGACCCTTCAATGGCTGTCACCACACAGAAACCCTCTGTCATACAAAACAAACAAAATCACCACCAATAAACAACAAAACAACAATATCTACAATTCATAACACAACAGATGCATTATTGGCGGTCTTTAAGGCTGATAAAATCAAGCTGAGAGCTAAAGGAATCTGCTATTCTGCTTGATTTATCACCCTCAGATAAAAAAAAAAAAATTCATACATATTCAACAAACAAAAAAACCCCACACTGCCAAAGAGAAATTGTAAAAATAAATGGACAGCTAGTGTACATCGGGGACAGTGTTTACTGAGGCAAAGAGGCAATGGGCAATGAATGGCTAATATTAACTGATTCATTGTGGATAGTGTTCAGTATTGCAGACACTGGAGACTGTACAGCTAGTGAATAGCCAGTGTACACTGTGTGCAGTCTATAATTACAGACACTGGAGAATGAATAGCTAGTGAACAGCTGTTGGACACTGTGGGCAGTATCTATAATGACAGACACTAGAGAATGGACAACTAGTGAAGAGCTGTTGGACACTGTGGGCAGTATTTATAATGACAGACACTGGAGAATGGACAACTAGTGAAGAGCTGTTGGACACTATGGGCAGTATCTATAATGACAGACACTGGAGAATGGACTAGTCAACAGCTGTTGGACACTGTGGGCTGTATCTATAATGACATACACTGGAGAATGGACAACTAGAACAGCTGTTGGACACTGTGGGCAGTATCTATAATGACAGACACTGGAGAATGGACAACTAGAACAGCTGTTGGACACTGGGCAGTATCTATAATGAAGACACTGGAGAATGGACAATTAGTGAACAGCTGTTGGACACTGTGGGCTGTATCTATAATGACAGACACTGGGGAATGGACAACTAGAACAGCTGTTGGACACTGTGGGTAGTATCTGTAATGAAGACACTGGAGAATGGACAACTAGTGAACAGCTGTTGGACACTGTGGGCACTATCTATAATGACAGACACTAGAGAATGGACAACTAGTGAACAGCTTTTGGACACTGTGGGCACTATCTATAATGACAGACACTGGGGAATGGACAACTAGTTAACAGCTGTTGGACACTGTGGGCACTATCTGTAATGAAGACACTGGAGAATGGACAACTCGTCAACAGCTGTTGGACACTGTGGGCAGTATCTATAATGACAGACACTGGAGAATGGACAACTAGTCAACAGCTGTTGGACACTGTGGGCAGTATCTATAATGACAGACACGGGAGAATGGACAACTAGTCAACAGCTGTTGGACACTGTGGGCAGTATCTGTAATAAAGACACTAGAGAATGGACAACTAGTCAACAGCTGTTGAACACTGTGGGCAGTATCTATAATGACAGACACTGGAGAATGGACAACTAGTGAACAGCTGTTGGACACTGTGGGCAGTATCTATAATGACAGACACTGGAGAATGAACTACTAGTGAACAGCTGTTGAACACTGTGGTTATATCTATAATGACAGACACTGGAGAATGGACAACTAGTCAACAGCTGTTGGACACTGTGGGCAGTATCTATAATGACAGACACTGGAGAATGGACAACTAGTCAACAGCTGTTGGACACTGTGGGCAGTATCTATAATGACAGACACTGGAGAATGGACAACTAGTCAACAGCTGTTGAACACTGTGGTTATATCTATAATGACAGACACTGGAGAATGGACAACTAGTCAACAGCTGTTGGACACTGTGGGCAGTATCTGTAATAAAGACACTAGAGAATGGACAACTAGTGAACAGCTGTTGAACACTGTGGGCAGTATCTATAATGACAGACACTGGAGAATGGACAACTAGTGAACAGCTGTTGGACACTGTGGGCAGTATCTATAATGACAGACACTGGAGAATGAACTACTAGTGAACAGCTGTTGAACACTGTGGTTATATCTATAATGACAGACACTGGTGAATGGACAACTAGTCAACAGCTGTTGGACACTGTGGGCAGTATCTATAATGACAGACACTGGAGAATGGACAACTAGTCAAAAGCTGTTGGACACTGTGGGCAGTATCTATAATGACACACACTGGAGAATGGACAACTAGTCAACAGCCGTTGAACACTGTGGTTATATCTGTAATGACAGACACTGGAGGATGAACTACTAGTGAACAGCTGTTGGACACTGTGGGCAGTATCTATAATGAGAGACACTGGAGAATGGACAACTAGTCAACAGCTGTTGGACACTGTGGGCAGTATCTATAATGACAGACACTGGAGAATGGACAACTAGTCAACAGCTGTAGGACACTGTGGGCTGTATCTATAATGACAGACACTGGAGAATGAACTACTAGTGAACAGCTGTTGGACACTGTGGGCAGTATCTATAATGACAGACACTGGAGAATAGACAACTAGTCAACAGCTGTTGAACACTGTGGGCAGTATCTGTAATGAAGACACTGGAGAACGGACAACTAGTGAACAGCTGTTGGACACTGTGGTCAGTATCTATAATGACAGACACTAGAGAATGGACAACTAGTCAACAGCTGTTGGACACTGTGGGCTGTATCTATAATGACAGACACTGGAGAATGGACAACTAGTCAACAGCTGTTGGACACTGTGGGCAGTATCTATAATGACACACACTGGAGAATGGACAACTAGTGAACAGCTGTTGGATACTGTGGGCAGTATCTATAATGACAGACACTGGGGAATGGACAACTGGAACAGCTGTTGGACACTGTGGGCAGTATCTATAATGACACACACTGGAGAATGGACAACTAGTGAACAGCTGTTGGACACTGTGGGCAATATCTGTAATGACACACACTGGAGAATGGACAACTAGTGAACAGTTGTTGGACACTGTGGGCAGTATCTATAATGACAGACACTGGAGAATGGACAACTAGTGAACAGCTGTTGAACACTGTGGGCAGTATCAGTAATGAAGACACTGGAGAATGGACAACTAGTGAACAACTGTTGGACACTGTTTGGCAGTAACTTTAATGAAGACACTGGAGAATGAGGAACTAGTGAACAGCTGTGAACACTGTGGGCAGTATCTGTAATGAAGACACTGGAGAACGGACAACTAGTGAACAGCTGTTGGACACTGTGGGCAGTATCTATATTGACAGACACTAGGAATGAATAGCTAGTGAATAGCTGTTGAACACTGCAGGCAGTATCTATAATGAAGACACTGGAGAATGAATACTAGTGAACAGTGTTGGACACTGTGGGCACTATCTGTAATGAAGACACTGGAGAATGGACAACTCGTCAACAGCTGTTGGACACTGTGGGCAGTATCTATAATGACAGACACTGGAGAATGGACAACTAGTCAACAGCTGTTGGACACTGTGGGCAGTATCTATAATGACAGACACGGAGAATGGACAACTAGTCAACAGCTGTTGGACACTGTGGGCAGTATCTGTAATAAAGACACTAGAGAATGGACAACTAGTCAACAGCTGTTCAACACTGTGGGCAGTATCTATAATGACAGACACTAGAGAATGGACAACTAGTGAACAGCTGTTGGACACTGTGGGCAGTATCTATAATGACAGACACTGGAGAATGAACTACTAGTGAACAGCTGTTGAACACTGTGGTTATATCTATAATGACAGACACTGGGAATGGACAACTAGTGAACAGCTGTTGGACACTGTGGGCAGTATCTATAATGACAGACACTGGAGAATGGACAAACTAGTCAACAGCTGTTGGACACTGTGGGGCAGTATCTATAATGACAGACACGGAGAATGGACAACTAGTCAACAGCTGTTGGACACTGTGGGCAGTATCTGTAATAAAGACACTAGAGAATGGACAACTAGTCAACAGCTGTTGAACACTGTGGGCAGTATCTATAATGACAGACACTGGAGAATGGACAACTAGTGAACAGCTGTTGGACACTGTGGGCAGTATCTATAATGACAGACACTGGAGAATGAACACTAGTGAACAGCTGTTGAACACTGTGGTTATATCTATAATGACAGACACTGGAGAATGGACAACTAGTCAACAGCTGTTGGACACTGTGGGCAGTATCTATAATGACAGACACTGGAGAATGGACAACTAGTCAACAGCTGTTGGACACTGTGGGCAGTATCTATAATGACAGACACTGGAGAATGGACAACTAGTCAACAGCTGTTGAACATTGTGGTTATATCTATAATGACAGACACTGGAGAATGGACAACTAGTCAACAGCTGTTGGACACTGTGGGCAGTATCTGTAATAAAGACACTAGAGAATGGACAACTAGTCAACAGCTGTTGAACACTGTGGGCAGTATCTATAATGACAGACACTGGAGAATGGACAACTAGTGAACAGCTGTTGGACACTGTGGGCAGTATCTATAATGACAGACACTGGAGAATGAACTACTAGTGAACAGCTGTTGAACACTGTGGTTATATCTATAATGACAGACACTGGTGAATGGACAACTAGTCAACAGCTGTTGGACACTGTGGGCAGTATCTATAATGACAGACACTGGAGAATGGACAACTAGTCAAAAGCTGTTGGACACTGTGGGCAGTATCTATAATGACACACACTGGAGAATGGACAACTAGTCAACAGCTGTTGAACACTGTGGTTATATCTATAATGACAGACACTGGAGAATGGACAACTGGTGTACAGCTGTTGGATACTGTGGGCAGTATCTATAATGACAGACACTGGAGAATGGACAACTAGTGAACAGCTGTTGGACACTGTGGGCAGTATCTTAATGACAGACACTGGAGAATGGACAACTAGTCAACAGCTGTTGGACACTGTGGGCTGTATCTATAATGACAGACACTGGAGAATGGACAACTAGTCAACAGCTGTTGGACACTGTGGGCAGTATCTATAATGACAGACACTAGAGAATGGACAACTAGTCAACAGCTGTTGGACACTGTGGGCATATCTATAATGACAGACACTAGAGAATGGACAACTAGTGAACAGCTGTTGAACACTGTGGGCTGTATCTATAATGTCAGACACTGGAGAATGGACAACTAGAACAGCTGTTTGACACTGTGGGCAGTATCTATAATGAAGACACTGGAGAATGGACAACTAGTCAACAGCTGTTGGACACTGTGGGCTGTATCTATAATGACAGACACTGGAGAATGAACTACTAGTGAACAGCTGTTGGACACTGTGGGCAGTATCTATAATGACAGACACTGGAGAATAGACAACTAGTGAACAGCTGTTGAACACTGTGGGCAGTATCTGTAATGACAGACACTGGAGAATGGACAACTAGTGAACAGCTGTTGGACACTGTGGGCAGTATCTATAATGACAGACACTGGGAGAATGGACAACTAGAACAGCTGTTGGACACTGTGGGCAGTATCTGTAATGACAGACACTGGAGAATGACAACTAGTCAAAAGCTGTTTGTAACACTGTGGGCAGTATCTATAATGACACACACTGGAGAATGGACAACTAGTGAACAGCTGTTGGACACTGTGGGCAATATCTGTAATGACACACACTGGAGAATGGACAACTAGTGAACAGTTGTTGGACACTGTGGGCAGTATCTATAATGACAGACACTGGAGAATGGACAACTAGTGAACAGCTGTTGAACACTGTGGGCAGTATCAGTAATGAAGACACTGGAGAATGGACAACTAGTCAACAACTGTTGGACACTGTTTGGCAGTATCTTTAATGAAGACACTGGAGAATGGGGAACTAGTGAACAGCTGTTGAACACTGTGGGCAGTATCTGTAATGAAGACACTGGAGAACGGACAACTAGTGAACAGCTGTTGGACACTGTGGGCAGTATCTATAATGACAGACACTAGAGAATGAATAGCTAGTGAATAGCTGTTGAACACTGCAGGCAGTATACTATAAATGAAGACACTGGAGAATGAATAGCTAGTGAACAGCTGTTGGACACTGTGGGCAGTATCTGTAATGAAAACACTGGAGAATGGACAACTAGTGAACAGCTACTGGACACTGTCGGCAGTATCTGTAATGAAGACACTGGAGAATGGACAACTAGTGTACAGCTGTTGGACACTGTGGGCAGTATCTGTAATGAAGACACTGGAGAATGGACAACTAGTGTACAGCTGTTGGACACTGTCGGCAGTATCTGTAATGAAGACACTGGAGAATGGACAACTAGTGTACAGCTATTGGATACTGTGGGCAGTATCTATAATGACAGACACTGGAGAATGGACAACTAGTCAACAGCTGTTGGACACTGTGGGCAGTATCTATAATGACAGACACTGGAGAATGGACAACTAGTGAACAGCTGTTGGACACTGTGGGCTGTATCTATAATGACAGACACTGGAGAATGGACAACTAGTCAACAGCTGTTGGACACTGTGGGCAGTATCTATAATGACAGATACTGGAGAATGGACAACTAGTCAACAGCTGTTGGACACTGTGGGCAGTATCTATAATGACAGACACTAGAGAATGGACAACTAGTGAACAGCTGTTGAACACTGTGGGCAGTATCTATAATGTCAGACACTGGAGAATGGACAACTAGAACAGCTGTTGGACACTGTGGGCAGTATCTATAATGAAGACACTGGAGAATGGACAACTAATCAACAGCTGTTGGACACTGTGGGCTGTATCTATAATGACAGACACTGGAGAATGGACAACTAGTCAACAGCTGTTGGACACTGTGGGCTGTATCTATAATGACAGACACTGGAGAATGGACAACTAGTGAACAGCTGTTGGACACTGCTTGGCAGTATCTATAATGAAGACACTGGAGAATGGACAACTAGTGTACAGCTGTTGGACACTGTCGGCAGTATCTATGACAGACACTGGAGAATGGACAACTAGTCAACAGCTGTTGGACACTGTGGGCAGTATCTATAATGAAGACACTGGAGAATGGAAAAACTAGTCAACAGCTGTTGGACACTGTCGGCAGTATTTATAATGACAGACACTGGAGAATGGACAACTAGTCAACAGCTGTTGGACACTGTGGGCAGTATCTATAATGAAGACACTGGAGAATGGAAAACTAGTCAACAGCTGTTGGACACTGTGGGCAGTATTTATAATGACAGACACTGGAGAATGGACAACTCGTCAACAGCTGTTGGACACTGTGGGCAGTATCTGTAATGACAGACACTGGGGAATGGACAACTAGTGAACAGCTGTTGGACACTGTGGGTTGTATCTATAATAACAGACACTGGAGAATGGACAACTAGTGAACAGCTGTTGGACACTGTGGGCAGTATCTATAATGACAGACACTGGAGAATGGACAACTAGTCAACAGCTGTTGGACACTGTGGTTATATCTGTAATGACAGACACTGGGGAATGGACAACTAGTCAACAGATGTTGGACACTGTGGGCAGTATCTATAATGACACACACTGGAGAATGGATAACTAGTCAACAGCTGTTGGACACTGTGGGCAGTATCTGTAATGACAGACACTGGAGGATGAACTACTAGTGAACAGCTGTTGGACACTGTGGGCAGTATCTATAATGACAGACACTGGAGAATGGACAACTAGTCAACAGCTGTTGGACACTGTGGGCTGTATCTATAATGACAGACACTGGAGAATGGACAACTAGTCAACAGCTGTTGGATACTGTGGGCTGTATCTATAATGAGAGACACTGGAGAATGAACTACTAGTGAACAGCTGTTGGACACTGTGGGCAGTATCTATAATGACAGACACTGGAGAATGAACTACTAGTGAACAGCTGTTGAACACTGTGGTTATATCTATAATGACAGACACTGGAGAATGGACAACTAGTCAACAGCTGTTGGACACTGTGGGCAGTATCTATAATGACAGACACTGGAGAATGGACAACTAGTCAACAGCTGTTGGACACTGTGGGCTGTATCTATAATGACAGACACTGGAGAATGGACAAACTAGTCAACAGCTGTTGGACACTGTGGGCAGTATCTATAATGACAGACACTGGAGAATGGACAACTAGTCAACAGCTGTTGGACACTGTGGGCAGTATCTATAATGACAGACACTAGAGAATGGACAACTAGTGAACAGCATGTTGGAAACCTTGTGGGCAGTATCTATAATGACAGACACTGGAGAATGGACAACTAGTGAACAGCTGTTGGAACACTGTGGGCAGTATCTATAATGCAGACAATGGAGAATGGACATACTAAACAGCTGTTGGACACTGTGGGCAGTATCTATAATGACAGACACTGGAGAATGGACAACTAGTCAACAGCTGTTGGACACAGTGGGCTGTATCTATAATGACAGACACTGGAGAATGGACAACTAGTGACAGCTGTTGGACACTGTGGGCAGTATCTATAATGACAGACACTGGAGAATGGACAACTAGTCAACAGCTGTTGGACACTGTGGGCAGTATCTATAATGACAGACACTGGAGAATGGACAACTAGTCAACAGCTGTTGGACACTGTGGGCAGTATCTTAATGAAGACACTGGAGAATGGACAACTAGTGAACAGCTGTTGGACACTGTTGGCAGTATCTATAATGACAGACACTAGAGAATGGACAACTAGTGAACAGCTGTTGGACACTGTGGGCAGTATCTATAATGACAGACACTGGAGAATGGAAAACTAGTCAACAGCTGTTGGACACTGTGGGCAGTATCTATAATGAAGACACTGGAGAATGGAAAACTAGTCAACAGCTGTTGGACACTGTGGGCAGTATTTATAATGACAGACACGGGAATGGACAACTAGTCAACAGCTGTTGGACACTGTGGGCAGTATCTATAATGACAGACACTGGAGAATGAACTACTAGTGAACAGCTGTTGGACACTGTGGGCAGTATCTATAATGACAGACACTGGAGAATAGACAACTAGTGAACAGCTGTTGGACACTGTGGGCAGTATCTGTAATGACAGACCACTGGAGAATGGACAACTAGTGAACAGCTGTTGAACACTGTGGGCAGTATCTATAATGACACACACTGGAGAATGGACAACTAGTGAACAGCTGTTGGACACTGTGGGGCAATATCTGTAATGACACACACTGGAGAATGGACAACTAGTGAACAGTTGTTGGACACTGTGGGCAGTATCTATAATGACAGACACTGGAGAATGGACAAACTAATGAACAGCTGTTGAACACTGTGGGCAGTATCAGTAATGAAGACACTGGAGAATGGACAACTAGTCAACAACTGTTGGACACGTTTGGCAGTAATCTTTAATGAAGACACTGGAGGAATGGGAACTAGTGAACAGCTGTTGAACACTGTGGGCAGTATCTGTAATGAAGACACTGGAGAAGACAAACTAGTGAACAGCTGTTGGACACTGTGGGCAGTATCTATAATGGCAGACACGGAGAATGGACACTAGTGAATGCTGTTGAACACTGGGCAGTATCTATAATAGAAGATGGAGAATACTTGGAACAGCTGTTGGACCTGGGCAGATCTGTAATGAAAACACTGGGAGGACATTAACATTTGAAGGGACTTAAGCACTGAAAACAACTGTGACACTGTGGACATGGGACAGAACACTGAGATGACACTATAACTGTGGACACTGGCGACTTAATAAGAGAAATGCAACGGAGTTGAACGTGCACGATGAACACTGGAATGCAATATAAAGCTGGGAATGGAACTAAAAAGACTGGAGGACAACTGTAAGGGCCTGCACTATGGATGGGGCAACAGTAACAGCTGTTGCACTGGGCAGTACTAAACTGGATGAACAGAAGTGGACTGGGCAAACAATGGACACTGGGGCAACTATTAAAGGTGACATGTGCATATCAATAGCGGACAACTAGGAACAGCTGTTGGACACTGTGGGCGATCTAAATGACAGACACTGAGAATGACAACTATAAAGCTGTTGACACTGGGCGTATCTATAATGAAGACACTGGAGAATGGACAATAGGAACAGCTGTTGGACACTGTGGCAGTATCTATAATGAAACACTGGAGAATGGACAACTAGTGAACAGCTTTGGACACTGTGGCAGTATCTGTAATGAAGACACTGGAGAATGGACAATACTAGTGACAGTGTTGGACACTGTGGGCAGTATCTATAATGAAGACACTGGAGAATGGACAACTAGTGTACAGCTGTTGGACACTGTGGCAGTATCTGTAATGAAGACACTGGAGAATGGACAACTAGTCACAGCTATTGGACACTGTGGGCAGTATACTATAATGACAGACACTGGAGAATGGACAACTAGTAACAGCTGTTGGACATGTGGGCAGTATCTATAATGAAGACACTGAGAAGGACAACTAGTGAACAGCTGTTGGACACTGTGGGCAGTATCTAAAATGGACAGACACTGGAGAATGGAAAGCTAGTAATAGCTTGTTGGAACACTGTGGCAGTATCTATAATGAAGACACTGGAGAATGGAAACTAGTCAACAGCTGTTGGACACTGTGGGCAGTATCTTAATGAACAGACACTGGAGAAATGGACAACTAGTGAACAGCTAGTTGGAACACTGTGGCAGTATCTGTATGAATGCAGACACTGGAGAATGGACAACTAGTGTAACAGCTGTTGGACACTGTGGGCAGTATCTTAATGAAGAGACACTGGAGAATGGACAACTAATAACAGCTGTTGGACACTGTCGGGCAGTATCTTAATGAAGACACTGGAGAATGGACAACTATGTAACAGCTGTTGGATACTGTGGGCAGTATCTATAATGACAGACACTGGAGAATGGACAACTAGTGAACAGCTGTTGGACACACTGTGGGCAGTATCTATAATGACAGACACTGGAGAAATGGACAACTAGTGAACAGCTGTTGGACACTGTGGGCGTATCTTATAGACACTGGAGAATGGACAACTAGTGAACAGCTGTTGAACACTGTGGGCAGTATCAGTAATGAAGACACTGGAGAATGGACAACTAGTCAACAACTGTTGGACACTGTTTGGCAGTATCTTTAATGAAGACACTGGAGAATGGGGAACTAGTGAACAGCTGTTGAAACTGTGGGCAGTATCTGTAATGAAGACACTGGAGAACGGACAACTAGTGAACAGCTGTTGGACACTGTGGGCAGTATCTATAATGACAGACACTAGAGAATGAATAGCTAGTGAATAGCTGTTGAACACTGCAGGCAGTATCTATAATGAAGACACTGGAGAATGAATAGCTAGTGAACAGCTGTTGGACACTGTGGGCAGTATCTGTAATGAAAACACTGGAGAATGGACAACTAGTGAACAGCTACTGGACACTGTCGGCAGTATCTGTAATGAAGACACTGGAGAATGGACAACTAGTGTACAGCTGTTGGACACTGTGGGCAGTATCTGTAATGAAGACACTGGAGAATGGACAACTAGCGTACAGCTGTTGGACACTGTCGGCAGTATCTGTAATGAAGACACTGGAGAATGGACAACTAGTGTACAGCTGTTGGATACTGTGGGCAGTATCTATAATGACAGACACTGGAGAATGGACAACTAGTGAACAGCTGTTGGACACTGTGGGCAGTATCTATAATGACAGACACTGGAGAATGGACAACTAGTGAACAGCTGTTGGACACTGTGGGCTGTATCTATAATGACAGACACTGGAGAATGGACAACTAGTCAACAGCTGTTGGACACTGTGGGCAGTATCTATAATGACAGACACTGGAGAATGGACAACTAGTCAACAGCTGTTGGACACTGTGGGCAGTATCTATAATGACAGACACTAGAGAATGGACAACTAGTGAACAGCTGTTGAACACTGTGGGCAGTATCTATAATGTCAGACACTGGAGAATGGACAACTAGTGAACAGCTGTTGGACACTGTGGGCAGTATCTATAATAAAGACACTGGAGAATGGACAACTAGTGAACAGCTGTTGGACACTGTGGGCTGTATCTATAATGACAGACACTGGAGAATGGACAACTAGTCAACAGCTGTTGGACACTGTGGGCAGTATCTATAATGACAGACACTGGAGAATGGACAACTAGTCAACAGCTGTTGGACACTGTAGGCAGTATCTATAATGACAGACACTGGAGAATAGACAACTAGTGAACAGCTGTTGAACACTGTGGGCAGTATCTGTAATGAAGACACTGGAGAATGGACAACTAGTGAACAGCTGTTGGACACTGTTTGGCAGTATCTATAATGAAGACACTGGAGAATGGACAACTAGTCAACAGCTGTTGGACACTGTGGGCAGTATCTATGACAGACACTGGAGAATGGACAACTAGTCAACAGCTGTTGGACACTGTGGGCAGTATCTATAATGAAGACACTGGAGAATGGAAAACTAGTTAACAGCTGTTGGACACTGTGGGCAGTATTTATAATGACAGACACTGGAGAATGGACAACTAGTCAACAGCTGTTGGACACAGTGGGCAGTATTTATAATGACAGACACTGAAGAATGGACAACTAGTCAACAGCTGTTGGACACTGTGGGCAGTATCTATAATGAAGACACTGGAGAATGGACAACTAGTCAACAGCTGTTGGACACTGTGGGCAGTATTTATAATGACAGACACTGGAGAATGGACAACTAGTCAACAGCTGTTAGACACTGTGGGCAGTATCTATAATGACAGACACTGGAGAATGGACAACTAGTGAACAGCTGTTAGACACTGTGGGCAGTATCTATAATGACAGACACTGGGGAATGGACAACTAGTGAACAGCTGTTGGACACTGTGGGCAGTATCTGTAATGACAGACACTGGAGGATGAACTACTAGTGAACAGCTGTTGGACACTGTGGGCAGTATCTATAATGACAGACACTGGAGAATGGACAACTAGTCAACAGCTGTTGGACACTGTGGGCAGTATCTATAATGACAGACACTGGAGAATGGACAACTAGTCAACAGCTGTTGGACACATTGGGCAGTATCTATAATGACAGACACTGGAGAATGAACAACTAGTGAACAGCTGTTGGACACTGTGGGCAGTATCTATAATGACAGACACTGGAGAATAGACAACTAGTGAACAGCTGTTGAACACTGTGGGCAGTATCTGTAATGAAGACACTGGAGAACGGACAACTAGTGAACAGCTGTTGGACACTGTGGGCAGTATCTATAATGACAGACACTAGAGAATGGACAACTAGTCAACAGCTGTTGGACACTGTGGGCTGTATCTATAATGACAGACACTGGAGAATGGACAACTAGTGAACAGCTGTTGGACACTGTGGGCAGTATCTATAATGACAGACACTGGAGAATGGACAACTAGTGAACAGCTGTTGGACACTGTGGGCAGTATCTATAATGACAGACACTGGGGAATGGACAACTAGAACAGCTGTTGGACACTGTGGGCTGTATCTGTAATGACAGACACTAGAGAATGGACAACTAGTGAACAGTTGTTGGACACTGTGGGCAGTATCTATAATGACAGACACTGGAGAATGGACAACTAGTGAACAGCTGTTGAACACTGTGGGCAGTATCTGTAATGAAGACACTGGAGAATGGACAACTAGTGAACAACTGTTGGACACTGTTTGGCAGTATCTTTAATGAAGACACTGGAGAATGGGGAACTAGTGAACAGCTGTTGAACACTGTGGGCAGTATCTGTAATGAAGACACTGGAGAACGGACAACTAGTGAACAGCTGTTGGACACTGTGGGCAGTATCTATAATGACTGACACTAGAGAATGAATAGCTAGTGAATAGCTGTTGAACACTGCAGGCAGTATCTATAATGAAGACACTGGAGAATGAATAGCTAGTGAACAGCTGTTGGACACTGTGGGCAGTATCTGTAATGAAAACACTGGAGAATGGACAACTAGTGAACAGCTACTGGACACTGTCGGCAGTATCTGTAATGAAGACACTGGAGAATGGACAACTAGTGTACAGCTGTTGGACACTGTGGGCAGTATCTGTAATGAAGACACTGGAGAATGGACAACTAGTGTACAGCTGTTGGACAATGTCGGCAGTATCTGTAATGAAGACTCTGGAGAATGGACAACTAGTGTACAGCTGTTGGACACTGGTAGTATCTATAATGACAGACACTGGAGAATGGACAACTAGTGTTCACTAAGTAAAACGTTTACACAGGCAAACAGAATGGCTAAATGAATGCCTAGTGTTCACCGTGGATAGTGTTTACAGGGACAAATACACACTGCAGAATGACAGGCCAGTGTTCACTCTGACAAACTGACACTAGAGAACAATCAGATAGTGTTCACTGTAGACAATGTTTACGATCCATATTAGAGGATAAACTTAGTACATAGAGAAAAATATTCCTGAAAAACACATAAAAATGACAGGAAGACTTCACTTAGTCTTATTAAAGAAAGGCTTCAATGCATCAGGTTCTAAAAGCCCTCACATCCTTACCAAATACCCAGAGGAAGTTGCTCAGCCAGTAGACAGCAGGGCTGACCCCACTGACAAACTGCAAGTGCTTGCTGTTGGACACCCGCTCCTCAATCAGGAACAGCACAAAGCTTGCTGGCACAAATGACATGGCAAAGATCACGCAGATTGCCACAATCACATCCACGGCACTGTTCATTCTGCACAAATGTAGAGTACATGATGTGAAACACGCACAGACCTTCAGACCATCCAAGAAAAATTTCAATAGACTAATCCACATCCCTAGGTGATCGGTCTTTCTGTCATCCTTACAAAAATGCTCGCCACAAATACGTTCATGCGTATACACGCACACAACTCACATACATACAGACACATGAATTCAATAATATGGTTGCATTTTCCATTACATCATAAAATTTCACTTTACATGCAGCTCATGCATAAACAAGCAACAGAAGCACCATGGCCTAGCATTAAGCTTAATCACCTGATGCTCTGCACTGTTTTCAGGGAAAGTCAAATCACAGCCCGATATTACTGTCCACTTTCCTGGAAATGTTAATCATTAACTGAATTAATCCTTTTTTTTATTAAAGGCAAGTCAAATCACACAAAGTTGATCTTGTATGTCTGAGAAATTCAGACCACTGTCTCCTATCTTTTTTGTTGCTGATGCCCCAGCCACAGCCCAGTTTTGGTCTTCTTTCCTAAGCAAACTGAGACCACTAACAGAAGACCCAAACCACAGCTTTTTTCAGGGAAACTCAAACCATTGCCTGATGCTTATCTTCTTTTCTTTATGTACTATCATCTCTTTTAAATTCAGGGAAATCAGAACATATCATAACATGAATTTTCATTTTTAATAAAGAGCCTGAAATCAATCTCTTAAATTTTCAGGGAAACAAATTTCAAGCCTACTGTTTTCTTAGACAATTGCAAAATACATCCTTTTTTCATGGAAACTTTGATTATGGCTTATCTATTTTTCACAGAACCAATTCACACAGCATGTTTTCTTTCTTTTTTACAGTCTAATACTGATCTCAGTTTTTCAGGGGAACTCAAACCATAGCCTTATATTGATTCCTTATTTTTCTTTCTTCTGTTCATTCAAGCAAAAGCCCTAAATTAATCTGATTCTCAAGAGTTATCAAACCACATTCTGATATCAATCTCTTTCATAGGGACACTCGGACTATGCACTTTGACACCAGTTTTAGGAAACTCAAATCACAGCCTGATATCAACAGGGACACTCAATCCATAGCCTGACATTTTCTTAAGTCAAAAATCTAAAAAAGGAAAAAAAAAAAAAAAAGGAAAAAGAGAGAGAGAAAATCATGTTATCTGAGGACTTACAGCGTTTCTTCATCCAGCTGGTGCTGGGTAAAATTCATGGGGTGGTTGACAGTGACAATGCCGTACTTGGATCGGCTGGCAGGTGGCATGTAGCTGCGCAGGATGATGTTGTTGACGGAGTTCATGTAGGCCACGACTGAAATCCACCCTTTGTTGTTGAACCACACCTATGGCATCAGCACATGGAGAGGCAAAGCATTACATTGCAGGACACAATCACACTCAGAAAAGGTGCACAGTAAAATGGGTCAATTTCTAGGCAGTGGTCGTACTGAGTTTTTCTCCAAGGCATCTAAACAAAAATGCTCTAAATAAATGCTTTCCAGCAAGGGGTGGGCGTGGGGGGTAGAGGAGTGGAAAAGAAGAGTGGAGGTGGTTTGGTCCTTGCATGGAGGTGCTGTGCTAAAGAGCTGTTGTGCATTGGGAGGCTTGGGAAGAGAAGGAAGTAGAGAAGACTCGAGCAGGCAGCAGCCCACATGATGCCAGAAAATTATGATACTTTGTCATTAACCATGTGGGAAACTGGTGTGGAGAAGGACAGGAGAGGGGAGTGAAGGAGGCAGGGGGCAGGGGAAGGAGGGAAGGAGGAGATGCGTGCCCCTCTGAATTCTTGCGATGACAACTGCTCATCTTTCCCTGCTTTCAAGCAGCCTCTGCTGACAATGCATGAGTTTTCCAATGCTGTGTCTAGAGGCAATTCATGATCTGATATCCCCTTTTCTTTTTCCAAGACAAAAGATGCGCCCTTTGCTAATGCAACAGATGTAAGTAATAAAGAAGAAAACATACGATGCATCTGAAAGAACTACCTACCTTCTACAACAGGAGGTCCATTTCAAACGCAGTAAATAGAACAAATAACTGCTTTCCTGTCACTGTAGAAAAAATTATTGCAAGACCACTCTTACTCCTGGACATTGCAGACAATACATCATCCAAATATGAAAGGAACACGTATTCATATGCTTGCATGCCAACTGACCCACCATTTCACACCTCTTTTCATTTTCCATTCATTCTTTCTGTATCAACTCTGTAAGACCCATCATCACATAATGACCCCTTCAATTATTTTCTACTTATGGCCACCACCTTCAAACTGTCGCACCACACACATACACACACAGAAATGCGCGCACAAACACACACACACATACACACTACACAGTGATCACCTCATTCTACCAATCTTATCTCGTACAAACATCCACAAATCTCTCTAACACCTACCCGGGTATTGTCCTCAGTGACAAGGTATTTCAAGACCTCCTCCAGGTCAGAAGTGAAGCGGTCCACAACAGCGGATGTGCTGTTGTTCAGAACGGAAGACAGGGCATCAATGGCACTGATTACCTGTGAAGCGTTCAGCTGGCGGTTTTGTTCACCAAAGGAGAAACCACCAAACCTGAAAAAAGACCCAATCAAAATGTGTAAACAAACAAACAAACAAAGAAAATGAAATACTTGCCTTTCCATAATTATTTCCTGCAAATTGTATTTTTCACATCAGACGCATCGAATAATTCACTTCCAGATTCTAGGATTCTGGGTAAAAACTATTTCAACAAAACAAACTATCACAAGCCAGACACATGCGTACTTACAACACAGATACAACATGACCGTCTAAATGCAAACATGACAGCAGACCGACAGATCAGAATTTGTCAACAATCTATTCAACAACAACAACAACCCCCCTCCTCCCCCTCAGACAAAACCAGAAACATGTTTTCAAATACTGCATGAATTCCTCTGCATCCAAGCATGTAATGGGGGTATTTTTCAGCACGAGGCAAGTACCTTCTCATCATGTAGCGATTTGTGGTTTTGACCAGCCAGTCACTGAGGTTACGTCCTGTTGTGTTGTACAGTACATCATTCACAGGGATGTAGCGCTCTGCTGGGGTAGGCCCTCCAGCTCCTGAAACAAGTTTTTCTTCATTTTTACTTTGTTTGGACAAGTAAGTATATCATAAAATACTTTTAGTAGTAAAAATTTTTTTGTTAAAATTTGCTGCAAGCCTAGAACTCTATGCCAGATGGCACTTGGAGCCCTAAGCGATAGTCTTCCATGCTCAGTCTGGATGTGAAAAGATTAGTCTCCGCTCTCCCTCAAGAAAACGGCTCAAAGTGACAAGTAATAAAAAAAATCTCAAGGAGAAATAAATTCTCAAGTACAAGATCAGGAAGAAGTAAAGACCCCTCTCCCAAGACATGCTGGGAAAGTAAGTAAAAACAATGCCACCCCAAAGACCATTTCAAACACGTCACATGGTAACTTGAACAGAGTGCAAAATGACAGAGTGAAAAAATACTAACAGCATGTAGTTAGAGTGAAGTGCAAACAGAATGACCAAAACAGAGGTCATTGTGAAATCAATGGGGGGGTGTTGCCCCCTGGGTAACTACTATGCCCCCGCGGCAGAAGCCAGGAACTTATCATCTGGGGTTTTGAAATAGTGTTTCCCTAGGTACGCCTTAGGAGGGAGCACTGGGGGCCCAGCTCAGTCCTCTGAAGGTACATCTTCAGTGTTTTGACAGGACAGTAAACCTGCCCCACCTCAATTGTCTGGGTCTGGCACTGGACAACCAAGTGCCCAGCAGAGGCAAGGTTATCATTCAGAGCAACTCTTCAGGCTTGTGGTTTATGTGTAGGAAAGAAGGGTACATGGAGTGATACAGAGTCACTGTTGTGTCTCTTCAGGGACAGTCAGTCCCTTGAAAAGACATGAATATCACTCACTCTGCAAGCCAAAGTCCATGTAAGTAAAAAACATGTTTTGAGAGTGGGGTTCTCCACAGAACATTGGGAGAGAGGCTCAAAGTCAGCTTCCAGTCTTTGTATTTCCTGTTCTAGACCCTTCTTTGACCAGCAATGATTTTCTTCCAATCATGAAGAGGGGAAACATTTCTCTGTAGAGAAGTATTGCCTGATACGTAGCTGGCAAGGAAAGAGAGGGGCACAGGGTCCGAGTGCCATTTCCTCCACCTGGGCTGACACTGCAAGTCCAGTCTAACAACGAAGGGAATGGGAACCTTTAGCAGCACACTGATTATAAGGCTGATCCAGGTCTTTGTCTTATTTAAGGGACAAATGAGGATTGCCTGGCATTTCTTTCTGAACAGTTTCATTAGGACTGCTGGAATGAGGGAACAGGGTGGAAACGCACTGGCAAACAGACTGGCAGAATAGGTGAATAGACGTTGTCAAGTCATTCAAGACCCTGGTACGAGTCCCATCTTAGTTCTTCATGCAAGTCACCACAATGGAGTTGTCTGAACTCACTGTAACAGCCTTGCCTTCCAGAATCTGAGACCAGTTGCTCAGCATCAAGACGTTCTTGTGGTCTGTGGCCTCCTGCCATCACCAAGTGCTTCAGGTCTCCATGAAGATGGGAAAAGGTGTGATCCCTTGCTAACGTCGGCACAAATGGACAATGGGAGGGAAGCAGTGGAACCCAGACTCCAAGCAAGCAAGGTGAGCCAAGGCAGGATGGACACGCAAGTCTGGGTCATGGAACACAGGACATCTCAGCTGGCCTACTACTGGTCCAACGTGTCACTCAGATCCAACTGAAGAGGAAGGAAAGAGAGATGATCCATAGGGATGAGCTCCACGGCCAAAAGTTTGGCAAGGCACAAAATCTCTGAAAGATATCTACAAGATGGTCCCCTTTCTAAGGAAGCACGAGAGAGAAATAAAGGAAAACTCAAGAAATGACATGCAGGAGATATGATTGGCTGCCGAACAACAAGCACATTGAAAGTAACAAAAAAACACAAAAAAAAACAAACAAAAAAAACGGCTGATGCGTAGTTTGACCAAAATGCAGAAAATACAGGTCAAGGCTTACACACACCACATGCATAGCCAAGTGTCTTCCTGTTGATAGACAACTGTTCCTGGTAAACAGTTTGAACTGAGGGGATATCCAAGAAAGAACAAAAAAGGAAATTGGCAACAGCCTCATACAAGGCAAAATGAAAGTACTGTACTTTATTGTACGCTGAAACGGAGTGAAAAATTTCCACAGACATGGTAACTTCAAATGAGGAGGAAGACAACAGTTGAAATAGGATGGGGGAGGGTGTCTTGGACAGCAGACCAGGCACTGGAAATCGTCGTGTTTATGAGAGGAAACTCTAAATTCAGCACTGAATCGCCATAACTTCATAAACATCCTCATCATATATCTCATCAACGTTTCATCTGTTTTACATTTGTTCATATTTGCACGAAACATACTTGTGTCACAAAAGGTATGGTTATAGTCAGAAGACACTCAGACCTCCAAGCCAACACTGACTGAGGCTTACCCTTTTACAGCAGGGCGCCCAGTCAAATCTTCTTCCAGCCAGACACCTTCCAACCCTGAGCCTAATTGGGGGCACGATGCTATGCACATCTCCAACAAACGCAACTGCCAAACCTGTTCTTCATCACTTTCAAGATGCCAAGAGGCCAAGAGGCTGGGTTGGGAGAAGATTCTGGCCTGTCTCCACACCTTGGAACTAATACCGAACTTGTGCTGCTAGGGGAAGTAAGCGTTTCCCCTCTAAAACTGGCAGACCATCATGAAGGTACATGCAACTGTAGAAATTCCAGATAGATTGTACTGCCGCAAAAGGGTAATTCTCAAGTGACTAAAATTGCAAGGTTCATGGGGAGTATTTAGAACAAAAGATGCAAGTCTGTGAGTGTAGGCTTGAAGGGGCTAAAAGCAATGCACAGGGCAGATGTGTGACTCTACATCCAAAGCTGAGGGATGGAGGGCTACAACAGAGACTCCACAGTGCACAGCCAGTGCTGAAGAGATGGCAATAAAGCACAACTTGCAGACGTTTACACACAAAATTCTGCCTGGTGAAGGGGAGAGAAAGAAACTTCCTCAAGTGAAACAAAAGCAAGATTAAAAGGCCACTTGAGAGGATCCATGAGTGGAAAAATAACTGTCTGAACTTTGAAGAACAGAAAGGGATGTGTTCCTTTACCCAGGAGAAAACTGAACTATGTTTGGGTATGATTCATGAAGTGAATTCACAAAGGGTGATTATTGTTCTGGATCAGCTCACTGATCTCCAATTTTTTTTTTTTGGATCCTAATAATATGGCAATGTTCAATGTCAAATGAGACAGCGCATTTGTTGGCAATGTTCAATGTCAAATAAGACAGCGCATTTGTTGGAACAGATAAGTATGAGAAAAATGAGACACATAAATTATGTACCAGTTGCTTACAAACCAAACATAGATTCTGTAACACCTTGAATCTTTTTTAATCCAAAAAGGCCATCCAGCCATCTCAGGGAACATACACACAAACCTTCTGGGCATCGGGGAAAGCCTGCTTCACATGAGCAGTCGGGCGAATCAATGGAGGTGTTGCCTGTGGTGCTGGGCTGTGGACTGAATTTGGAGCTGCCCTGTCCCAGACAAGGGTATCCGCTGCACACACAACAATCATTATTCAGTGTACAGTGAAGTTCTTGTTGGAATTCAGCAAGGACTTACATGCTCTTGACTGGCCTCTAGTCAAATGGGGTAGTCATGAGTTTGAATCACATGTGGGGTTGTATTTTTTTCAGCTTGAAAACAGTCTCTGTTCACAAAGCAAAAAACAGGTACTTGATTTGGGATGATCTTTACTGCGAGATAATCTACGTTGGACAGACATTATAGGCAGGGAGCATTCATTCAAGTCTTCATTGGCAGATCTGACCTAGGTACTTTTCATCTTCTTCTCACATCATCCTGTAACTATTGGGACTAAGCATGTTGTCATTGCTGTCTGTATGTTCACAGCATCTCTGTCAAAAATGATGTAATGCTTGAAAAGCCCCGTCTCCTCTCTAGGTATCTTGGTGTTCACAAGAATTTTTCTGCTTCCAGAATTCATCCAATACCGACAAAGATTAAGGATCTGTAACATGTGTATGTAATCTTCCAGATACACATGAAGTTGTTTCAGCCAGTTAACATGTCAGCATAAATCCTGCTATACATACTTTATTTAACAGGCACGACTTGCATGGCTGTTTGACTGAAAGTCCAATGTTCTTACCACACAGTCATCATCACCTTCATCTGAATCACCACCTCCATTTGAATCATTATCCATAGTAAAAAAAAAAAAAAAAAAAAAAAGCGGTACCCTTCTGAAACAATGACGATTACAACTAAATTCATTAAGATCATTCTCTAGCTTTTCAACTTGTACATAAGTGTCACTTTTGTCTGCAGAATCCATCACTGGTTGGTTTTCACGAGCTTTCAGTCTCAAGAATCTACATAAGCAAAATCCACAAGTAATTTCACATCTAGAAACAAGTCTCATCTTATAGTATAAATATTTCTCAGAATATGACCGAAAGTTTAGGATCAACTTCATAATTCCATGAAACTCTGGAGGCATGCTAGTCAAACACTGGATTCCAGCAAGCTGATTTCCATCAGATGATCACTGACTGCAAGACAGCTTGTCAAACTGTTCGCAGCACACCAGCTCTGCAGATTCAAGGCTGGGAGTCTGTGGTTTTGATTCCCATCTGAGCCATTTATTTGAAGGATTTTTCTCTGCCCAAAGCTGAGTGTACAATGGGCTCAGCTGAGAATGACTGGAACCGTACAGTCAAGTTTAATGCCTTGATGGATGTGTCTCTGAAAGTGTTGCTCAAACTTCATGACCAACAGTGCAGGTGTCTGTTTCTCTCAGGCCTGGTTGATGCTGTGATATATTATGAAAGAAACCAGACAGTACAGCCCTGTGAAGCAGTCTCAGATCAGAACTCCTCAGCATCAACTTCATCATCCTCATCTGTCAGTATTAAACAGTCTCCGTGGTCCTTCATGCCTTGCTTAGTTTCAATTTCCTCTCCATGTCTACGCAGCTGGCAAGTTCAGTTGCCATTACTGACATGTACGTTCATGAGGACTGTCAACAGACTGAATTACTGCGTCCTCTGCTGGGGGACATTCACTCATGCTGGCTCCATGACTGATCAATCATAATGTCAGTAGTGTGGTTTCCTGCATACGTTGGATCAGAACAGATACATCTGAAAACCATGGAAGTGACTCAGCAACATTGCAGTCTCCTCTGGTGGCTGCCTCTTGATAACTGACATTGACTGCTCCTGGTGAACTGCTGGTTCAGGGCCTACGACAGGAGAAGGGTGTGGCTGTGGATGGGGATCCAGAATAAGCCATGTTGGGGCAATGCAAGTGGAGTGACAAGGAACATGAGACAGCCACAATCAAAAGTTTCTAGCATCATTGTTGTTGTGTGACCATTAGCTGACAGCTGCTTAATGAACAGTCTTGAGCTGTGTCTTCAGCCTGAGCAAAAAAGTAGAGGAGTTGTACCAGTGCAGTCATTTGTATTGTCATCTGATCTTCAACCTACCTACCTATCTGCAAAATGACCATGACATACAAGACTTCACCAAGATTACAGCAACTGACAACTGCCAGTAGATATTCTTGGCATGCTTATGTTCCTTGTGCAAGATGCAGAGATTCCATCCGAGACATTTATTCCCCAAGGTCTAGATTTGTTCACACGGCATCTGCTGTCAGTGTCCAAACCTCTTCCACATGGACAGACAGGTGCCATCAGTGGCCTGTGGAGCTACTGGAAAGCTACCTGAGACAGACTGGCACTGAATCTTATCATGCCATGCCACAGTCTGGCCAGGTTTTGTTTTGATCTCCTTTGAGCTGCTCTCCTTTTCCCAGCATGGTCCAAAGATACCCAAAGCGGTCTACTTCTCCCAGAGCTTGTCCATTCAGCATGACAGGGTGACAGCAACCAACTCCCGTAAAATTTCTGCTTTTCTTTCGGATGACTTCTTCTGTTCTGTGTATAATCTTTTTCTTTTGTAACTGAAAACCTGGCATATAGGTGAGGGCAGTGTCCAGTTCCCTTTATAAGAGAAAGGGAAATAAGACTGCCAGACGACAGGACTGACCTGATGGTGTAGACAGAGGGGTCCATGCAGCGAACTCCATGATAGGTGCCCGAGCTCAGCAGAGCTTCTACTAACTGACTAGCACGCCCCTGGTGTGGGTTGTCATTGCTGCACACACACACACACACACACACACACACCTATCATCTAATATCACATAATTTTGTAAAATGATGTAAAATGAAAGTACTAGTACTACACGCACAAATAACAGCTTTGCATGAGCAGTGAATACACTCACAGCAGAACTATAAGATCATGCAAAGTCACCAGGATCTATGTCTCCTGTCAGATCAACATCATTCAGCTCTGGTTTTTGTACTCCCAGTTCTTATAGAACAGGGAGTACTTTAGAATGGGAACAAAGAAATGCTGTGCGCGTGTGGGGTGTGTGTGTGTGTGTGTGTGTGTGTGTGTGTGTGTGTGTGTGTGTGTCCGTTCGTCTGTCTGTGGTCAAAATGTGTTCCACTCGCTTCAGACAAAACTACTGGGCCGATCTTTCTGAAAATTTGTAGGTATGTTCATTATGGGTCACAGATGATGCCCGAAGTGTTATTTTACCGTTATGGCCGTTACTAACGGCCATAACGGCTAATAACGGTTTTTGTTCTTTATGGAATATTTTAGAAAGTACTTGGCCGATCTATCTGAAAATTTGTAGGCATGTTCATTATGGGTCGTGGATGACGCCCAAGGTGTTATTTTACCGTTATAGCCGTTACTAAGACCACAACGGTTTTCCTTCTTTATGGAATATCTTAGAAAGTACTTGGCCAATCTATCTGAAAATTTGTAAGTATGTTCATTATGGGCAACAGATGATGCCCGATGTTATATTTTACCGTTATCACCGTTACTAACGGCTATAATGGCCCATAACGGTTTTTCTTCTTTATGGAATATCTCAAGAAGTACTTCACCAATCTTTCTGAGAATTTGTAGGTATGTTCATTATGGGTCACGGATCATGCCCGATGTTTTACCGTTATAGCTGTTACTAATGGCTATACCCGCCCATAACAGTTTTCTTCTTTATGGAATATCTCAGAAAGTACTTGGCCGATCTTTCTGAAAATTTGTAGGTGTGTTCATTATGATGGCCGATGTTTACCAGAATAGCCGTTACCAACGGCTATAACGGCCCAAAACAGTTTTTCCTCTTTATAGAATATCTCACGTGTATTCAAGATAAACTGGGAGTATGTTTATATGCTTTGCATCTTATTTTGTTGTTGTTTTGTTCACTTTCCAGACAACTCTCATAAATAATTCACTGACTGACAAAACTGGGTAATGACAGAACAGTCATCTTTGATGCTCTCTGAACAACAGTGATGGAGGCAGATGTCCATGCAGCAAGCAGGTGACACCATCACTGCCCAAATGTAAATGCTAACTTCTTTACAGTCAAGCCAGCCACACAGTCCCAAGCAGGGCTGAAAGTGGGATAAAATGAGAACCAAGCACAAATAAAAACTCAAGGCTAAACTCCAAAGCCAGGTAAGAGACTAATCTAGAATATAGTAACACAATGAGTGAATCATTTCAAATTCTTTTCATCCCTTCAAAATAAGGAAGATCAGGTAGAATGTCTTGAAAGAAGATCTTCAACAATACAGCAATGAATGCCAACAATGCAGGCAGATCCCTATGAAGTAGACTGTCATAGTCTTTGCTACTTTCATGAATGCATCAATCATAGACTCTGCAGTCATTTTGCCAGACTGCTATGACATGGAATGAAAATGAAACATATTTCTGGGCTGGGTTTTGTTGCTGTCTTCATTACTTTCCGAGGGAACCAGCAGAAACTGAGACCCCTGTTGGTGAACCTGAAACTTCAAGAATAATGGATAGCTATGATGCTGTCCTTTTCGCAAGGTGTGGTGCACGAACACAAGTTTGCATAGAAACACAAAAATTTGGACAACTGGACGGAAACACAAAAATTCCTCTCTAAGTAACAGAAAAAAACAAAAGGTGATATTTTCCTCATTTGCAGAAAACTCTCAGCACAGTGACAAACATGTATTGTTGGTATTATAACGTGACATGGACAACTTCATAGCTGGATCTGCAACAGCCAGACCACAAAACCAGCAGGAAGTCAAATGACTTACCACCTTTAGAAAGCTGTCCAGACACAGATGTAGCTAACAAGACAACTGCAAAACCAGCTCTGGACTGGAGACTCTTCCCTCCCCCTCCCTTCCTCCCTCCCCCCCTCACCTGTAGAAGGAGAAGAGACTGTTTTCTCCTTTGCTGGGTTCGTAATGCCAGGGGTGCAGCTCCAGAGGAGGCATGTCAGCCACAGGGGGCTGGATCAGGGAGAACACCATGGCCAGGCAGATGAACGCCGCTGGTAGGATGAACTGCAATGACACAAAGACACAACACACAGACACAGTCGTATAGAGACACAACACACAGATACAGTCGTATAGAGACACAACACACAGACACAGTCGTATAGAGACACAACACACAGACACAGTCATATAGAGACACAGAGACACAACACACAGACACAGTCATATAGAGACACAGAGACACACCACACAGACACAGTCGTGTAGAGACACAACACACAGACACAGTCGTATAGACACAGAGACACACCACACAGACACAGTCGTATAGAGACACAACACACAGACACAGTCATATAGAGACACAACACACAGACACAGTCGTATAGACACACAGAGACACACCACACAGACACAGTCGTATAGAGACACAACACACAGATACAGTCGTATAGAGACACAACACACAGACACAGTCGTATAGAGACACAACACACAGACACAGTCATATAGAGACACAGAGACACAACACACAGACACAGTCATATAGAGACACAGAGACACACCACACAGACACAGTCGTGTAGAGACACAACACACAGACACAGTCGTATAGACACAGAGACACACCACACAGACACAGTCGTATAGAGACACAACACACAGACACAGTCATATAGAGACACAACACACAGACACAGTCGTATAGACACACAGAGACACACCACACAGACACAGTCGTATAGAGACACAACACACAGACACAGTCGTATAGAGACACAACACACAGACACAGTCATATAGAGACACACCACACAGACACAGTCGTATAGAGACACACCACACAGACACAGTCGTACTGAGACACACCACACAGACACAGTTGTATAGAGACACACCACACAGACACAGTCGTATAGAGACACAACACACAGACACAGTCGTATAGAGACACAGACACACAACACACAGACACAGTCGTATAGACACACAGAGACACACCACACAGACACAGTCGTATAGAGACACACCACACAGACACAGTCGTATAGAGACACACCACACAGACACAGTCGTATAGAGACACAACACACAGACACAGTCGTATAGAGACACAACATACAGACACAGTCGTATAGAGACACAGACACACAACACACAGACACAGTCGTATAGACACACTGAGACACAACACACAGACACAGTTGTATAGAGACACAGACACAGTCGTATAGAGACACACCACACAGACACAGTCGTATAGAGACACACCACACAGACACAGTCGTATAGAGACACAACACACAGACACAGTCGTATAGAGACACAGACACACAACACACAGACACAGTCGTATAGACACACAGAGACACACCACACAGACACAGTCGTATAGAGACACAACACACAGACACAGTCGTATAGAGACACAACACACAGACACAGACATATAGAGACACAACACACAGACACAGTCGTATTGAGACACAACACACAGACACAGTCGTATAGAGACACAGACACACAACATACAGACACAGTCGTATAGACACACAGAGACACAACACACAGACACAGTCGTATAGAGACACAGACACACACCACAAAGACACAGTCGTATAGAGACACAGACACACACCACACAGACACAGTCGTATAGATACACAGAGACACAACACACAGACACAGTCGTCAGCACGCACACAGACACCTGCATACACAAGCACACATGGTAGTATATATGACCATAAACACAATATACTCACTTTGATATCTCTTATCATCACAGAGTAATTTTAATTCTTAAATAACAGTGTTCTGTATACCAAGCAAACAAACGAGTAAACCAAAAATACCAGTTTCTTCCTGCTGTGTAATTTTTGAGAGAAAGCAACCCCCTGATATGCATCCATCTCCCCTCCTTTACCCTTCCTTTTACCATGGCCGTCTGGGCGATCAGCAACATGAACTGCTTTTGCTGGTTGGATTTTTTTTTTTTTTATTGTACATCTTGTTTTAATCAATCGCCATCTCTTTTATCTTTCTTTCTTCCTGCTTCTGCCATTTAATGAGGAACTCACCTCACTGATGAACCCTTTCTTGCTGCGACGGACATGGTGCAGCCGCTTCAGGAGAAGGGAGACAATCTGGCACAGGATGAGGTGCTTCCCTTCCAGCTGAACATGGCCCGCTCCAGCAAAGTTCATGTCTTCCATGAAACCATCTTCACTTGAATCTGTTGAAACTGCCACCACATTTCGACTGCTAGTTATGATACCTTTTTTTTTTTCATTTTGTTTTGGTTTTTTTGTTGTCCTCCAACCTCCAATTTTTTTTTCCTTTTTTTTTTTTTTCTAGATCCTTTCATTTTCTTTTTTTTTTTTCCTTTTTCTTGTTGGTAAGTCCTCCATCCTCTCATTTTTTTCCCTCGCTTTTTTTTTTTGGTTTTTCTCTTTTTTGCCTTATCAACTCTCATTCACCATGCAAAAATGTATGTTGTATTACCAACTGACTTTCTCAAGTGAATAGTATTTTAGTGTTTGATACAAAGCGTCTGGATTTATTAACGTGCTAATGCTTGGTGTTCTAGCTATGATTCCTAATGGTCTGGCAACAGTTTCTTTATTCTTTATCATCTATCTATTACTGCTTTCAACTCTCACTGCAGACCTTACTTGTGGTGAAACTACGCCAAAAGCCAGCGTATGTAGAACTTCCATTGGATGATCCATATTTAAATGATATTTGTGTGTAATGGGGTCTAGACCTATTCACACATTTATACTCAGTGTACATTTTAGATTTTACACAGAAATGTAGGTAATCATCATCTGAACTGCACCCATCTTTAGTGATTTACCTGAGCCTGAATGTGTGTGTTTGTTTGTAGTTTCAATGTATGTTTGACAGTTTCCTTGGGACTGAAAATCTGTAGGGTTCTGGCGATGAAACCCTGGCTGCTGTTTGCTACAAGCCGACACACATCTTTTGTTTCTGTGGTCAATATGGCTTCAATGAAGGCAAGGGAACAAAAACACAGGATCCCACATTCTCAATCTAATATGAATGCTTTTTTCTTTTTAGTAATTCAATCACATTATATACCCATCACCCACTTGGCGTTACGCTCTTCAAGTGACATTAGTGTACTTCAGCTATTTGTACATGCTACCTTAAGATTCTAGGAATAAATAATGTACATCCATTTTTCTTTTTACTCTCATGGATCTTAGTATATGAATCTAGATTAAAACAGAAGAATCATGATTATCTCATACTGTCAAAGCCTACCAGAACATATTGCCAAAGCCTACCAGAACATGACTGGCAAGCTTATCCATTCTCATAGTTGTAATGCATTTCAAGAACCTGAAAAGAAAATCTACTTTAGAAAAATGTACTCTTGCCACTGTAACTTTCGGCTATAAAACTTTAACATTGAACCAACAATTACAGTAAACACCACATTATTGAAAACAAAAGAAACATACACACACAGAGCCAGTCACATATTAATTAATGGTGCAGTGTTTCATAAAGTAAAGAACTGAATACACAAACAAGCCAACAAGGAAATAAAGAAACATCCTCAGAAATTAACCAACCATTGCCAAAATAACAATAACGATTGCCAAAATAACGATAACTGACAAGTTGTCGTTCATGATCAGCAGAACGCTAAATACAACAGAGCAAAATGGCAGAGTGATTTCTAACAAGTGGAAATGAAATCCAGAACTAGTGGTAACCAATATCAACTTGCTTACACATGATACAGCGAGAGCAAGGAGAGGTTCGTGCACAATGGGAGTGAAATCGGCATCCTAGGTAACACACAGACGCTGGTTCTCAGCACAAAAAAAAAAGATCGCTACCAGTAATAAATGCAATCAACATTCATTTTACAAAAATACCAACCACTGTTGCAAAACAACAAACACTAGAAACTTGGATTCTGTATAACAAAGAATACTCCATCTGACTTGTGCTTGGTTACAAACTACACACGTCATACATGATTGCAACATGTTTACAAGAAAGGAGAAAACATGAACCAAGGAGCACCTTTCAATCATCACACAGTGTAAACTGAAACAGAAGTGAAGAATGCAAGGAATGTCACACTTCACAAACATCAAGCATGCTCATCTCAGAAACCACCATCTACTACATCATGTTCACTGATAATTTATCTTGGGCTGGAGAGCTAACTCTTAGTATAACAATAAACAAACAATGAAATGGAAGAAATGGACTGAGCCTCTTTTTCCATGTCTCAAAGCATAAGGTAAGATCCAAATCTCCCTTCCCCTTTAGCAGGTCCCATCAATGAATTACAGAGCTTCAAACAAGCTGACGTTGGTGTTTTTAAAAAAAAATCAAGTAAAAAAAAAAGATTAACAGCAAACTCCTCTGTCATAGCCACTGACAGACAAAAATGAGGAAGAAGTAAATGAGTCGTGAAGGAATAGGGAAACTCCTCAAGATCTAAGTCTGTAACTGACACTATTCTATGCATGACAACCAGTCGAGCACTAAAACTGTGTTATATTGCCTACACATGGACAATGGCAGCATGTCTTTTTTCTTTTCTTTTTTTACTGTTGCAACTTGTTTCTTTGGCTGTTTTATCCTGCCATTAAGGCAGCAGATGGGTTTAATACTTGCCTGTCTATACAGGGAGTGTCTGCAGGAGTATCAGCCTGCGTACGCAGAAGAAGAAGATGAAGTTTCTTTGGCTGAATGTTTTCTTTTCTTTTTTCAAAAATCTTTCTGTAATGTACATTTCAGCATTTAGGAAGAGATATAACTCTTGTAACTCCAGTACAGCTTCTTCCCCAGAAGAGAACCACAACTGGGGCACAATTTTTTTCATTTTTTGTTCTCATAATCCCCAAAAGGTGACATTTCACTTTTAGCAATGATCTTTATTCTGTAAAATTCATCACAATTATAAAGACATTTGTTAATGACTGTGCTGGTGATCTACATAACCTGTAAAGATTTTTTTCAAACTGCTCTGCTCTACAACAGAGCAACACAGCTGGCCAGAGCTTGCCCCAACTTCATTCAAGGAAACGAGGACAGAATTCAGCAAAGATCACTGGGAATCTAAGTAATCTGAAAAAACAACTGGTTTCTGTTAGTGAAAACCTTATAGAGCAGAACTCCAGGGGTTAAACACGTAAGACTGGCATCACAAGGAACATGTATCCATGCTGAATATCATACATTCCAGGAAGACACCAACTCTGGATATACATCCCAAAGTAGTTGACACTACTGATGGCAAGACCTGAGAAGTGACACAGAGTGTTTTCCGTATCAGTGCCTGTAAACATATACTGCGCAAACACTTCTAAGCTTTCTTTGTCTTACTTTTGACTCAAACTATCTGTAGCAGTAATGCAACTCATGACACACAATTTAGCATTTCGGGGTAAAACAGGAGTGGTGAAAAAAAAAAACCCACAGCATTCATATTCTTGACAAAACAGAGGTACTGGAAACAAAACTAAAAACAGAGAGAGACAACATCTCTATTGCTGGAGTTCAGTCTTGGTGAGTGGTACAGGTGACAACACTAACATTACCTGCAGCAGGATCAGAGGGCGTGGCGGATTTCCTTTGACCTGTATTGGTTACCAGAATGAAGAAATCTGTTGAGGTGAAAAGCCACCGGGGCCCACATCTTTTTACCACTTACTTTGGGACAGGAAAGATAGAAAAGAAAGTAAATGCCACTAAAAGCCATTTTCGTGACTCTAATACATCCAGCAAGCAGCATTTACTATAAAAATATATATCTGGTTTTACTAAATTCTTAGAACATACATCTGTGCCCTGACACATACAGGTGCACATGCCTCTGCATGTGTTAGTGCACGTACAACAAACACACAGCAAAAAGGAAACATACCATTGTCATCCTGATCAGCCAGCAGATTATCTGTATCACTGCGACCAATGTCTAACAGACCTCGACGATGTTTGTCGCGGAAACTCAGGCGGGATATAGCACGAGGGTAGCGACCATCTGCAAACAGAGATGTCATATGCCAGCTATTTTCTGACAAAACTGTTCATCAGAACAAAGTGAAGGTGACATTGTTCATCCCTTAGTCACACATGGTAGAGCTGAAACTGTGTGTGATGGTACTCAGGATCTGCACCATGTGTCTAGAACTTGCGGCCATCTAATTTGCTCAATGCCTCATCTCTGTCTGAATTTCAAAATAGTCTCAAGACATATCTCTTTCACTAGCATTCCCCTAATCTATGTTGCATATTGTGTGGATTGTTTAGATTGGGGGAAGGGGATCTGTACATAACTGTGGGGCTGAGGGAGGAGCAGGGAGAAAGGCAGTGGTTCTGAATGTGTGGTTTATTTGGGGAACAGTGAACAGGCAGCACATGGTGTTGCTAATGCCAGATATTGCGCTGTATAAATGCCGTTCATTATTGCCCTTGTCATTATGTGTTATCTGTGAGATCTGTCAACTGGCACACAGCAGTGTGAAAAAAGGAGGAAAGCAAAGCAGGACAGAATGGGGCAAAACACTAACTTCCTTCAACGTGAAAACGATGGGATGTAAAAGAAAAAATAAATAAATAACGTGGAGGACTCTTTCTTGTGTATCAAATTGTCTGTAGATGATTAGTACATACTTGTATATATGACCATGCGAGTTTGTGTCTAAATGAGTATGTGTGTGTATTCATGTGTGTGTGCATGTATGCATGCACGCATGTGTGAGCATGTGCATGCTTGTGTTTATTTGTTTGGGTGTGTGTTAGTTCATTTATCTTTTTTTGATAACACAACTTCGTGACTTTAGAAATCAAAATTAATGATAGAAAAGAAATCAAAATAACCAATTTCTCTACAAAATCCATTAAGGCGTGGACAGGCCTTTTTTTTCAATAACAAGTGTACAGTTGATGATGTTGTGGCACACTCCAAGCACACACTTTTAAACAATGTGCTTGAAATAGAAACAGAACGATGAGAAAGACTGTGACAGACAAACCGATGCATTTTGAAGATTTCCTGTGACACAGCTGCCCTTGTTGAAATGAGTTGTATGAATCACCAATTACCATCACTGTCACAGACATTTTATCTATAAATGTGTATATGTCACAATGACATGTTTTCTTCCGATTGTATTTTTTGTACGGCATTTGTTATATACTGATTGAAAAGTGGAAAAAAAGAACCAACCAACCAAACAAAAAACAACAAAAGACAAGAAATGCTTTAGATATCACTATAATGATAAACACAGACATCAGCTAAACAGAAAAAAAGAAGCTTGTGTTGTCTGTTTTGACAAAGCAGGCTCAAGAACAGACAGCAAACCTCAGAGAGAGAGAAAGAGAGAGAGAGACAGACAGAGTGAAGACTTTATTCAGAAAGGCCAACAGTCTATCTGAATAGTAAGGTACACAATAAACTGCTGAAAAGATACAAAGCAATCAAAGACTCTTTTTAATGAAACAAACTGCCTTTTTCGGTCAAAGCTTCTCCCATCTGAAGTGCTCTGCACACAAACTCACCAAAGTTCTCAATACCATCATTACTATTTGAACAGAGACAGACGCACTCTGAACATACAAGATGTCCATTTTGTTTCTTGTTTGTGTTGTGGAATACAGCTTTGGCCAGCATCTTCCAGAATCAGACAACATGACACAAAATAAAGTGTTTTCATTTTCTTAATCTCCATACACCATATACCTACCAGATATTTGTTTTGTCTGTATTTGAAGACTGAAACACAGAAGAAAAAGAAGTCTGTATCTGAAATAAGTTTTTATTACAAAGTTTTTAAGTCAAATCTTTGATGCTGTTTGAATACCTTCAAACAATACTTGATATTTCAAACAATGTACCAACCCATTGACAGATGAACAGATTTTGATTTCCTTTACCCTGATAAACCTGTAAATCCCCAAATCCGTACAGACACAAAAGAAGACACACTATTAATATCCAGTTTTTCTTTCCCCTTTGAATCCAGTTTTTAACAACATATCCTGTTTACATGATGAGAAAGAGACACACAGAAAAAAGACAGTAGAGACAGACAGAAAAAAGACAGTATAGCACATGGTCAACTGGA
Source organism: Conus canariensis (assembly GCA_033310375.1). Lineage (NCBI taxonomy): Eukaryota > Metazoa > Mollusca > Gastropoda > Neogastropoda > Conidae > Conus > Conus canariensis. The sequence goes on from CM065726.1 coordinate 21,277,915, forward strand.
CTACACAATGTACTTCTAGCTAATTTCGAAACAGATCTTTGTCTGTACACATCCTTTCACCACATCACGCTCACTCAGTCGTAGGCCTTACTTTCTGAGAGATCTTCCAATCTTCTGCGCTTCACTTCGTCATCATCACCACGATCGTTCTCTTCTGTTACTTTCAGGAACACCTGTAAACAAACCATTTTTATCAGACTGGATTAAGTCCAGTAAAAGAGATGGGGAAAACAAAACCTGAATAAAGACGAGAAAGTTAACAACCTCATGATGATAAAGGAAGCAAGTGAAGACAGTTATGATCACAAAACATCATCACTCACCTCTTCAAGACTGGTGTCGGAAATGCCGTAGCTGGAGATGCCCAGGGCACTGTGGACTTTCTCCAGTTCCGCTAACATGGTGGCCAGCTGGCCTGACGTGGCAGCGTCCTCTGGGAGCTGGAAGCACACCTCCATGCTGTTGTCCTCCACCATGTGGGCGTTTGGCACATACTTCTGAACAAAGGCCTCGAGCCGGAACAAGGAGAACCCTGATGACAAGCAAGTTTGTCATCGTAAGACACAGATTTGTTTAATTCATTCATCAATGCACTGCTTGCGTAAGTATGCATAAAATAAATGATAGAAAAGTATTTTAGCTCTAAAGTAAATCAATTTCATTTTTGACTTTCACTAACAAAACAGAAGTGCCGTTCAGTCCGTTTGAAGTTAACTTCTAAAAGTGCAACTCAAACAAAATAAAATAAAATGTCACATCATTCTGATTCTGTCAGCATAAACTGCTGTAATATCATGTTAGTATTACACAGAAAATTCATGCACACATGTATAAGTGTGCATGCACATGCACATACACACACCTGCTGTAGTATCATGATAATAATAAACAGAAAATTCATGCACTAACACACACACACACACACACACACACACACACACACACACACACACACACACACAAAACACACACACACGCACACACAGTAGTTGTAAGCACTTAGGGCTATGTTTTAAGCGCAGATAAATGCACATGACATGATCACATATGCATGTATACACACATTCACACTGACCAGGAATCATACAGTCAGCCCCTGTTGTAGGTGTAGGCAGATCCACTTCATCTGAGCCGTTGTTACTGCAATCTTCATACCCTTCATCTTCCAGAGAGGGCTGGTACAACATCAGTCAATGTGCATACATTGTCAATGCAGCATTCACCCCCTTCATGAACATGGGAGCAGAGAGAGAGAGAGAGATTCATGGTAGCCCAGCAAACCACAAAGAGTCATATTACAGCTGTCACCTCGTCACTGAGAGAGAAAGAGAGAGAGAGAGAGAGAGAGAGAGAGAGAGGGAGAGAGAGAGAGAGAGAGAGACAGACAAACAGAGACAAAGAAAGACAGAAAGTTTCAACAGGCACCAAAAATGACTTGGATTGGATAAAAACAAGAAAACAAAAGGAAACAAACTGAAAGACAAAGTAAGAAATAATTTGTTCATTCAGTCATGCATTTTTGGAAGGACTGAAATTTGTTTTGCCCTTCTGGACACCATGGCAGAAAAGATCCAGTCCTTTGCTCAGTTCCTCCTGCAGTTCAAGTCTCCTATTCCTCTACAGCCCGCAGGACTTTTCCCTTTGGGTCATCTCTATCTCCATCCCCTTCAGTTAGTTTTGAACAATGCCTGGAACCAGTCGCTGACGACTAAGGATGTCCTATAACCCATACTTCTGTCTGTCCTACAGCCTTGGTTTGACCTGGCTGGGTAGAAGTCTGGGGTTCCTCTGCTTCTCACCCTGTTGTCGCACACCATCTGTGCTGATGGAAGTGAATCATGCTGGGCTGCACACCTTTCCCTGTTCCTGGAGACTAGCCGTATGTCGTCACAGCAGGAGGCAACAGTCCATGCAAATGTTCTGGGACTGAGAGCAGTCTTTCTTGCTCTGAGCAACTGGTTTCAGATTCTGCAAGGCAAGATTGCTACAGTGTACATTTGTCTGGACAGAGAACTATTGCGTAAAACTACTTTTAGCAGTAAAATTCCTTCTCTTGTCTTCCCACACAATAAACGCTGATTTGGGAAGTGTAATATTTGAGAAGTGTAATGAACTGACAAAAATGAGAAAATGTAGTTAAACGTTTTGCAGGATTTGGGAACTGTTGTTGGATGCACATCGGTCACCCCTTCTTATGGAGAAGCTCACACATGCTGAGTCCGTGGCCTAGGGAATGATCGTCAACAGCGGGCTTTGTAAGTGCACAAGATGGGTCAACAGGCACCAGAAAATGCACTGAAGTGACCTGGCAGCAGGGCAGTATGGACTGCTTGTGCCGGTGCTGTATCCCGAGGCAGCAGTGCCTGTGTCTGGGGAAAGCCGGAAAGAGGGGCATAAGAATACGGCTTCTGATGGACACTGAAAATGAGACCCTAAAAAAACAAAACAGATTCATTTCATTAGATAACTTCACTATAGCCAAGCAGGGTAAGGTCATAATAGTTGTCACCTGCCTTTTTCTTCTGTACTCACAAACACAATGTATGGATATTTGTACATGTGTAAAACTGTTGAGACAGACAAAAACAGAAAGAGTAAATCTGTGCCTGTTCCACCCTTCAAGGTGGTCAGTCTACACCCCACCGCTGCCTACCCCATCCCTCTTCAAACTCCTCAACCAATCAGCATCCTCACCAAAGAACAGTTAGCAGAGATGCGAGCAGAGGCCGCTGCGATGGTCCCATCAAAATCATCAGACACGGCCTCCCCCTTTTTCTTCTTGTCTTTTTCTTTGAGGTTCACCTCCTGAGTGGATGCCCCTTGCTCCTCGCCGCGCACCAGGGTCAGATAATACCCACTGCCAAACCGGTTCTTCAGAAACAGGCTGGAGCCGATAGCGCAGAGCCTGCCATGGGAGATGATGGCGATGCGGTCACCAAGCACGTCAGCTTCGTCCATGTGGTGAGTGGAGAGAATCACTGTGCGACCTAAGAGAGACATATTGATGAAATTAAAGATCATCGTCACTGTAACTTATTCTCTACATGCCATGATTTCCAGGCTACATGCTGGTACCCCTGCATCAACAACTCTGGTAGCAGCCTATTTATAGACTTTTTCTGAATTGAGATCCAATGTGTGAAATTTGACTTCTTTTGTTTGTCAACCTGCAATTTCACATTCAAACTAAGGCCAGCTTGTCACATAATTTGAACGCTGGCAACTGATATCGGTTTTCAACTCAACTGAGTCAATTTCTCAATGTAAATTAGATTCCAATGACCCTGACATTAAAAATGTATGACTTATAGGCAACTTCCGCTTCCCATTTCTTGTTTACATGGTGCTGTGACTTCCTCTTTATTTACTGTTTTCACTGCTATTTTCTTGTTGCTAATCAATTACTACCTGTTTTACATGATTTTTTTGATTGGCAAGTGTGCTTTACATACTGGTGCACTCAACAGCACAGGAATTTCTGACATATGCAGATGCACAGATCACAAGCACATTCTTGTCAACTCTTATACATGCACATCACCGCTACCTATGCTGACTCACACACTCCACTAGCCAATTACCCACCTTTCCTCAGCTTCAAAAGCAGTTCCCAAATGGATCGGCGTGCATAGGGGTCCACTCCAGCTGTTGGTTCATCCAAAATCACCGTGCGTGACCCACCAACAAAAGCAATGGCCACTGACAGCTTTCTCTTCATACCACCTGATAAGCAACAGACACACTTCCATGCCAATGATCTTCTAACAGCTGGAATTTCACATTTTTCCTCTGCTTACGAGACTGAGAATGCATCAATGAATAGGCACATGGTGGTAAATCCAGGCTTCTTTTTTTTTTCTAAATGGAAACATATGTTCAGCACCTAGATTTGAAAATCATACCAACTTGAGGAGCAAATATGCTTATAAATGGAAGATCAAGAAAGCTACCCAAACCTTATACAGGCCCCCAACTAACTATCCAAAAGCAACAACAACAACAAAAGTTAATTATCCGGTTACTAACTCCATGATTATATCCTAATTTTAGGAAGAGAAGCCAACAATTTTAGCACCATCCTACATGTAAGAGAAAACTCTGGGATTGCACTTTTTATTAAGCAGACACCAATTTTGTGTGCATAAAGTGTTCATCACTCAAAATGTAAACCCCTTGTGATGCTGTATAATGAAAATGTCAGAAAAACCCAGGAGTGCAGGAAACAATTCACTAAATTCATTCATAGCACAAGCCACCAGTATCACGTACAGGGCTATGAATCAAATCTTGACCCAGCAAGTTTATTTCATCATACGGAAAGAGAAGTAATGGACTGCATGCCGATGTTATTTTCTTACATTAGAGGATTTGCAGTGTCATTTTGAGCTCACCACCTGATAGGACTCAGACTGACATTACTGTCGGTAAGAGTGATACTGCTGGCACAACAAACACAGGTTAAAGAAGCTGCTTCAGTATGAGAAGGTTGAACACTTTTCGGGGATGCAGATTTTTAACCAGAAAGGTTGGTGTGGAGGGAGGGACATGTGTACTCTCTGAATCACAGATATCTTCATTACATGTGTGGATGGAAAAGCTGAAAAACAGGAAAGCAGATGTGATTACAAGCAGTAAAAGAAAAAAAAAAAAGGCGAAAAGTTCAAGCCAGAAAACATTCATTAATTGGATGTTGATTATGTATAAGTATTTTGATTTACATAACATCCTTAAAAAGGCAAGAGATTTCCGCTTCACTTTTTCAACAGAGAGAGAGATGTACCCAGATCTGATGAGATGTACTATGACTGGGTGAGGAGCGATACATGTTTATTTGTTGTCAGCCTCATAGCTCACGGAAATGCACTTTTATATCAACATCAAGCACACAGAATCATCACACTAACCAGAGAGGTTATGTGACTTCTCTTTGCGTTTGTGTGGCAACCCAACATCCTTGATCATCTGTGACAGCTCCTTCTTCACCTCTGCCTCTGGCATTCCTTTCAGACGAGCATAGAACCAGATGTGCTCCTCCACTGTCAATCTTGATGGAAACAGAATATCAGAATAAATAAATACACAGAAAAATAACTGAATGATCAATCAAATGAAAAGTATGACTAACTTCACAGCTAACTTCAGTGGCTAAAGAAGAATAACGCACGGACCATAACTGCTGTCAATGCATGCTCAGGTCATTCACCTGAGGTGTTTCCCTGTTTCTATTTAAGGTCTGAGTCCTGGCATGCTGGGATATCATGGTGTTTAAAGTAGCAGCAATTGCGAGGGAGATTCAGATGATTCTGGGGTCAGAACTTCATTTAAAAAATCAACATGAGCACGAAAAAAAAGCCAACCTTGACAATGTTATTCTAAAGGAGATCTTGGAATGTGAAACAGACACATATCAGCATCTGCAAGAAGCTTTCAAGAAAAAAAAGGTGCCAGCTTGTGTACTTTCAGTTTCAGTTCCTCCCAAAATTAAATGTCATTTCAGCTTTCTTAAAAAGGAAGTCAAGCTTGCTCTCCATAACAAGGTCTGTTTATCAAGCAGGGGGCAAACACTTTCCAACAACATTGTTTCCCTTTATATATATATGTGCTTCTAACTTTGGTTCAAACTCATAGTCATCAGTGTGATTCAAAAGTGAATGCTTCAACATAAGGTTGAATAAAGCATACAGGCAGATTCGTCTCTGGGTGAATGAAGACAGCAGGTAATGCTGACAGTAGCTAAAACAATGTCAGCATAGGTGCAAAAACCACAAATGGCAGGGTGTGATGGTGCTGGGTGATCAGATCACCCAAAACAGACAGGGTCGATGGGTAATCAGTGGGGGCATCTTACAGCTGAGCAACTACAATGCCTCTGAGGCAATCAAGTGCCTGCACATCTTCAGACATGTCCCTGAGGTAGAATTTTCCAAATGTTGTCTGTGACTTCCTACCAGATGAATATACAATCTCAGCTACAGTAATGCTCCACCAGTGTGCAGAACTGGCAGACAAGACCCAGACCTCAAGGCCCAGACCTCATGTGCCCTTTTATCAGCTCCACAGGAAAACAGTTTCTGGCCGATATGCCAAGCACATTACCTGCCTGTGCCGGGATCTTATCGTCGGTGGTTTAACAACAGCATTTCTCATCTTATCCGTAGCAGAACTTGGCAAATCAACCTGAAAATTGCCTTGCTCTGAATCCACTAAATGGGCGAAACCTGACCCTTCCTAGAAAAAAAGAGTCTGCTAGGGCGTCCAACTTGTCAGGAATGTATCTAATAAGGAGGGAGATCTTTACAGACTGGCAGAACAGATGAAGAGATGTTGCCAAATCATTGACAGCCTTGGAGCAAATCCCACCTTGGTTCTCCACATAAACCACCACAGTAGAGTTGTCTGTGCACAGTCTTGCCTTACAAAATCCCAGACAAATAGTTCAGTGAGAGGAAGCCTGCCTCCAGTTCAAGGATGTTTATGTCATCTGTTGTCTTCAACTGGGATAAGGTACCATTGTTCTCCGGCCTGCATGGCTTGAATCAGCATAAGATGGTGTTCAACAATGTGAACTGAAGGAGGAGTACTCGTGTTCTCAACTAAACTAGGTTGAGCCAGGGCTAGTGAACAAACGCAAAGGTCTGGGACATGGGGAGCAGGACATCCTAGTCGTATGACGACTGATCCCAAGTGTCACTCAGAACCCACAAGTGGAGGCACAGATGTAGACGACAAGAGGGACGAGCTCTGCCATCACAGACACTTGCCTAAACATGATCAGTGGGCTTTGAGGAGACACTCATTGAGAATGGAGAAGATACTGGGCAAAGACTTAATCTCTCTGACTCCGAGGTCCTGGAGACAAATGACATTTCTTCCATCAGAAGACGCATTCACAGATGGCTGAAATCCTGACAGGAAACCTTGTTGGACTTCTCAAGGTTCACAAAAAAACCCATGGAGGAAAGTGTTTGTCTGAGGGCCGACACATCCTTAACAGAATCTGTGGGTCCTGGTTCTTCATCTCACTGCTGCTATGATGATGTCCATTACATTAGTGAAAACCCACAGGCTGAGTGACAGACCTAATGAAGGGCCTGACGGCAAAGACCTTTCCCTGAAATCCAAATTCTGACCAAAAAAAACTGAAGAGGCAGTCACAAATAATAAGAGAAAAGAGGATGTTGTACTTTTTCAAAGGCAAAGCAACAATTGTACTGAGAATGCCAGTATCGTGCACATGAAATGTTAGTTGTTAAATAATCTTGAGCAAAAGGACAAAAGGCCTTGCACTTACAGATCAAAGAGGACGTTGTGCTGGGGACACATTCCTAAAGATTGTCGGATCTCGTCAATGGATGTCTGAATGTCTTTGCCGTAGATGTAGGCGGTGCCGCTGGTTGGTGGAAAAAGACCAGTCAAGATGGACCTGCAAGAGTAAACAAATGACAGGTATCATGATATTTTGATGCAGTGTGTGCGAGTATGTGTGTGATGGTGTGTGTGTGTGTGTGTGTGTGTGTGTGTGTGTGTGTGTGTGTGCGTGTGTGTGTGTGAGAAACAGACTATCTATGGGTATTCAGTGAAAAAAAAATATATATATTTATATATATATAGAGAGAGAGAGAGAGAGAGAGAGAGATTTTTTTTCTCTTACCTAACTTACTGTTTTTGTGTTTGTATCTGTGACGGTAACTAATCCTATTCTTTCTAAATTTTACTTACTGATCTTAATCATACACAGTTAAGTCCATTTTACCCAAAATTGAAAAGTCTGACATTGCTGATTTGCGGATATTTAACCACATTTTCAGGTCAGCTAAACAATCCATTCGTATTCACTGAAATTTGGGATTATCTGCTTTGGGATTCAAACATATTCATCAATACCTATTTGAATATCATGTCTGTCTGTTTCTTTAACTGGTTGAAATAGCTACCTCTTTATTCTCACATGGATATAAACATGAGCTGGGGCACACACACACGCACACACACATACACACACACACACACACTCTCTCTCTCTCTCTCTTACCATCATTCCAAGTGAAAAAGACATAAAACTGAAGCTAGACAAACCCTTACCCACACACCACTATTACATACAAACAAGAACAAGTGGGAAAAAAAAAGACAAGAACTTGAATAAGCTTGGTCACAAACTGTCCACATATGCATACATGGTGGTAGTCTTGCCAGCACCGTTATGACCCAAGAAGGACGTGATCTGATCCTCATAGAAATTGATGGTCAGTCCATCCACGGCCAGCTTCCTCCCCATCCTGTACACCTTGCGCAGACTGCGCACCGCCACGCCCACTTTGTGGCCACTGGGTTCCCTTTCCATGTTTTCATTGTCCGCTGCACAGAGTGGATAAAGAAAGAACTTAACAAAATCACCGGCTATAGTGCAGAGGTCTTGTAATGGCATGGCTCGGTGCAGCGCAGTGGAGTCATCACAGTGGTGGTGTCACCAGTGCAGTGCAACACACTGATGTACAGTAGTCAACAGTATAGTGTGCTGCTGTGCTGTTACCAGTTTAGAGTAGTCACTACAGCAGCATGGTCATTAGGGTAGAGCACATCATACTGAGCACTTAAAATTAGTGCGCTATAATGTACTCACTCGTGTGACATATTGCTATCACTGTTTACATGTCCTGTAGTCATTAGTGTTGTACAAAGAGAGTCTCCTGTACAGTATAGTCATCAGTATAGCATGGTTAAGTCACTTCTGTACTGTAATGTAATTACTTGTAACAATAGACTTCAGTGTTGTGTAACCACTAGTACAGTGTGGTGTGGTCACTTGAACAGCGTTACAGTCACTAGTATAGCATAGTCACTACTGCAGTGACAACACTACTGCATTTTAGTCACTAGCATTGTGTAGTCACTAGTGTAATGTTGAGTACTCAATAGTATAGTGTAATGAAGACAGAGGCGCCGAGGTCTAAAAAGCACAAGTGTAGTGTTTTGACATTTTAAGTGTAGCATTCCAAATTTAGCACACCACTCACATGTGATGCAACCAGTCAGACTCAACAGCACGATCAGTCATACTTCGCTTTGCACACAACATGATCATGGACTCAGAAGACAGATGTCTTGCTAATTATTGCATGCTTTTGACCTGACCTACAAAAATTAGAATGGCCAACAATGAAACCAGTTGACAAGCAGGCACAGGCACAATCAGGGAGTCTTCAAGGGAACTAAATCTGGTAGCACAGACAGACTGGCACACACATACAGATGTCATAGGAAAGCCTTCAAAGAGAGGAAGTCTTCATTCAAAGAGTCATTCAAAGAGGAATATTTCTGTTTTGCTTTAGATCTGAGTTTCAAAGCTTCTTCTACTCTAACCACATCATCCTGCTTGTTGTTGGAGGTGATCATTGCTGGGTTCATAACTGCCTTCTTTCCCAGGCTCACCTCTTATTCAGTTACATCTAGACCACTCGGTTTATCTCACAGGGACAAACCAAAAGGACAGCTGAACCTATCCGCTGGCACAGTAACGCACTGAGTAATGTTTCTATTGAAGCACTCACTGCCTGCGTCTCTCAACAACAGTCATGATATGAGTGCATGTTTGAGGGAGGGATGGTCCAGAACCATCATGAACCTCACTTCAGCCACCACACCTTCACGTGCGTTGTGCATGGGAAACCAAAAGGTATGGCACAGAAGTAACACTGCTTAGATTGTGTAAAAGACAAGACAGCAACAAACGAGTAAACAAAGAATGAAAAACAGCAACAGCAGACAAACATGGACAAAGACGGTACAAAGACACTGAGCGATGATGACAACAGAACACAGCGGCAGCAGAACTCACTGTACACATCACTAGGATCACGCTCCACATTTCTCCTGCTGTCACCCACACCCTTGTAACCATGGCCACACCAATAGGAACGCTGCACTGGGAAGTACCATTTTCTGGGGATTCCGTACTGACCTGAACAATGAAAATACATTGTGAACAATACCTCCTCTTTTATATGTCAAAAAGATGATGCCTCCCTTTGCTCTTTTTTCACAATAATTTTTTTCACCTGTTTCTTTCCCCCATGAACAGTAGCTTGTAGCCACAGGATCATTTAAATTTTTGCACATATTTGTTGCGCTTTTTCAAAATGGTGCAAGCCACTCCAAACTGGATGTTTACTCTCTGAGATCTGCATTTAGCAAGATGCTCCCCTCGGACACACAAAAGCAACAATAAAAAAAACCAACCAACCAACCAACCAATAAGAAAGAATCACACAAGTTGAGCTTTAAACTGTGCAAAAATGGGGAATTTTTCTTATACTCCCTATTTGGCTAGTATACTTACCATGTCAGACCATAGCATTCAACGGCAGTTAGTCAGCTCTGCCAGGCCGAAGATTTTTGTGGCTAATGCAGTAATAAGACAGTGATAAGACAGTCAAGTGAAGCCTGTGAATCATGAAAAGCAGCACTAACCATGTAAGTGCCCACATTCTACAATCACACTTATAACCATATACATTTGACTTTAAACAAAAAAATTTTAAAAACTAAGAAAATCCTCAAAACCCAATGGGCTTAAGTATAGAAGTGGATAATTTATTCATACATTGTGATTCATTCTTATATGTCCAGAAGGTAAATCCCCCAGAGGTTGGTAAAATTATTTAAAACTAACTTACAAAACCTGGAGATTTCACATTTGTATTTTGGAGTACAATGTTGCAGATCTACACTGCATTTCGGAGTAAAATGATGAGGATCCACTCTATCACCACATGGCAAAGGAATATTCACATGCCTTTATCTTTTAACTACTAAGTTTTATTAATGTAACAGTTCTGTAACATATTTTTTCAAAGGATAAAAAAATTCAAATATAACTTTTGAATTTAATGTATTTTTCTTTTTAAAATCACCGAACAAAATAGTAGATCAAAATCACACCAATGTTTTTTTTTACAAATCTAAAAATGGATTTAGTTTACTTTAATGCATTTGATTCTGTGTAGGTTTTGTTTTTAACAGACTATTGTGATCACTTACCATGTTACACAAAAACAAAATCCCTCAGTAATCTTAAACCCAACTCCCCACTTCTTGATTGTCTCACAAACTGCAAATGAAGTTTGAAGCAAGTGAAAGCACACAAAGCTTTTTGAGCTGTTGACATCGATTCAGCTGTACCCGGGCTGCTAATTGTCTCCCCTGTCACAGACAGCTTTACTTATTACAGTCACATGAGCTAAAAGACATCTAAGAAAACGCTCAAAGCTGAACCGAAACACTTTGTAAATATCAGCCACTATGAGAGCAGCTGTTGTTGTGAAACTGTGTCTCTTTATTCTAAATGCTTCCTAAATACCTGCACAGGGACAAAATGTGACGGTCACCCTAAACGGACAGAACAGGTTGAATTGACAGCCAAGTATGGCAGATGTATGGTATATGGCTGAACGGACGTTAATAGGTTAAAAAAAAAAGACTGACGATGTCCATTCTTCATCAAGATGTCTGACCCATAAGATTACTCATAAACCTGTGTCCTGGTTTCTGGTGATCACCTGGAAAGACGGCCTCGATGTACCAAGTGAAGGTGAGGTAGATGATGGTGTCGATGACCATCATGACCATGCACCACAGCAGGTTGAAGGTGTCGATAGACACAGGGCTCTCTCCCACGTTGCTCCACTGTGACCCCAGCGCCTGCTCTTCGTAGCGGGCAATGTAGGCGCAGCCAAACCCAAAGGCGATGTTGGAGGACAGGCACTGTGAAGCCCAAACACAAACTGCAATTCGGTCGTTCATCCATTGCATACTTGTCAGTACATACACTGTATCCAGTCATTCCTTTACATCAGCCTAACATACTTACAGAAATGATTACGATACACAGAGGCAGTGCTGAACCATGTCTACATGTGTCATTGCACACAAAGAACAGAACATTTTCAACAATTCCTAGCAGTATGGAAAATGATGCCCATTTCAGGTGTTTCCATTTTAGTAAGTTTTGTATGTCTGCATCCTCACCCCACTTCCACCAGTTACCCAGCTTAAACCCACACCCTGTCTCCTCCTACTGACCCCTTCTGCCTGCTTTCTACCTCTGACTCAAACACAATTTATAGTAAAGGACTAAAGATGCTGCAATATCAGAATAAATCTCTCTCAAATGGTTTGCATAACGTTGGAACAGGCTTGTATGTGTCTGTCCTGGACTTGCCTCCCAGTGAAGACTTCTTCCCTTCATGAAATGACATCAAAAGACCTAAATTTTAAGATTCTCCTGCGGCCATAATTGAGAGGTTTCACTGTCACTGTAAAATGAGCACCAGCGTTTCAGATCCATCTCAGGACAAGGAGCATTCATATCATTTTAATAAAAACAAGGCCATAATCACATCTCTAGCGAGAACTTTCAGGAGTACAGCTAACATGAACAAAGTATCAAAAAAGAAACCAAAAGTTTTGCGTGCCCATACCGATACTTTTAACATCATGGACACTTCTACTCTCATTCAAGTGCGACTTTGCCACTAGGGTGAAGTTATAAAGGGAGCATACTCTCGCCGGTACTGGACACAGTCACTTGGCGCAAAGGAGCTTACACAAAAATTGTTTCATAGGTAGTTTCAAAACAAAGTGACTGAGGGCGGAAAATGAAGCAAATTTTGAAAAGAAACGGTATTAGTTCCACCAGACAAACAGATTATAGGACAGAACACTGTTTTGTCTGTATCATCTGGCAGAACTAGTATCCTTTCTTTTTTAAATTTTTTTCATAGAATAAGCGTCTCTGTTATGTGGCTCGTGGCAAAAAAAAAGGCTTGTGAGTCTAATGGATATATTGCCCTTCCTTCAATGCAGGTCAGACACAAGCTAGACCACGTGGAGGCATATTTTACAGCACCTGAAAATCAACAAAACCCTGTACAAGCAGCAGTCACAGAAGCAAAAGGCACTCGTCTAGGACATGGAAAATCATGGATGGGACAGGCAGAAAACGATATAAAGCTTGTGTGCCAGTTATCAGAACTCAAAGGAACAAAGGAATGGGAAAAATATCCAGACCACTTCAAACACCTCTACCAGACTACTATCGTTCCACAGCTGGGAAGACGCCATTGAGAAAAGCCAGAAGGCAAATTCTGAATGCAGGCCAGAACCTTGGCATAAAAGAAGATATTGTTATATACACTGATCACTCAGTCGACAACGGTAAGTGAGGCTGGGGATACACAGTGAAACAAAACAGCCAAACTATCCAGGAAGACGATGGTGCATAGAGTTTAACAACTTCCAAGTCTAACAATAGCGGCAAAAGCGGTGACACAGGCACTCCACTGGTTCTTATACACAGACCAGCTTAGAACTCAACAAGCCATGATACTGACTGACTCCATGAACCTGCTTCATAAGGTAGAAAGTGGTATGGGAAGCCCTGCTTGGCATGAAGTAATGTGCAACCCTCCATTGGTGAAACTCATATGGATGCACTGTCCAGGACACACAGGTGTAACAGAAACAAGAGATCAGACACACACAAGGTAACGATAAGAACTGGATTACAGCTTGGCCAATCTGATGAGATAAGAAATCTAAAGAATCACTTTAACAAACAAGAACACAGCCACTATACCACAGACCATCTTTCAGAGCTCAACATCAAGTGAGGAAGTGGCCACACATCCAGACTTAAAAACGAGCAAGAAACATCACCAACCAAACAAATACCAGAATAATCTCAAGACCAGACCTGTAAAAACTCTTAGAGAATGGTGCAGCATCATACACAAGTGACCAAATAGCAGGCACAAGCGACTAGACACATGTCAACTGAATTAAGACTTTGAATCTCTCAGGACCACCTGCTTCTACTGTAAACATATGTGCACAGATGAGTGTGCATCAATTAAGCGATGCAAGTGTGTAGAGTCCATTCATGTCGGCGAGTATATGTTGGTGTGAGTGCATTTATGTGTGCATGTTTCTGTATTTAATGTTGTCATTGTTACTGATATAACTATGTCATCTTGTGAACATTCGCTGCCCACAAATGATCAAAGGCGCACACACACATACACTCGCGCGTGTGCGCACGCACACACACACACACACACACACACACGCACACACACACTTGCACTCACACACACACATGCAATTGTGCGCACACACACACATACATACCAACTGAAACCAATTTTTGTCAGATCGACTCATAGTTCTACTGACGAACACACATACCTACACACATACACACACATATCCACAAAGATGTGCACGCTCACACATACAGGCACGAACACACGTGTACGCCCATATTCACAGACACAGACACATATTCACATATATGTAAATATACACGTGCTCTTGCGTGCATGCAAAAACATGCTCACACAAGCCCACAGATCATACACACGCCTACACAAGCCCACAGACACACACATGCACACGCACCACATACACAGGCACACACACACACACATACACACCCAAACCCACAAACAAATGCAAAAACATGTACACACACACACATCCTGAAACTTAGCAGATACAACGCAGCAGATATCGACTAGTCAGCACAAAGTGACACCCTGATGAAACAGAAACTGAAACCTTACACTGAACAGCTTGAGGGAGGTGGAGGTGTACTCCTCAAACACCACCAGCTGTGTGTAAGGCAGGTACAGCACGAAGTAGATGAAGCCCCCACACACAGCAGCCATGTTCGCTCGGCTGAAGAAGACGCTGATGAGGAAGCACTGCGAGATCGTTGCCATGGTGAAGGTCAGCATGAAGACGAAGACCACCGTTGGATCTGAATGCTCCAACACTCGTCCAGACTGTGGATGCAGATAGAAAGCGTAGTGATAAACATTTTACAATGCACTGGCTAAAACAACATCCTCTGTTTACAGGTTAGAGACAGGAAACAAACCAATAGAGTCACTGCAATATCGGAAGTACAAAAAAGCTATACAGTTCATCGGCTAGACTATTCAACTTTTAATAGTTCTTCTCCATATGCTGAAAATGGTGTATTTTTCTCTCTGATAAGAGTTGCACTGAAACAAATCAGAGATTGCTCTTTTCTCAAATGAGACGATAGAACAAAGGACATCCTCATATTGAACTTGTAATAAGAGATGGATCTACCATTGAATGTGTTTACATGGCTAGGGGAACACTTTTTCTCAAACTGCTTGTCTGTCAAAACAAATGCCCTATCCTTACTTGGTACGGAATGTTGCTATATTATCAGGAACACCCCCCCCCCCCCCCCCCCCCCTGAAAAGGAGAGTACGGAGCTAACCTCGCCTATACACAATTAGACTGCAGGTGTGATTGCCCTTAGTGAGTGCACTTCATTGTGCCATATACAAACAGGTCAGTTTTCTCCTTTTCTCTACTGAGGGAACAGACCTCTGTTTTCAGAGTTCTGACTTCTGTGTTTTTTGGCACTCATGGATCCTCCCTAGCAGCCTTTCAAGCTCACTTTTACTTCAGATGAGGAAGCTTTTCTTTCCCTTCCTTCAAAATGGAAAATTTCAACCGTAAGTGTTCACAAGCTGCGCTCCAGCGCTACTCTTTCCAGTATTTGGCTCTGATATCATATGCCCGTCATGTCATTACTCTCATCATCCACCGTACCCTCTTCTACAGATACAAACAAGGCAGGACAGTGTCTCCCTCTTCCTTCTCTCTGCTCTGGCTTTCAACCCCTCAGCACCCTAAAAAAAGGTGGAGTGGCTGGGAGAAGTATTTTCGTGGAGGATGTGCATTAGTTCTTTCCCCTGATTACTCAAGCGATGAAGCACTGGTCTAAATACAGCTTGAAAAAATCAGAGGAATAAAACAACTAAGACTACTCAAAAATGCATTGTTTTTATTACCATCTACCACCTCAATTATTGAAATCTATGCGAAACATGGATACAAAACACAGCATAAAACACACGCATGCCCACACAGATACAGACACCGAAACAAACAAAGAGCACAGCACATACAAACAACAATTCCGACACATTGCACTTTTTTTTTCATTTTTCTTGTGCAAGATACGAAAGAAAAATTACAGTAAGACACACATTCCTGCAAACACCTTCAAATCAAATCGAAAAAAAAAAAAAAAAAAAAAAAAAAAAAAACACCTTCAAATCGACACACATCGGCTCTTGTCACCTTGAGCACAATACAGAAGAGGAAAACGGTGAGGAGCATCATGAGGAAGGCATTGATGAACCAGGCCAGCCAGTGCACCGCGTTGCCCAGCCCCATGATCTTCATCACCTCCTTCAGCCGCATCTCCTTCTCATGCACGATGCCCTTGATGATCATGGCCACCGAGTAGATCCAGGAAATCACCATGAATAGCGGCATACTGCGGGAGATGGCAAACACAAACCTGCACACAACACGTACAAATCACTCTTTTGTGTCAAAGGACAGAAAATCATCTTTACACACAGGGCAAACTGCCATCCACATTGCACTTTCCTAAAGCAGTTAAACTGGTTTCAAATGAAGTCATAATCATCATCATCATCATCACAGACAGCACATGTCCTACGTATCGCAGTACAGTCTATCTTTGTTCATAAATACTCTATCTTCATATGAAACTTTGAGAGGAAAATGTCTTATCCACCATCTGTAGACCCCATCCCCAACACACCTAGCACAGACTCTCAGACAAATCTTCTCAAATACACAATAGAATCCCAAACACATCAGTTCCATTGATGCAGCTCACAACTGACACAGCCAGAAGCAGAAGCATCCTTTCTTGTGCATACAAATCCATGTCCTGAAGAATGGTTGAATTAACATTTAAAGTCTACACATGTCACATGCCTTCATCTTCTTGACTTTGAGCATCTTAAGGCTTCTATTACATGTTCCTATTATATGTGCAATCTTAGCATCACAATCCAAATCATTTTTTTTTTTACCTATCATAGATCCAGCAAGGGTAAGGAAACTGCTGCAAGACCACGCCTTCTTCCTGGGTAATGTTGGCATGTAATCGTATGATGGCATGGTCCATCATGTCCTGAATGAAGGCAAAGCCGAAGGTTGTATACTTGGTGTCAATCACAGCTCGGCCACGGGGACGAGGTCTCCAGTACCTATTTACAAGACACAAGCAGAAGAGCATGTGGAGCTGAAATGAGAAGGGCGCAAGATAAGACAAGTACTATTAACAGGACCAAGCATATTTACCCTAGGTCATTCCTCTCAAGAATCACGGGCTTTGATAAAGCTAAGTGAACTGTCAGTTACACAAATTATTGAATTTGCAATGGCTAGTTGTCATGATAGGGGGTGGAGCGGAAGGACAAGGTGAGGAAATTTTTTTTTTCATAATTTTCTCATACCTACCTGTCCAAACAAATTCCTTATCTGGGAGAATGGGTGCTAACCATAGCTCTATAACCTGCTGGGCCAGAAGAGAGATCTTCCAATTACCTCAATGACCTTTTCCAACAGGACCCAGAGATTCTTTTCAAAGATCTTTCGCCTTTTGAGCTGAACTTTTCTTTTCTGGGCTTTCTGGTGAATCTGGAGAAGTCTGGTGGGGGCCCCTATGAGGATTTCATTCATCTCAGTAAGCATGCTAACAAACTGAAATATGGTTCATCTCTTGAAAGCCTGGAAGGAAAAGATCTGGTCCTTTGCCCTGTTCCTGCTTCAGTCATAGTCTGCATCTTCTCGCAGTCTTCAGACAATAATCAGACTACCCTTCCCAGCTGGAGAGTTCATCCGTCTGGGTCGTCTCCATCTCTGTCCCCTTCAGTGGGTTCTGAATGACACCAGGGATAAGTCCTCATCTGACTGGGATGCCCTACTTCCAACCGCCAAGACTTTTATGTCCACCCTCCAGCCTTGGCTTCACCTGGTTAGATTAAGTCCAGGGTACCTCTACTTCACAGCCCCCCCCCCCCCCCCCTCTTGCCAAGGAAGTGGCATGCAGACCTTGCGCCCCTCTCTCGTCATGGCTACTGCATATCAGGTGATATCTCTCCAGAGAGAGACTGAACTATCAATATCCTCAAGACTTGTCAAACTGAGTTGTGCTGAGGGCGCCCAATAAGCAGAATTTATGGTCTTCAAGCAGAACATAGTAATCAATGGCCCAATTCTGAAAACATCAGAGTAAACAGGTCTGCAAGATAAAAACAGTAACTACCAACACTCTGACCTGCATTGCTACTTAAACGTCATAATCTTTGCCTCTTAGACAACATTCAAGAATTTCACCAACACTGATTGCCTCTCCAATCTCCCATTCCTAAAAATGATGAACTACAAAATACAGTCAAATGACAAGAACTGACAAAATGTGGACTGCTTTGACCCTCATAAAATGGGGTCCACTGTATGAAAGAAATCTGAACTGCATGGAAGAGACAACTCATGCCACAGACAAGACACACAAGCAGAGGACACAGAATGACGAAATAGACACAAAGCTAGAAAACTTAACAGCAACAATTATTAACAAAACGAAATCCAGGCACAAAGACTGAAGTTGGAACTGGGAAAATATAGAGCGCATATGGAAAAGACTGTGAAGAACAATGACTTCCAACATCAAGCATAGCAAAGCAGAGACACCTTTCTCATAAACAACATTGCCCCTGGCCAGTCTAGAAAAGATGTGCTTCTACAACAATGAAAATGACCATAAAAAAATCAGTATTGACAATGTCAACTCATCACGACTTTGTGACTGAAAACAAAAAGAAATAGCATTACTTATGATGCGGGATTCACCACATGGAGAATGTGTGTTACTAATAGGTACATTAGCACAGCTGGAAAAAGGGGAAAGCTGACAATCAGTACATTATACAATATCTTATAATCCCACAGCACCTTTTCTACCTCTCCACCTACCACTAGAATAGAAGACAAAAGCAGACAGATACTGACTTGGCCCGTAGTTTCTTGGTACTGTCCACATAGTCCGAGTTCATGCGAATTTTGTACTTGATGAAAGGTGGTACTTCGTCTCCTGGAATGTTGTCCATGTCCTCGAAGATCACAGCTGAACAAAGGAGCACATCATGCATGTACAAAAACACGCACACACACACACACACACACACACACACACACACATATATATATAAGCACATGCACACACAAACAGGCACACTTCTTCAGGAGAATCTAACTTATTTTCTTAACTTAGAAACAAGCTTTACATCCAATTTCAACATCTCTTTTTCTCATACTTATTGTCCAAACAAATGCCATATCCTCATTTGGCATGAACCATCACCATATCATTAGGATTTTAAAAGAAAAAAATGAACTGGCCTCCATACCCAGTTAGGCAGTAAGATTGATTGCCCTTAGTGAGTTCACTTCATTGCGACATATTCAAATTAGTTCAGTTTTCTCCTTTTTCTCTCTGCTCTGCAATTTACAGACTTTGTTGTTTTTCCTGTGTATGGATTTCCCCAAACACTTGTTCCAGCTTGCCTTTGTTTCTTCAGCTTCTCAAGAGGGAATTTCAGCTGGTAATTCCCTTAAATTATGTTCTATTGCCGCCTCTCTTCAACAGTCTGCCCTGTCTTCATTCGTCTTGGCCTCCTCCTTGTCGTCCTCTAAACCCACTGCTATTTCAATGGTCTTGCATTTATGTTCTTCTTGCAACAAGTGGTGCCATCATGCCAATACAGAGGAGCCTGTGTCTAGAGTGCTTGATGATCCCATTTTTATTTTGATGTTCTCCATTTTCTGCTTGTAACTCTTGCAATGATTGGGCTGGCGCAACATGGCATTCAGTTTGTGAGTTCGATATTCCGGTTAACCTGCATGACAGTTCACCAGTTTGGACCACCCCTTCCAGCCACTTCCATGCCAAAGCAGAACTGAGGTCTGTGGAGACAGGCCAGCATACCCCATCTCTCCCCTCCCCTCCCCTCAACAACTCGGCACTGTCAACCTCTCTGCACCTTGTAGATGAAGACAAGCAGTTGGGGAATTCCAAGGATGTGCTTGGCTTAACACATACACCCCTCCCTTTTCCCCGAGCAAAGCTCAGGGTTGGGCAGTTTCCTGCATGGAAGAAATTTGACAGGGGTTCCTGGTGTATAAGGGTGAACCTTGGTAGACCCCAGCTGGGAGGCCTGGATGTCCTCTAACTGTTGGCATATAGGTATGTTCAGTGAGAGTATAGGAGAACGTGTCTCGGGCGAGGACAAAGAAGTGTTGTGAAGATGATGATTCTGATGATTCCACTTCAAATCCTGAAGTGTATTTAGCTAGGGCTACTGTATTAAAGGCATGATCTCTGGTTCAATACACCTACCCTCTTCATATTTCAATGTGTCCCCTCCTCCTTCGCAGGGGCTGCATGCAAAGTCATCCTTTTTTTTTTGAGGATTCCAAAACCTGATGTAGCTGCACAAACTTTTCTCTACATAAAAAAACAATACACAGTTTGGGGATGCCCTGAATCAACCTACTGTTGATTCCAAGTTCACTTTTTCTGGCTGTTCCTTCTATGCAGGCGGATTACCTGGAACAACTGTCCATCATTAAAGCTGTGCATTTGTCTATGCACCTAGTCAAGTGAGTGTCCTTTTAACCATCCTTTCTGATATTTTGGCATTTGTTTCAACAGGTAAATATAAGAAAAAGGAATTTTTTACTGTAAAAAGTAGTTTTACGACATACTTATAATGTCCATACACTGGGACACCCTCCAACCTCCTGCTAAGTCAAAAATAGGTGTGAAAAATGAGGTAGTCTGAATACGGAGCAATGAATATGGCACAATGAAGTGAACTCACAGCTTGTTTGAATATGGCACAATGAAGTGAACTCATAGCTTGTTTGAATATGGCACAATGAGGTGAACTCACAGCTTGTTTGAATATGGCACAATGAGGTGAACTCACAACTTGTCTGAATATGACACAATGAAGTGAACTCACAGCTTGTTTGAATATGGCACAATGAAGTGAACTCACAGCTTGTTTGAATATGGCACAATGAAGTGAACTCACAGCTTGTTTGAATATGGCACAATGAAGTGAACTCATAGCTTGTTTGAATATCGCACAATGAAGTGAACTCACTAAGGGCGATTATATTTATTGCCTACCCTGCTCTCCCTATGTCTTTTTCTTACACTGACAGATAAATATTTTGTAAAACTACTTTTAGTTGTAAAATTCCTTTCTCTTTGTTCTTCATCATCAAGGAGCAAGAATTCCATCATCTTTTCCAAGTGATGCTGAAGACTTCTATCACTTTATCCTGATATATACATGTGCACCAGGCCGAGTCATTTCATTTTGTGTATAATCATAACCATCACACAAAAAGAAAGCAGACATGAAGTTTTTGCAAAAATTGTCTTAACAAATCATAAATGGTTTTCAAATGACAATGCAACAGACATGGTATATCTTAAAAAGCAAACTAAGTAACACATCTTAACCAAACTGAATACTGTACTGAATACACACTACAAAACACATTCTCACCAGCCCAAAATGTGTTATTTTCAATCCGAGGCAAGCTTTTTCCCACCAGATCTGCCTCAGACTTGTAGGGCTGGAACTTGTTGAAGCGGATGCACTGTGGAAAGAAAGATTCAGATTTAACTATAAACAGGTATTGAAATATTCATGAATTCCTCCCAACAAGGTAAATCAGATATCTATATATCCAAAATAACCCAAAGTACTGACTATACAGTAGATTCTATAATTCTGAAAACTGTATTGAATAAATGAATGGAACACTGACAAGAATTTCTTGTTGTCACCTTGTTACTAACATGGTGACTTCATATTTTATTGGTTTGAGATTTTGTAGCATGTTGATTTAAGGCCTTTTTATACATTAAGATTCCCATAAGATAACAGATATTAGGTTACTCAGTTCTACTTGTTTCCTGCAAATGATATGAAACACAACAAAAAAAGACAAGATCTTCAAAACTTGTACATCAAACATGAAACTGAACTTCCATGAAACCTACAGGAGAATCAACTTGTTCTCTCCCTTTAGCATAAGCTCTGCTTACATCACTGAGGCTCATGTTGTCGTGAAAACACAAACTACCCTTTAAAGATGTACTCTGGGCATTAGCTGACCCATTAACACTGAAGAAATAGCAGCAATTTCAGTTGAACTTTTATTTTCGCATTGCACTTCATCACTGAAGATCAAAGTTTGCCAAACAAGCCCCAAAAATTCTTCATAGTTTTCCCTGCTAGTGTTAGACTGAGATCTTTATTTATTATTCTTCACAAAGCAAAACATATATATCACAGAATACAGCATATTTCACTCACAGCAAATAGAATTCATGAGCCAAGCAATGCATCAGAACGCGAAGGCAAGATAGCAACTTTGGACACATGGATGAAACATAAATGAAATGATTCAGATGCTTAACGATGATCTTTCAGAATTCAATTCTGAGATTCAGGTGACAGTCTGAACAACAATAGGTAGCAGAAGTCCTCATCACAGCCTAACCACATACCCCAGCAAATGTGCGCGTCATGTTGGCCAGAGAGTCAAGGCTGAGCAGAGCATCCTTCCAGTTAAAGTTGCTGTTGCTGCCATCGTTGGACAAAAACGTGGCCATGGTATTGCAAAAAGTCGTGTCCAACTGAGGCAGGTCAGGCAGAATGCCCAGCTGGTCGGAATTCAAGACGCGGACCAGAAAATGACAGTTGCCTCCCACCACAAAGTTCTGTTAGGGAAGTAAAAAACAACTGAAAATAAAAACAAGTCGAAAAATTTGGAGGTCTCTCCATCACTGTGAACTTGCCTCACATTCTAATCCTTGATATTTAGAATATAATCTGTAAATAAATGCTACAAATCAATCAATTATCTGTCTCACAATGTCAAATAGATGTCACCTTTTTTCCTCCTATTAAAAGTTACAATAGGCTTCATCTTTGAATAGACTTTTCTCTGTCTTAAACACACAAACACACACAAACCAAAAGAAAAATCCACTCAGACATGCCATAATCATAAATGTACAAAATATGTAGATTACAGAAAACAAAAACAACAAAAAAATACTTAGCACAAATAAGTCTAGATTTGCATGGGTGTGATTACACACAGACACGCTCACTCCAAGGAACATTCTACCTGAACCCTTGTCATGATTATTATAAAATCCACAGCAATCATTTACCCTGAGGAACTGGACACTTGGATCCGTTTCAAGGAAGTTGTACAGTGCTGGGGACACAGTGGTCAGCCACTGGTCAGCCAAGTCCACAACAGAACCCAGATTTTCAAATGTACGGTTCGCCTGCAACAGAGCATTTCATGTAATTAAAGATATTCCCTGTTTAGACATAGAATCTGAGAAAGGAATATAAACACAGAGGCACGCGGAGACAAAAACACACACATAAGTACATACACATGCGCGCAGGCACACACACACAACTAGTGTCAGTATAGCTTGTGCATACTCCCCTTAGCTCATCTCATTCTCTCTCTCTAAGAGAGAGAGAGAGAGAGAGAGAGAGAGAGAGAGAGAGAGAGAGAGAGAGTGAGTGAGTGAGTGAGTTTGTGTGTGTGCGTGCGTGCGTGTGTGTGTGTGTGTGTGTGTGTGTGTGTGTGTGTGTGTGTGTGTGTGTGTGTGTGTGTGTGTGTGTGTGTGAGTGTGCATTTTTTTTCTCCTATTAAAATTTACAAACAGCATAATCTTTGAATACACTTTTCTCAGTCTTAAACACACACATGGGTGAAACTTGAAAAAAATTGAAAAACTGAAAGGCCAGGGTCCAGGGGCAGCGCCCCTGGTGGGGGGCCTTGGGGGGCAAAGCCCCCCGGCCGAAATTGATTTTTTGAAAAATTCAGACAGTTTTCCTGGCCTCTGGTGAAAGGAAATTTGGAACTGAGGCCTTGTTTGAAACACATATTTATTGCTTGTATGTGAACAAAAGTCATCATTTTAAATTTAGAAAAAAAAAAGAGAGAACAAAACTTACCCCCCAAAAACCAGCTTGGTAGGTGCCTTGGACATAGATGGGCAGTAAAGGTATCAAGATCACAAATCTGTGCATTTTCTAAGGTCTTAATAGAGAGTTTCAACTGTACTTCCAAAACTAACCCATTTTATTACACAGAAGAAATAGAACCTTCAGTAGTTTTCCCCATCCTTTTTCCAGAAATCTAACCCTCACATTTATTTTTCTTCTATTATGTCTCTCTCTCTCTCTCTCTCTCTCTCTCTCTCTCTCTCTCTCTCTCTCTGCCTTACATTCATCTTTGTGTGTGTGTGTATGTGTGTGTGTGTATGTGTGTGTGTGTGTGTGTGTGTGTGTGTGTGTGTGTGTGTGCGCGCGCGTGTGTGTGCGTGCGTGTGTGTGTCACTAGGGGGTAAGGGGGGAGGGGGAGGGGGGCATGGAGGGCTGCTGAAAAAGATTTTACTGAAATTCTTACCTTCATGCTTTTAATATGGTCCGGACTTCTGGCATGCTTTGCTAGCCGAGATTTTCCATTGGATCCATACTTGAGTTCCGAGTTGCACACGCGGCAAAACACTACACCAGGTTTGTTCGTTTTCAAACACCAAACACGATGTTGTCGTTTTTCATCATCTATTTTGTTCAGCCAAGCCCATCGCCACTTATTAGTGATGCCAGCATCGATCTCCTCAACTGAATCACCTTCTTTAAGATAGGACATTCTCACGGTTTCCAACGAACTCCAAACTCAAAATCTAGATTTCGGCAAATGGTGCTTTATCTTTGTTCCCTAAAATAAAGAGTACTTCCGATTCAGCACTTCCGTTTTATGGTACGACGCACTCGATAGGTAATTTTAGAGACTGTTTTGAAAAACTTTTTTTTTTCTTTTCTTTTTTAGGAAAAATGGAAAATTCCATCTCGAATAATTTCATAAAATGGATTCCGTCCTCAGACTGAAGAAGTTTCACCCATGCACACACACACGCACATTAATCACATACTGTTAGAAGTATTAACTCTGTTATAAGTTCTTGGATCAATGGGAAAATCACTTTGTTCTGATTTCAGATCCTTTCAGTCCATAGATAAATGCACCTGCAGTATAATGCAACAAAAATCAAATAAGATGCCAAGATCAACACACTGCAGAGACTGAAAAGGCATTCTGTTTAAAGATTTTCTTTTTGCCTTTTCTTGTGGTTCAATTGTTTGTTTCTCCATTTATTTTGAGGAGAGCAGACGGATGACGGGAGAATGAAGAGAGGCGAGACAAGGGAGTGGGGCGTAACTAAGACTCACAGTACAGTTCTACCTTCCTTCAGACGATCCTGAAAGTACCAAGAACAAGCAGCATTAGAACAGTCGCTTACCTGCAACACAAGCGCAGACTTAATCAGCTGCAGCTTAAGATGTTACAACACAGAATGGCAGACTGAAACTGTATTCCCATCCTATGAAACTGTATTCCCACCCTATGAAACTGTATTCCCACCCTATGAAACTGTATTTCCCACCCTATGAAACTGTATTCCCACCCTATGAAACTGTATTTCCCACCCTATGAAACTGTATTCCCACCCTAGGAAACTGTATTCCCACCCTAGGAAACTGTATTCCCATTCCCACCCTATGAAACTGTATTCCTACCATATGAAACTGTATTCCTACCATATGAAACTGTATTCCCACCCTAGGAAACTGTATTCCATTCCAACCCTATGAAACTGTATTCCCACCCTATGAAACTGTATTCCTACCACATGAAACTGTATTCCCACCCTATGAAACTGTATTCCCACCCTAGGAAACTGTATTCCTACCCTATGAAACTGTATTCCCACCCTAGGAAACTGTATTCCCACCCTAGGAAACTGTATTCCTACCATATGAAACTGTATTCCCACCCTATGAAACTGTATTCCTACCATAGGAAACTGTATTCCCACCCTATGAAACTGTATTCCTACCATATGAAACTGTACTCCCACCCTAGGAAACTGTATTCCCCACCTATGAAACTGTATTCCTACCATATGAAACTGTATTCCCACCCTATGAAACTGTATTCCCACCCTATGAAACTGTATTCCCACCACACCTGCCCTCTCCTCAACAAAGCAGAGTGCCAGGTGATGTATGTCAAGCTTCCTTCAAATTAAAAAAAAAAGTTGAATGTGAGATAATATCCAACTGTATTCCTGTAAAGTAAAAGAGTTAAGTCTAAGCTGATTACTGACCTAAAAGAGAAGTTCACAAAATGCATACTGTCAAATGAAAAGCCTAGTCTGACAAAATCCCCATGGTTCTGAATAGAAAAAGAAGGTTGAACTAATCACATGTATTTCTTCAAGGAAAAAAAGGCCATAGACAGAACAACGATGAGGCGATAACTCAATATAAATCCAAGTTATTGTTCAGAACATAAAAGTAGCATGGTTTTTAAGCAGATTACCTGTTTAATGATCTTGCGAACAACAGGGGTATCAGGTGCATAGGGTATAATGCCCAGCACAATGGGCTTGAGCTGTCTCCACAAGATTCGAGATGCTGATGATCGTTCCAGAACACTGAACAATGTCTGACAGGAACTCGCTGAAATGGAATTTCACTATTAAACGTAGTTTTGCGATATACTTGCCCATCTAAACAAATGCCTCATACCTACTTGGCATTGAACACTGCCATATGACCAGATCCCAAAAGTAAAAAAAAGTGGGAGAGTAGGGAGCTAGCCACACCTCCATGCCCACCCAGTTAGTCATTAAGCGTGATTGCCTTCAGTCAGTTCACTTGATGATGCCATATTCAAACGTAGTTCAGTTTCTCACGTGGGTATCCGCACGAAGGCACCACTTGTGGCCAGACAGGCAGACACCTTTGTCTGTAACTGTAGATGATGGCTTGAGGGACCACAGGATAGACGCCATAGTGTACCATGGCAGAACTGAATGCTGAAGAGATGCGGAAAGACAACGTTATTTTTTTTCAGCGTTATCAGATTAAATCCCTCTTGAGAAGCAAGGAAAAAAAGAAGCTTCTACATCAGATGCAAACACATCCTTGAAAGGTTACGAGGATCCTTGAGACCTGACAAAACCGAGTCTGAAATTCCGAACAGCAGGGAAAGAAGAAAACTGAGCTATGTTTGAACATTATGAAATGAAGTGAACTCGATTAGGGGAGTAACTCTTACTGCCTCACTGGGAATGGTAGGGAAGTTAACTCCCTCCTCTTCCAGTTCTTTTTCTCTCTCTCACTTCTCTTTTTCTTTTTCAAGTATGAACGAGGCATTTGCTTGGACAGACAAACATGAAAAAACAACAAATTCAGGTGGGTAAGAAAAAAGCAATCATTTAAAATTAATGAGATGTAAAATAATAAAGCAGTGATTGGAAGCCAAATATTTTATATAACTGGACAAACAAGCATACCACGTCTTCAAATTAAACATCAAAGTTACGCACCTATGAAATTGTAGGATTATAACTCAGAAGTATGACATGCTCAGTATTCAGAATGAATGCAATACCATCATGCTTTGAACAGTTATAATCATACCAGCAGCATCATTCTTCTGACTTGGCTAAACCCAGTTCCAAAGTGAGACGACTGCAGGCGGAAATCTAAACAAATCTTAAATAAATGTTAGCGAACCGCCCAGAGAAATGTGGACAAACGAGTCACAAGACAAAACACAACGCGTTTCGACCTCTTAGGTCTTCCTCAGGTGAGAAACAAACAAATAAAACAATGAAAATTCACTTAGCTTTGATCGCTTCAGATCACTGGAGTTCAGCGCAAGGAAGAACTTCTTCCTTGTGCTGAACTCTAGCGATCTGAAGCGATCAAAGCTAAGTGAATTTTCGTTGTTTTATTCGTTTGTTTCTCCCCTGAGGAAGACCTAAGAGGTCGAAACCCGTTGTGTTTTGTCTTGTGACTCGTTTGTCCACGTTTCTCTGGGCGGTTCGCTAACATTTATTTAAGATTTGGCTAAAGCCTACAGTACCTCACTCTGTATTTATACCTTA
Organism: Conus canariensis; assembly: GCA_033310375.1. Classification (NCBI taxonomy): domain Eukaryota; kingdom Metazoa; phylum Mollusca; class Gastropoda; order Neogastropoda; family Conidae; genus Conus; species Conus canariensis. Next base: position 21,305,924 of record CM065726.1, read on the forward strand.
CTCTGTATTTAATACCTTATTCTGTAGTTAATACCTTACTCTGCATTTAAAAAACCAAACAATGAAAGCAAACAAACTTCCTTTTATACTGACAGCGTTTTGTAGTTCATTGACCATTTTGCTTATGAAGGCATAAAATAGATCCATCGCATTATTCTGTTGCAAGTCACAAACACATTCCTACAACCATATTTTGTAAAGAACTAAAAGTTCTTTCAGAGACAGGATGATTGAAATAAAACTGACAGACAGACAGACAGACTGTTGGACGGATATGCATGTAATTTTCAGTTTATGATTCAGCAAGACTGCCTCTTCTGACAGAACATTACACCAAGCAGGAGTTTGAATGCCACATTTGTTTGTAAAGCATCAGACCCTACCACTGACTATTTCTGTCAATGACGTTTCGGTTTGCGGTCTTGAACCTCGGCTATTTCTTGGCTCCTAGTCATCCATTTAGACCCGACAGCTGTCTGTACATAGTTTCTTCCCCAAACCAATGACGATAACGATGAAGCAATCATAATGACTGCTTAGATCAAGATTAATGTGTCACAGACTGTTGGAATGTGATACATATGCGGACTATCCATACACCACAACAGCAATTCAGATCAACAAAGCCACTTTAAAAACAAAAACAAAACTATGTAGTGTAAGTGGATCTTAACAGTGCTTGTATTTTCAAACAACAAACTCTGTTCAAAGAAGCGTTGATTTCTTCATAAAAAAATGGGAAGTTTTCATTTATAGTTGCTGTTCATCTTGATACACTTCCCATATCAAACTCTCCGCAAGTAACTACTGAACTGTCAGCTCTGTCTGGCCAAAATCTTTAACCTAATGCAGAGCTGAGATTCCCCGCTGACCATCTTACACTTGTACCTACAGTACACACCCACGTCTGTTTCCTTCCACTTTGCACCCTAACCAATGAATCCTATGTGAATCATGGAAATGCAGCTGGAAAGTGTAGGCCCGATTTACGCTGACATGGTAAGCATACTTAGCCAAATAGGTAGTATGAAAAACAACTCCCCACTTTGGCATTATAAACTGTACCATGCCAAACTCCTTGTGAAATTCAGTATCCTAATGATCTACACACATGTATATTGATATCTGTGTTAGCTTAAAAAAAAAAAAAGGAAAAAAAAACCCAAACCTTCCACACCTTCAGCCCTCGTCATTTGGATGTACCTGAGACAGTGATCAATGAGCGATTTTGCAGGTGCCATTAGGCTGACTGCAGAACCAGAGGCACCAAGAGTTGGAAGGCCACTAAGGTGCTACTGATGTCTTGGAACTCATGCACTCTGGAGCTCATGACTGAAGGGTCCTTGTGAGCCTGCTGTATGCCCCCAGAATGATTCCCTAGTGCCAGGTGGTCAGCCTGCTGTTTGCCCCCAGGATGATTCCCTAGTGCCAGGTGGTCAGCCTGCTGTATGGCACCAGAGTGATTCCCTAGTGCCAGGTGGTCAGCCTGCTGTATGGCACCAGAGTGATTCCCTAGTGCCAGGTGGTCAGCCTGCTGTATGCCCCCAGAATGATTCCCTAGTGCCAGGTGGTCAGCCTGCTGTATGCCCCCAGAATGATTCCCCAGTGCCAGGTGGTCAGCCTGCTGTTTGCCCCCAGAATGATTCCCTAGTGCCAGGTGGTCAGCCTGCTGTATGCCCCCAGAATGATTCCCTAGTGCCAGGTGGTCAGCCTGCTGTATGCCCCCAGAATGATTCCCTAGTGCCAGGTGGTCAGCCTGCTGTATGCCCCCAGGATGATTCCCTAGTGCCAGGTGGTCAGCCTGCTGTTTGCCCCCAGAACGATTCCCTAGTGCCAGGTGGTCAGCCTGCTGTATGGCACCAGAGTGATTCCCTAGTGCCAGGTGGTCAGCCTGCTGTATGCCCCCAGAATGATTCCCTAGTGCCAGGTGGTCAGCCTGCTGTATGCCCCCAGGATGATTCCCTAGTGCCAGGTGGTCAGTCTGCTGTATGCCCCCAGAATGATTCCCTAGTGCCAGGTGGTGAGCCTGCTGTATGCCCCCAGAATGATTCCCTAGTGCCAGGTGGTGAGCCTGCTGTATGCCCCCAGAATGATTCCCTAGTGCCAGGTGGCCAAGGGACAGAACACTGCTCTAGGGAGTAGGGGCATCCCAAGTCTCCCCATAGGTGTCCATTTGTGTGAGGAGGGGGGGAGGGGGTGTGGGTACCCAGACTATGGGGTTCAAGGAGGAGAGCCTGGGCATGAAGAAAGATGGTGGAGTTTGGTACCAAATCCCACACTCCCCCTTTTTCCAAGCATGACCTTCCACTTGGGTTTGAGGACAGATGAGTATGATGTGGAATTTTTTTTTCTCTCCAAGAAAAGACAAAGGAAAATGGCACCATGATGCAAAGCATGATAACGCTTTAAAGACCTTCTCCGTTTAGCTTGGTAATCATTTAGAGACAGACTGATACACACTGCTCAGACAAGGCAAGTTATGTTTCATGCACAGGAAAACCTTACTGAGCCCCTGCATCAAAGCAGCTCCTGCCCGCATCCGAAGTTCTTCCCGAGTCCTCTGCTGATCCTCAGAATTTTGCCGGCTGGTGTCGGTGCCAAAGATGGACCCATCCTGTCCGCAGAACAGAACGTTCATGCTACTACTGCCACTGCTGCTGGTGGCATTTAGCTGGCCAGTGGTGTTGCTGAGTGTGCTGTTTAACTCTTGGAGGGCACTTGACAGCTGACTACTGAGCAGCTGCATACTTTGCAGCTGTTCCACCTGAAAATTCCAAAGACAGAAATATGGAGACAAAGGAAGAAAAAGATGGGTAGGAGATGGGAAGTCAAAGTCAAATCTATTGAGTAAACACAGAAATGTTCATTTCAATCCCACCCACTCCCATTGAGGAAAAATCAAGGTGTTCAAGCTATTTTCCTTGCATGTTTTAAATGCATTGTACAGAAAATGTGATAACTGTAACACTGTCTTTTCATCATCTGCTGCCTAAGTCGTCTTTCCACTTCCGTATCATGTTTATTCTATGGATTAAGTCACACCTTTTCTTAAGTTACAATAACTTTCACATGTTAATCTTCTTCTTCTTCTTCTGCGTACGCAGGCTGATGCTCCTGCGGACACTCCCTGTATGGACAGGCAAGTATTAATCCCATCTACCCAACAAAGAGAGTGGAGTTTTGTGTGAATGACCGTTTTTTCTCCCGCCATTAAGGCAGCCATACTCCATCTTCCAGGAAGGTGCATGCTATGTGTAATGTGTCATCCATACTACAGCCAAACTGGCCTTCTCTTCCGAAAGTTGGTGATGGGATTTTACATGTGTGCAAGATGTTATGCGTGCGTTCACACACGGAACCTCGGTATATAGTCTCATTTGAAGGACTGTATGGGAAATGGAGAACTAATGTTAACTCCGAGGGAAAAATCCCCCTGTACCAAAACGGCCTGGCAGAGATTCGAACCCGCAACCCTTGGATTACAAGTCCGGCGGTCTACCAACTGAGCTATTCTGGCCCCCGACATGTTAAAGAAACATGACCTTTTGTTTTAGTGTCACTTTTTGCACAAAGGATAGAGTGACGGCGCTGGACTGATATCCTTTCTGTAGCAAAGATTATGACTGAGAATTCAATAAATCCCAAGCCTAAATTAAATGCAATGGTCATGAAAACATCTTCTTTGAGTATATCTGATGTATTTGTCACACTGAAACACATTTTCAAAACCACAATAATATTCATAAGGCTCATTAGAAAGAATATCTGATGACCAAGCTTGCCTCTACTGATCCATAAGTCTTTACCTTAGAGCAGCATGAAAAGAGGCAACATTTGCCAACATTTTGGTGTTACTATACATGCCCATCTGAATCGTGTTTTACAAAGCAAGTCTTTAATTCTGGAATACCAAGTACTTTTTCCATTTCCCTGCAGATGTACCATCATTTCATTTACTATCTTGTGTACTCTATCTTCTGTTGAATTAACAACTCTGAGCCAAAACTTAATACACCTCACAGTTGCATGAATAGATTATGGGGAACCGTCCCAAGTCCCTTAACACTATCTTATTTGGAATCTGAATTCCAACATTCCACATTTTTTTTACATGGAGGGGGAGGGAAAAGACAGAAAGAGGTAAGAGGGGAGGAAAGAGAGGGAAAGAGCAGGTGCAGGAATGGGAGGAAGGAGAATGAGAGGAGAGAGGTAGACAAAAAGAGATGATGAGGGCATAAATGAAATAACAATATTTTGGGAATGCAGAAAGAAAAAAAGGCTGTGAGGGTGGAATAAAAGAAAAAAATGATGAATCAGAGACAGAAGAGGCAGAGTGATAAGATGGGTGAAGGATGGGGGGAAAGAGAGGGAAACAGACAGAGAGAGTGGAAAAGGCAAGAGGATGGATGAAGGCAAAGTGGAATGTGGAAGTGGTGGGAATCAAGTAGTAAAGGAGGAAGAAAGACCAGGTAGGTGGGGCATGTCCGGCCACTTGGTCAGTGCATAACTGCCATCGTGAATTTACCTGATACTATAGAGCAGTAATATAAGCAGGAAAAAGCTATGTTTAGTACCTCGTTATTGTCATTAACTTTTTTTTCTCAGTTAAAACAGCACTTGAGAAGACATGTGGAAGCAGAAACTTAGGAAGATGACTTTGCAGTTGGTAACATCGTCATGGATTTCATTCATCCCTCGACTGTTGAACTGCAGTCATACCAAGTCAGCGAGATGGCATAGGAAACATCAACAACACTTATGTTAAGAAAGCCTCTAATGACTGCCAAGTCAATGTACATGGCACAGGAAACATTAACAACACTCACACTAAGAAAGCCTCTAACAGTTTTCTGATATACTCTGTGAAGTTTTCTGATATACTCGGACTAGTCTCTAAAGACATAACTGGTTCATCAAGCAGAGCGATATTGTCTCAAGTGAAAGAAGTTATGTGAAATGGCGCAGTCTGATGACCTGCTCTGTTTTCTTCAACCTATCACAAGAATGTCACCTTCCCCCACTGATGGGCATACTGTTCTTGGCTGTCAAGGGAAGCATTCAAACACAAAAATGACAAACAACAACAGCCCCATTCTCATGTTCAAGTAAACTTGGTATTCAATTAAAACTGACAGAAAACAAAAAAAGGAAAAAAAAAGAATAATGACATCCACAACAGCAAATCCAAACACTGAAAATCTGGAGCCAAGACCTGCTGACTATTTCATTCAAAGCTAAATAGACCAGATCACACCAACAGACCAGATTACACCAACAGACCAGATCACACCTACATCACACCAACAGACAAGATCACACCTACATCACACCAACAGACCAGATCACACCAACAGACCAGATCACATCTACAGACCAGATCACATCTACAGACCAGATCACACCAACAGACCAGATCACATCACTACTATCAATGAAAAGAAAGCAACCATTTCGATTTCTCACTTTTCTTTGAGAATCACTAAGCAATTTCTAAGTTCAGTAGTTCTGCTTTTGTTTGTAATACCAAAACGGAATTTTACTATTAAAAGTAGTATTGCAATATACTTACCTGTCCAAACAAATGCCTTACTCCCATTTGGCAAGGAACATCATGATAGTATGGTGATGTTCCTTGCCAAATGGGAGTAAGGCAATATACTTACCTGTCCAAACAAATGCCTTACTCCCATTTGGAAAGGAACATCACCATACTATCATGATCCCCTTTAAAAAAAAAAATTTGGAGAGTGGGAGCTAACCTCGCTTCCTTACCCAGTTTGGCAATAGGTGTGGTCACCCTCAGTGAGTTCACTTCATTGTGCTATATTCGAACTAGTTCAGTTTTCTCTTTTCCCTGGCAGGGGTACATCCTCTCTCTTCGCTCCAGTTTTCAGACTTCATTGTTTTTTGGCATTAGGGATACCCACAAATGCTTGTTCAAGCTCTACTTTTGTTTCTGAAGAAGCAACCTTTTCATCAGCTTCTCATGGGGGATTTTTGGCCGACAATTCCCACTAATAAGATTAAATTGCTGTTGTCTGCAACGTTCGCCTTGGTGTCTTCCTCACCATCATCTAAACCCTTTGCTACTTCAACAGCCTTGTGTGCCTGTTCATGCCAAGTGGTGGGTGCCTCCATGCTGACACACATGAGAACCAAGTCTCCTGTACTTGCTGTTTCCCATTTCCACTTTGTAACTCCTGCCAGGACTGGACTGACGCAACATGGTGTTCAGTCTGCGACTTTATTAATATTCAGGTTAACCTGAAGGACAGTCCGCCAGTTTTGGCAAGAGAAACGGCCTTCTCTCTCAGCCACACTGGTACTGAAGTCTGTAGGGACAGGCCACAACCTAGCACCCCCCCCCCCCCCAAAAAAAAAACAATCTCCAGCCCTCATAGCCTTACAGATGAAGAGAAGTGGTCTGGAAATTTGTAGGGGGTATGCTGTCTTGTGTTTTATCTGCCAGGCTCTCAGAGATGAGCAGCTACCTGAGTGGCGGAGATCCAACATGCAGGGGCCTCTGCTGCACAATGGTAAACCTTGGGTAACGAGGCGGAGTTAGCTCCCTGCTCTCCCAATTTCTTCTTCTTTTTTTTCTTTTTTTTGGGGTGGGGGGGGGGGGTGGTGGGGAGGGGGGATCCTGATGGTTAACATCACGTGGGGATAAGGCGTTTCTTTGGACAGGTATGTATCATGGAAAAGTGCCATCTATATCTGATGAGGTAGTGCTCTGGCCTTTTTTAAGTCAAGTATGACCATCTTCTTTTTTATTCATCCTGCAAGTTTCAAAACTTCATACTAAAACTGGTTACTTTACAGCCATTCTTTCGTATTTGCTATCCCCACACACTTTTTTCCTCGACACTTTTGTTGTGAGTTGTGTGTGCTATTTGTCAATGTGCCTATCAGGACTTCAGTGAGTGTAACCATTATTAATGCTGGTTCTGCTTGTTTTTAATGTCACGAAGTTCAGGAAGTCAAACCAGACCACGCCACATAACTTGGACAGTGCAAAGGGAAAACAATGTACAGAAAATGCAGATCTTGCAAGTCTTCTGCTGAACACCATTGCGGCATGAAAGATAAATTCAAGAAGCTGAAGCAGACGATGATTTCAAAGAGGGTTTGAGAAAAGCAGAGGTGGTAAGCAAAGCAGGCAAATGTAGAGAAGTAGTGAAGAGTGTAATTTCTTGGAATTCTTGGCTGAAATTCCCATAGATTGTTGCCAAAAAGAATCTTCCCAATTTAAAGCAAAGGTGATACTGAACTGTCGTTTGTGGGAATCCATTGGAAGGTGAAAATGTGCAGCCAAAAAAAGACACGTTCCTTCACCGAGGAAAAGGAGAAGACTGACCTAGCTGAGAAAGAGCTGAATATTGTGAATTCACTAAGGGCGATCACTCTTGTGCCTATCCATAATTGAGGTCAAGATACCTCCCCACTCTCCAGATTTCTTTTGGGAGCAAAGTTTCACGCTGAGTAGGGGAAAGGCATTTGCTTGGACAGTTTAGTATGAGAAAAAGGATCAAATCTACACACACACACGGATACACAGCCATGCACACACACACACACACACACACACACACACACACACACACACACACACACACACACACACATGTACAAAAAAAGACATTTTGTAAATTCTGATAACTTTCGAAATGAAAAATCGTACACACACATATCTTTAAATAAAATCTAACAGCAACTGTTACTAACTTCTGATAAGCCACATACATACATTTTCTGTACCTTCTGATAACAAATGGCTGTTTGGTCAGCCAAAAAAGATACTTTTCTATCAAGACCCTAACAGAAACACACAGCAATACTCACATCAGAGCCAATGCGACCAATAGTCTGAATCAGCTGCAGATCCAGGTTGGGGTTGGCCCCTGTATTGGACATTACATAATTTCTGACCTGAAACAGAACAAGACAGGAATTTTACTACTAAAAGTAGTTTTATGATATACTTACCTGTCGAAACAAATGACTTATCCCCACTTGGTGTGGAACATTACCATGTATCAGGAATATCATGAAAATGGAAAACGGGGAGCTAACACTACTCAATACTATCAAGCGTACACGAGTGATCTCTCTAAGTGAACTCACACCATTGCACCCCGATCGACTGAATTCTGTATAACTACTGTATCACATATCACCTGTCCGTCAAACACCACCTAGCTACCCATCCATTCTTTTCTACATGTTTCTATACAGGGCACTTGTGTATTTGACAATTTGCAAAGTGCTTCAATTCAGCAAAAAAGTATTTTTGTTTAAATTTTCAGTCAATGCTGAGTTAGTTAATGAGTGACAGTGATAGATCCATGTAACACAGTAGTGGACAGCTTAGTGTCCCAGGCATCGTTATATGGATAACTGCTCAGAATGTCTTGTACTTGTTCAAAACTTCACTGGCAGTATGTGAGATGCAAGATTTGAAATTACTAACAGATTCCAGATGTATGAAACGAACCTTGTATGACCACAACGGTCAGTCATAAGTATGATGAACGTAAAAACTGAAACACACTCAGCAAAGCACAATCATACTAGCTTTTCATATAAAGTTACTTGAATTTACATCTAAAATTTTGGTATGGAGACCCTTTTTAAAAAAAAGTATCCAAGTGTTACAAGTTCATTTAAGTTTGGTATTTTAAAAACATACGTTGGATGCTGCACACATGTTCAGTTTGGATACCTTGGTAGCTAAAGAGTTAATCTGACAAGCGACCCCCTAGTATCTGCCATTTTCGGGTAACTCCCCATCTGACAATATTCTCCTGTCAAGAGTGATTCTACACTTTGTTTCAAAATCGCTTATACAGGCAGGGCGAGTTCATAACTCTCAACTCTCCAAAATAACCCATATAGACACGAAATGCGGTGTTACCCTCAATGGCTGCATTAGGCAGAACAGAGGATAGTGGAAAAGAAGATGGGTGGACACAGGCGGATCAGCAGTTTACATGTTAACCGTCACAATGACTCACCTCACCAACAGCAGCGCCAGTGTCAAACTGAGAGCTGAGGTCACCCAACAGTTCTGTTCCTTCCTCTGCTGACAGGTTACACAACTGGGACTGCAGATCCTCGGCCTGAGATCGATCAGGGAAGTTGAAGTAACGGTACAGCGCACCCTCCTCACACACCTGTCTCCGAAGGTCTGCCGCGGTCTGGTTCAAGGAGGTTAAATTTGTCGTGGTGGTATTGATGAATTCAATAACAAAGTTTGTTGCGTTTCTCCAATCTCCAGTCATAAAGATCTGAAACAGCAATTTTAACTGTCAAATAAACATGGCAAAAAAACAATGTTGCCTTGTTTCAGTTTCCCCTCAGATAGATTAGAAAGTATACAATTTCATGCTTAGTTGTTAGTGTAGTGTCTGCACTGGTGAATTCACAACTTTCTTATTTACAATTTTAGAAATGGCTCTAAGGTAAATGAGTGTGCCTTTATCAATAATGATGGAATATCAATATGATAAAAGGAGCAGTTGTCATCAGATTTTCCAAATATTTCATCTTCTGCTCTTCAGAACAACAGAAATAAAACTACTAAAATTCAGAATTCAATAATCATAATTTTCATTATGAAAATGATTATTTATGAAAATAGCACAAAAAACTAAAACAATAACAGACAGAATCACAAGCATTCTGCATGAAAAAGGTACTATGGACAGACAAAAATACACACAATCAGAGACAGTTAAATCTCTGAAGAATACACAATACAATTATGCTCTTAGAAAAACACAGCACACGACTAAACATGAGACAACACACCCAATCCTCTTGCCCTCCCCCTCCCTTTCCAGAGTTAATGACCCATTCAAATACATGAAGGCAGACTCACACAAGCGTTCAGCACAGGTGAAACAGATAATGATCAAATGAGAATGACAGACAGCCACAGAAAACAACCAACGATAAGAAACATGAAAGCAGAAAACAAGACGTTCATTCACAAGCAACCAAAGCAAAGACAGACAGTGTCAGACTGAGAGTTTTCATAACAAAAAGCTGTAGCCCATTAAATTCTTTTTTCTTTTTCCACATGAGAAGACAGCAAGACAAGAGTACACATCTAGAGAGACAAAACCAAGGAGAATCAGAAAATAAGCAAAGCCTCGGCCTCCACACCTTCCCCCACCATAACATAAAAGAGCACAATTACACCTACCCTATCAACAGCCAGGGAGGCATTAAACAATGTGTCCATCGCTTCAGGAGTCAGGCTGATGTTCTGACTCAACACTTCCTGACGAACTTGTTCCGGGTTCACAAAAAGCCCAGAGATATTCAGACCTCCTGAAACACATACAACAATCACCATTCTAAACCAGTGTAGACTATTTGTTCATACAGTTTTTGTCAGTGTGTTCTACGTTTGCTGTGTATCGCCAAAACACGGCAATAGAGCTTGACTTTACCGTGCCTTCACGACTTCAACCGGTTAGACAAAATGGCAAAGCTGCTCTCTACAAGAAAGTGAGACATTGTGACATCAGTGTCATCTACTAGCATTCCAAAGAAACACCCAGAACTCAGAGAATTTAACAGTCATTTTTTTCCCCTGATTCTTTTTCCACGTGAAAAAGTGTTTCCCAAGATTTCCAGTTTCACTTTTCCCTGAAATCCCCCAATTTGTAGAAAAGTGTGAGCCCTGTTACTCACTAGAAACCAGAAAATCGCCCACAATATTACAAGTACTACTGATCCAAAGTGTAGAATAAACATGGCCTCATATTCCATTTTGATGTTCATCAATTAAGAGTACACATAAATAAATAGAGTCATTTCTAGTTCATGTTCTTATTCATATTTATCTAATCAGGCCAACCAACGAGACATCAATTAAGAAAACCCTAGAGTACATACCTACAGAGGATCCATTGGCAATGACGTTGGCAACTTGTTGAAATGTTTGAAAGTCTTCGATCAATCGAGTGATGATCTCCCTGTTTGTTTCATTGCCAAGTACATTCTGAATGTCAGTGACGATCATGGATATCCTGCACAACATGGGAAATTCAGCGCTACGCTTGGGTTCAAGACTTGTTAACATGACCCATGACACTCAATACATCTTTAGTAATTATCTTTCTAGAAAATCTTAACACTTAATCAGAGTTGTTGTTTTTTTTTTCAAATCAACTAAGAAATATTGAAAGCCAATTTCTAATCATTGTAGACATTCTAGCTGGCCACCGATACCAGCATTATCTTTTTTTTTCCTTATAAAGAATGGGAAATCTCCATTTAAACTGCAGTCAAATCAACATAACTGAATTAAAAAGGCAGGAATGATGTCTTTAATAATTGTGCTGAACATTAAAGACTAATTATCCATCACACAAAACAAAAGAAATCAACCTTTCAGTTTCTTTCATTCATCTAGTCTACAAACATGAAAGGCAAAGAAAAAAAAGACAAACGACTTTGAAATTTCTTCTCTTCATGCGGTTGTTTGTCACTTTACATGCAAAGAAAAACTCATTAAATTGTGAAATTTCTTCTCTTCATGCTGTTGTTTGTCACTTTACATGCAAAGAAAAACTCATTAAATTTCTGTTTCCTTCACTCTCATTTCCAATATAAATGGCACACAAAGAACAGACAAGATAGTGCTTACATGCAATAAAGATTACAATACCTGAATCACTCTTAAAAATGATTACTGAATGTAACTCTGAACATACACAAAATCAAATCTAAAAAAAATTCCATCATATGCAGCACTGCAGTGTACCACACATGCCCTGCAAAAATTCTAGCATATATAACCCTCCACTGAATTTTGCATTGTAAATAACTTACTTTGTCTCCAGCATAATAATGGAGAGGAATAAGTGTTGAAATGTGCAGAGCCTCTATCAACTTTCAAAGAAGCCAAGTGATAGAGATCAGGATACGTAACTAGTAACGGCAGTGACATCCATAATCCAATATAAAGTCTTTTCAGTATTACAGATGGGGAATTTGTCTTCACTCCTTGTCAAAATAGTGCTACCTCTCGAAAATTTTTGGCCACCAAAAAACTAAGAGGCGCCATAAGAAATAACTTTCCAGACCAATCAATATTTTCCCCTTTTTTTTCAGAGCTCGGTCTTATCACTCCCTTCTATTCTATGGCCAGACAAAAGATAAGACCGCCTGTATACATCTTTTTTTTTACTTGCTCTCTTTCCTTAACTTTTTTCCAATTGAAAACATATATTTGCTTGCCTCTGTCCCTTCTCTGGTTTATTCTGGACCTCTTCACAAAATCAGCCCTCCCAGTGGTAGGATGCCCATAAAGGCCTAGCACCAATGCTGCGAATCCTATCATTCCAATTATGCCAAATTATTGATGGTCTCAACATATATGTTCAGAATAATCACAGCAGTATCACACATTCATGATCATAAATCCAGCAAAAAGGATCAAATTAACCGATTTTAGTTCTGAAGCTTAGGACAACATCTTATTCTACATCCTAAACACTACAGTGGAATCCCATTCTGGTCCGAGACAACATGACCTGGCAACACTCTCAGCTTCTTTTGATAATATATATCTGTGTAGTTCCGGTCTTCCTACTTGAGCCTGCAGAACACTGAACTCTTGGTAGGAACTGGATCAGGTGAAAAATAAGACAAACACATGTCTCTGAAGGGACTGAAATCCACACCTCCTAGGTGGCAACCAGCAACGTTAGCCACAGCACTGCAGCGGCTGGTCAGTGAGTAGGACACTTACAAAGAGTCATTGAACGAGGGCACTGTTCCCGGAAGCTCATCAGCCGTGACCTTCTGGTGGCAGGTGTTGTTGAAGTGACATACATAACTCTGGACAAAGGGCAAGGTGCCTGCCGAAGGCATGGCTTTTCCATCGTAATGACCTGACAGGGAAAAGCAGACGTCAACCTGGATGTCTTCAAATTCGCTCTGAACTGCACACTTAAAACAGCATGTCAATACTGTCTGACATACTATCCAAGTGTTACTCATAAGCTGCATACTAACAGCATGTATCATCACAAATGGCAACCTTCGTGGGGACTGGTGTCATTGCAAAGCATCTCAACTATATTTTACTTTAAAACCTGTGATCTGAAAATTTTTGAGTAACTTCTTATCAATTAATTATGTGCACAACTGACAATGTAAGTACAATAAAATCCTTCATGTTGTAGCGAATGACAGACAGCTGTAAACCAGATTTTGATTTCTTCCGTTTCAATCTAAGCCAGCAGTGCTTCTGTATCAACACACATCACTAGAAAAGGTAAAGCAAAAAAAAAAAGATGCCAATACCACTAACAGTAACATACACTCTCAAAAGTCAATATGCCACCACCACTAACATACACACTCAAAGTCAATATGCCACCACCACTAACATACACACTCAAAGTCAATATGCCACCACCGCTAACATACACACTCAAAGTCAATATGCCACCACCACTGACATACACATTCAAAGTCACAAGTTCATTTGTGATGCCAACTATTCTATATCAAATAAAACTACAATTACAGAAAAAAGGAAACAAATCCATCAACTTCATTATTTGAACAAGTCATCAATATTTCACTGTGAGAAGTATTCCAAATTATGCACTGACCTGACAGAAAACCATGTTAAGGTTTCAGTCTCTATTTTTTACCTAACAGAAAACCATGTTAAGGTTTCAATTTTTATTTTTTGCTTTTAGAATATTTTTTTTCCATTTAAAAAACAATCAAGGAAATACATGAAGTCAGTCAATTTTTTTTTTTCTTTTAGCTATGAGACTGAGTCACTCACATTCAGGTTTGTTCTGCTTCAGGTCTGGGCGGAATCTGACGGCCACCAAGATCAGAAAAAGGCAGAGTGGCCACAAGATCTCAATAACCACCCGCACCTGAAACAATGCATCTTATTCAGGTTACCATTAACAGCCAAATGATGATGATGAAACTTTTAATACTAGTAATAAACCACCATTATCTGATAAACTCATCCATTTTCCATAAGTATATCTTCTTGATAAGCTCCCACTAGGAACATTATCTCCCTCTCACTCCCTTTAACTAGTTAACAAAACATGAGGGAGAGTAATCATCACTCTGAGATACAAGATGGAAAATGAAGTCCTAATTCATCTGATCTTAATGACCTATACATAATAAGAATTGTTTTCAATGAAAAAAATCTATGAAATATATAATCTAAAATACAGGCATGCTTGTTCTCTCTCTTCCTCTCACACCCTCTCCTACCCCACCTTCCCGCCGTACACCTTCCTGATCAATCCTCACCTGAATTTGGAGGGGAGAGGGGGAATGAAAGAGAGAGAGAGAGGGAGAGACAGAGACCAGCCACTGTGGCAAAGTGGTTAGCATCACAGACACCCAGCTTCATGGTTGTGGGTTCGACTCCCATCAGTTATTTATTTGTGGGGGTTTTCTGCCGTGACCGACTCCTACCACAGTTGAGATTGCTGATGGCTCTGGAAAGACTGGGACCACAGTCAAGTTTCATCCACATAAAGGATGCATTTCTGAGAGTGCTCAAATCTCCTGACCAATACTGCATGTACCTCTCTCCTGGTTAATGCCAGGATGCATTATAAAAGTAAGCGTAGAGTACAGCCCTGTAATGCAGTCTCAGACAGGAATGAAAATCTGTAGCATCATCTTCACCATCCTCATCCTCACTGATCAGGATGTAAAAAAAAAAAAAAGTCTCAAGTCTCAAGTGACCTCAGTTTCAATGTCCTCTCCACATCTATTGCCTTGGTTAGATTCTGTTGTGGTCACCAGTACCTGCAAATTCATGTGGGCTGTCGTTGGATGGATGTGATGGCGTCCCCCAGAGGGAGAGCTTACTCACGCTGGCTCAGCAATCAAGCACTTATTGTCATCAGTCGGGGGCTAAGTATGTGGTGTCCTGGTGTATGTTGGATCAGAACAGGCACCACTGGACATCATCGAAGTGACTCAGCAGCAGTGCAGTGTCTCCTCTGGTGGGTTGCCTCTTGATGATTTGACACTGACTGCTCCCTGTGGATTGCCGGTGCCGGGGCAGCAGCGAGCAAGGCTGGTCTGCTGGGTCAGAATGAGCGGTATGAGCACAATGCCACTGAGGTGACACAGACAATAAGAGACAGACAGACAGACAGACAGACAGAGGCAGACAGACAGACAGGCTGGGTCAGAGACAGAGACAGAAACAGCTCAGGCCCATCTGTCTGTCCCACATACTGGCTGCCTGCGTCGAAGGGTGAAGTTTTTCCACAACAGGAGACCCAGCTGGTTGAAGAAGCCCATTGTCCACCCCTTTCCGGTGCCACCGCTGGCCTCGCCTGGCTATCTGAACTCACTGTGAACCCCTGCCATCGCCTAGTTAGTCCCCCACAGCAACCAGGTGCACTGAAATGACAGTATCACTGCAGTCCAGAACAAAGCGTTATCAATCATAACAACACAAGCAGGAGCACCATAAACATAATGTGTGCCCGTTTGTTAAGCTCCTTCAGACAATTCAAAGCTAGCATTAAAAAGAAAGAAAAAGATCGCCTAAGTCACATCTTGTGAATTGACTTCAACGCGTGACAGCCCTGATGTGGCTCTTGGCGGTCGGCTGGACTACAAGCAACATTACCTTAACTTGCCTATGTCACATAAAAAAACAGATAACTCTGGATAAAGGGCAAGGCGCCTGCTGGCGGCACGCCTTTCCCATCATAATGACCTGACAGGAAAAAGCTTAAGCTACACTGGATGTCTACTAACCCAGCCCATGGTTCATGAAGCATTTCATATCAAAGTGGAAGAGCACTCAGGAGAGTGCAAACCTCCGCTGTGGTCAATCTGATCCTGGATATCTGCCCTTTGTTCCAGATCCCCAACACAGGTTGACACCAGAATTTAACGGGTTCTTATCTTTCTACCTAGTCTTCCTTAAGCTGATTGGTCTTTTTTTCTGTGCTAACAGAAGAACAAATTAGTAAAACATAGCCTCCTTGGGATGATGGGGGATTGGGGGATGAGAGGTAAAGATCTGACAGCATGGTGTTTCCTGTTCAGACACACTTTGGTCTTGAATGGGTTTCAAAGCTGTCTCATGCATGTTTTCACTTTAACATGGTTGAAAGACTTTAGACATTCCGTGAAAGTGGCATCAAGAATTACTCACTGATGTCCCCACATGGAAATGCCTGACAAGAAACGGACAAGCCCCCTCCTTCAAAATCTGAACATGGTTAAAAACTTCCATTTCTAAACTGTCTTTTCCAAAGCCACTAGAACCTCCAGGATGCCAAACAGAAGGCTGAAAAGTGAAAGAGAGAGAGTTCCCACACTTGGCTGCTGGGTGTCATTACACCATTCGATGTGAGCATCAGCAGGGGAGCTGTGCTGCACTTCATGTGGCCTATCGCAACCCTTTCAGCCCTGTCACAGCGACTGGCTGTGCACCCTTCCCATCCTGACATGTTTTGGTTGTTCAATGGGAAGACTGGGGCTGGTTCACTCAAACTGTCGTAACTCTGGATTATATTAAAAGGGACAGAAATACAGCGTTTCCATATCAAACTGTCATCAAGTATGATGATTGGTGGAGGCTAAACAGATCCTTTACCACTTCATTGCCTCTCCTACTTAGACAGGAGGTATTGCCCCATTTGTGATAATATGCTAATCAAACAAATTTTCCACTACTATGTGAATTTACACGGCTTTCGATTTTGCAGTTTTAGAGATATTTGCTGGCTAAGATCATCCACTATGATTCAGCATAACACTTGCCTCACAGGAAAGTTACCTCTCTGGTTCATGGTGTTTGGGGAAAATTAATGACCAAAAACTCAAATGAATTTTGCTCCCTCAAGCCAGCACGTGATACAAGAAACCAAACAGGTTCAAAATACTCTCTCTGTACTTATCATTTATGTGTGGCTTAAAGATTGGATATAGTATTACTTGATTTGAACTGACACTGATGCTCAATTTTGATTAAACCAAAACAGATACATGCATTCCTCTCCACCCGAACAGGGTTTAGGCACTGGGCCAAAAAGAAGAAAAAAAAAAAAATATATATATATATATACATAAATAACCTTTCACAGCTGGCTGTTCTGATATTCAGCATTTGCCAACACAGACCCACTCTCCAGTCACTGCCTTTCAATCATCCTTATCTGACCCTTTCTGAAACTATTCTACTGATACTCTAAGTTGCATAATTTAGAATAATGTGTATAGCTTCATTCTATCTTTTTTTTTCCTCTGCTTTTTATGACACAGAACAAAATACCTTACTGTAACAATCCCTTGGGCTGGTGACAGAAGAGAATCTTTCAGGAGCATGATCAGAGCTATGGTGCTGCAGAAGTTCTATACAACAAGTTTAACACACCCGCTGCCTCAAAATATGTGACCTTCCACCACAAAACCAGTCTTAACTCGATTTTTGAAAGTTCTGAGATATACATATATTTAAAATCTACAGATTTTTCTGATTAATTTGATATAAAAATGAATGCTATAGGGCAAATATAAGAAAGTTATGGTCATTTGAAGTGGGTTACTGTGCCAACGGCCATTTTGAGAAAACGGCTTCTAAAGTTTTTGCTATCATCTCCAGCATATTTTCCTTAGCAACGGCATCTTACTTTTTACCATACTTATTTTTAGATGACACACAGAGAAACTGGGAGAACGTCACACATGCTTTCGTATATAACACGATGGGGTTCTGTAAGGGTTGCATTAAGTTTTAGGCGAGTGAAAATGGGTCATTTTGCGTTAAAAGAAGTTCATTTTGATTCGAGGTTAGGCTTTTAAATCTCAATTTTAACTAATGTACTGGTTGTTTTGAAGTAAATGGATAGTGCCATGTGAAAGTTTAGGGTGTAAGGAACACATTTCTGCAAAAAAGTCAAAATGCCCCAGGTAGACCCTCACCAGCTATTTTCAGCTGTAGCTGTGAAGTAGGCCCTGCAAGTTAAGACTGGTTTCGTGGTGGCGGGTCACATATAACAACATCTTTGGAGGCATCTTTCACGTGCAGTTACTGTTGTGCAACATTTTCTCTCACTCTTTCTCTTTCTCTGTGTGTGTGTGTGTGTGTGTGTGTGTGTGTGTGTGTGTGTGTGTGTGTGTGTGTGTGTGTGCATGCGTGCATGTGTGCGTGCGTGCGTGCGTGCGTGCGTGCGCGTGTGTGTGTGTTGGTTTTTTCACCTGACAAAACAGGTACTTCCACTATCCTCAAACTTCACTTTCACCTTCATGATAAAGCAGCTGACCTCTACAGGCCTTTTCAGGGATGTTACCACATACGTTAAAAAAATTTTTTTAATAAAATAAAATTTTTAAAAACCCACCTCCTATCCTGAAAAACAAAGTAAACTATACAATATAACTATTGACAAAATATGTACACAACAAATTTACCACAGGCTAACAAATCTATTGACATCCACATAAAGGTACGTGACACTAGGTTGTGTAGCTGGTATCAGCCATTCCACTTGGTTTTTAACTCCTGTGTAATTAAAAAAGATGTTAAAGAAATCATAGGAAAAATACGTCAGATGGCTTTGTCCTCACCTGACAAGGTGTACCAAGTCGCCAGATTATAGTTTAAAAAAAAAAAAAAAGTAGCTGACGTGTTACAACTGTTACAAGTAAAAAGAATCACAAGACTTACTCAAAGAAAGACAGGAGAATGAACCATGAAGGCTGAAAAACTAGGGTTGACAGTAAAGACAGCTGTAATTTAAGGAAAAACAGTGGAAGAGAGATGGCAGAGAGGAAATTACCAAACAAGTCGAAGAGTAATGGAAAAGAGATAATTACCAATGCTGGCTTTTACAGACTGGAATCACAAAACTTGTCCCAAAACATTTACACTTATATAATTCTTTTATGCCAGAAACTACCTTTTGCAAGGCAGTCTATGCATCTGACTCAGCCAAAGGCAATGTAACTGTGAGAAAAAAAATACTGAAATGGATACACAGAAAGTGTGTGTGTGCGTGTGGGGGGGGGGGGGGGGGGGGCAGAGAGAGAATGAAATTACATGTGACATAAATGGCAGGCAATAAAATGATGACAGACCAGTCAGTCGAGCTATTGATTAAAAAAATATTGAATTACCTTCACCTGTAATATGATATTTTACACAAGCATACTGGAGAGAGAGAGAGAGAGAGAGAGAGAGAGAGAGAGAGAGAGAGAGAGAGAGAGGAGAAGAGAGAGGGAGTGATAGAGAGAGAGAGAGAGAAAGTACAAGGGCTCAATATAAAATATTCAACCAGCCCATCAGCACTGCACACGCACACAAACATACAAACACACAAGTATGCATATACTCCCTTTCTGTGTAAGTCTACCACTTTCCCTTTATTACACACATATGCATGTATGTATAAATACATAAAAATGGCTTTCTCTCACACATGTGTAAGCATCTTTACCTGACAGGCACAGACTCTCTCTCTCCCTCCCTTTCACACACACACACACACGCACGTACGCATGCACGCACGCATGCACGCACGCACGCACGCACGCGCACACACACACACACACACACACACACACACACACACACACACACAATCTCTCCCTCTCTCATGTTCGTCTCTCTTTTCAAGACAACAGCAAGGGTTCAACCTGTCCAAGTAGCAGCATAATTCAAGCTCTTAACCCAAGTCAAGAAGATTCTAGGACAAGGCACAGGGGGAAAAATCAATATTTCTCCCTCTGTCCTCTCCCCTACACTGTGACAAAGCATTCCTTCACCACTGGAGAATATGAGAAACAGGCCCAGCCCACGCAGCTGACACCTGTAATGTTCCTGTGCGCTCTACTCTCTGGCTTTGTGTGAACATTTACACCACACAACATTTGTCAATGTCAAACCCTGACTTAGCATACAGCAAATCAGAAAGAAAGAAAAGAAAACCGGACCTGTTGCAATACACAGGGCCACATTCTGAGAATGCACTTCTTTACACCCAAAAGTTTGTTTAATATAATTCTGCGTGGCACGGTAAAACAAAGTAAAATGTGACTTGAAAACAGGGAGGGGGATTAGGAGATAAAAGAAAACAGGTACACTTTAAGCAGTGCTGACCATGTTACATGGTGACCATGCAGCTCAAGAACAGATCAGGGACATCTACAGACTTCGACTGGCTTGAAAGCATGTGACCTGGCCAGGCAGAAAATGACGTTGTCTGACAAAAAGTGCAATGTATGGGTGTTTCTCTCTCTCTCTTTATGTCTCACTCTTTCTCTCACACACACTATGTGCATTGATAGTACAGAGCTAAGAAACTCTGATACAAAGATGATGACGAAGAAGGATGAAGAGGAGGCTGGGAGAAAATAACCAAGGCAGATGATGAAAAGACAGACAATGACAGTGAGTAAGGGAGGGAGAGGTTTTAAAAGGTTTTCTTATGGGAGCAAAAAATACCCAACTTGTTTACTGTTTATCGTTTACTGTTCCCTGCCTCATTTCATTTCTAATTTATGAATGTTTATTAAAGGTCAAAATGCACAATAGACTATAGTTCACATAACACATACACTGTTCAGCAAGTCCTCTATGCGGGGAAGGCTGAAATGGATACACAGAAAGTGTGTGTGTGTGTGTGTGGTGGGGGGGGGGGGGGGGGAGCAGAGAGAGAATGAAATTACATGTGACATAAATGGCAGGCAATAAAATGACAGACCAGTCAGTCGAGTTATAAAATATTCAACCAGCCCATCAGCACTGCACACGCACACAAACATACAAACACACAAGTATGCATATACTCCCTTTCTGTGTAAGTCTATTATAGACTATAGTTCACATAACACATACACTGTTCAGCAAGTCCTCTATGCAGGGAAGGCTGAAATGGATACACAGAAAGTGTGTGTGTGTGTGTGTGGGGGGGGGGGGGGGGGGGAAGAGAAAGCAATTTTTCATGTATTTGTACATACATGCGTATGTGTGTAATAAAAGGAAGGTGATAGACTTACACAGAAAGGGAGTATATGCATACTTGTGTGTTTGTATGTTTGTGTGCAGTGCTGATGGGAAATAAACTGAGTCCAGTCCAAAAGGACTGGACTCTATTTATTTGCCAGAGTGGGGTCCTGTTACACAAACAACACACATACATAAGAGAGAGTGAGAGAGAGAAAGAGAGAGAGAGAGAGAGAGAGAGAGAGCGAGAGAGAGAGAGAGAGAGTGAGAGAGTGATTTACTATGGGTTCCCCTCTATCCCTTCCTGTCCCTTTCTCCTGTCCTTCCCCTCTACCCTTACCCATCCCCCCCCCCCCCCCCCCCCCCCCCCCCCACTGGCCTATTCTTCTACCCTCCCCTCCCTTTTCCCTACATCCCTTTCCCTTTCAAATCCATATGAAAGCAAGCAGAAAGATGTGTTTTGAATCACTTTCATGCTGACATGACTGCTCTTCACTACATGATCAAACTGAAAACGCGACCCATGCGACTTTCCCATGCAGGAGGTAGGTACTAGTTCAGAAATCAAAACCAGTTTTGAAACCTTTTTTTCCGTTCGGTCTGTTCCAGATTTTAAAACCATTATTTTCACACCAGTATATGCAGCAACATGGACAACAGATACTGCATTCACTTGTTTGGATACTCTTTATGCACTCCT
This sequence comes from Conus canariensis, assembly GCA_033310375.1. Lineage (NCBI taxonomy): Eukaryota > Metazoa > Mollusca > Gastropoda > Neogastropoda > Conidae > Conus > Conus canariensis. The sequence continues at coordinate 21,327,610 of CM065726.1, forward strand.
CCCATCCCATCCTGCCTGTATGCATGCACATGCGCACACACACACACACACACACACACACACACACACACACACACACACACACACACACACACTCCCTCTTCCCTCCCCTCACCTCACCTCCCACACACATACATGATACATGCACACACATACCAACCAATTCTGTGAAAAAGATTTTAGCAAGACAGAAAAAGTGTGTGTGTGTGTGTGTGTGTGTGTGTGTGTGTGTGTGTGTGTGTGTGTGAGAGAGAGAGAGAGAGAGTGAGAGACAGAGAGAGAGAGAGAGAGAGAGAGAGACATTAAGCCAAGAACATGAAGTCTGCACATAATACAAACTAACTGATTGTGTTACAACTACTCATAATGTGAACTTAAAAAGAAAATGCACATATATATATATATATAGAGAGAGAGAGAGAGAGAGAGAGAGAGATAGATATAGATATATATATATAGCTCTGCAAATTTTACATTGTAAGGAGAAACAAAAGCTAAACAATGCATTTTTATGGAACCTCACAAACCTGATCACTGAACGACTCTGTGATCCTCGGCCTGTCTCTGCACTTTCTCATTTGTATGGAAAGCAAGAAAACAAAGCGCCATTCACATGGGAAGCAAGAAAACAGAAATGATTGTGAAGCCATAATTTGCAAATGGTGGGCATCTTACACAGACCTCTCTCAAGCAAACACACAAAACACTCCCACCCTGACAATAAAAAAGAAATAACTGACGCACTACTTGAAAGAGTATATATGAATATACACTGCTCAAATGAATACAGGCATCACTCAATTCTTTCTGCTTTGAAATAAATCTTTTTTTTCTTTAAATATAATCATTACAATTAAACCTTTGGCACGCAACGCAAGTAAAACTCAGAAGATGTCTGGTAACCACGTTCTGGTACATACTTGTCTGAGGAGTCATTTTTTAAAATAACAAAAATTTTAAATGCTGAATTTTGTGAGTAACAATATTTTTGTCATGAAAATAACTTTTGTTGTGATTATCAATGGCACACATTCAAGCATCATCTTGATTTACCTTGCTGGGAAAACAAGTCTATAAAGAGAGGGCATTTGCATTCAGGAGATGTCACTCAATTTTCAGTTTTGCCACCACATTTGATCACTTCCAATGTCTCTTTACAGGTGATACTGTTTGGTAAAAGGAAAGTTTTGGCACAGAGAAAAAGCAGAAACACTAAATTCAATTTCCAGTTAAAAAAAGTGTCACTGCACCTCCTTGATGAAAGCAAGACTGAAACCGAGTGATGCCACTGTACGGCGGCTAGTTGATGTCTGTCATGTGTAGAGACCACAGTGTGTTGGGTTCACACTACAGCTGAATGGCTCTATGAAATGAACACCAAAGGAGAACTGCAGGCTCAAGAAGAGACCTAGAAGAAGCAGAAACCCATTAATATCAAAACAGCGCAGCAGGACTTGTCCTTAATAAAGAATGTTTTGAAAAAAGATCACATTACACTACTGTTGAGGGAGCTTCACTGGCTGCCTGCTATATTTTATTATCATTACAAACTATATAGCCACTCTCGCCTTCTGTTTCTTTGATGATTCTCTTCCACCACACTTGTCCTGTACGCTCCACGCCTACTACTAGTACTAGTCATCATGTACTCTCCTCTCTTCCAGTCAGAAGTGCAGAAGATACCAAAGCGAACTTTACAATCACGTTTGGTGAGTGTTCCTTCAGTTTTGCTGCCCCAGCTGTTTGGAACTCACTGCCTCCCACACTACGAAACCAGCCCACGTTATCTGTTTTCAATAATAATAATAATAATGAATACTTATATAGTGCCTATTCTCGGCTAGAGACCAAGCTCTAAGCACTTTACAATCCACACTCGTTTACACAATGGGCTGCCTACCTGGGTAGTGCCGACTGAAGAGCTGCCAACTGGCGCTTCATTCAGTCGTTTCCCGTGTCATCCAGTCAGTATCATCCAATATCGTTCTCTCAATATCCTTACTTCCTCCATTCTTTCAATTTCTCACGCAGGGTGCATGCTATGTGTAACGTGTCATCCATACCAACGGCCAAACTGGCCTTCTCTTCCGAAAGTTGGTGATGGGATTTTACGTGTGTGCAAGATGTTATGCGTGCGTTCACACACGGAACCTCGGTTTATAGTCTCATTCAAAGCACAGGTAAAAACTTATCTTTTCAGCCAAGCATTTTGAACAATGCTTTCCCTACTCTGTACACACACAATACTTTCAGTAGTAAGACAGCTGTTATGTGTGAATGAACGAGGGCCAGAATGGTGTATGAAAGCACAATCAGTAGTTTTCAAGAAGGATTGTGCTACATAAACACTATTTATTCTTTATCCTACTATCATTATAATTACTATCCTTATGATTATGTCCGGCCATCGATTAACCTAACACACAGGTGAGACCTAAAAATACCAAATGCCCCTAGAGAATACATGTCAAGAATGGGATGTGTGCAGTCTTTGTACTTGTCGTTAGAACCGTTGAATTTTTAAAACATGCATCTGGAACTGAATGCGAGTCATTGACTGGCCAGAACCAAAATTCTATGGAGGAGCTGTGAATACTTGCACTACGAAGCACATGTATCCATGCATGCTGCATTTTGCACACATGGGCATACTGATGAGCGCCCACAGGCTTAAGCCAGTGAACAGATTAGAGATACCAGGCTATTACCTGTGGTGGTTCATAGCCATGGTCATCACAGACTCTGACGTTCTTCATTCCCCCTTAGTCGCTTGCCATAACGAAGAAAGGTTACTCTACGAATGTAAACTCTTCCATCTCTCCAGGCAGTCCTATTCCCTCTCCATTTCCAGGTTTTCTTGTTTGTTTGTTTTTATTGTCCAGATCCTGCACTTACACAAATCTTTCTACAATGGCTAGACCAAAACAGTGACTGCTTTATAACTGGAGATAATCCCAGTGTAGCACATGAGGGCGATGGTCAGTACACCTGGACCTTCAGTCCCAGTCGCATGTCCAGCACCTTTGAATGAAGGCCGGAGATCAATACTTCCAAGTTCTGGTAATTGAACTGGGGTGCCTGTTTGGTTCAGTCAGTCTGAGAACCAAATTTGCAGTCAAATGCTGCGATTTCCAATAATGCTGGCACCCAGCATAAAATTGTTATTTTTGCTGCCCATCTGAATATGTCTCTGTTCCGTTGGTGAAGATGACCTTCTTCTTTTGGGATTGTAATCCTTGTCTGCAATGTCACCACTGGTGGATGTGGACATTAACTCTACATGTATCATTGTATGTCCCCAAGGTCAATGGAATACATTAACTGCTGACCCATCTCCATCATGCACAGATCAATCAAGAATGAGCACCGAACATCTCAGACTTCCAACCTTGCACATTATCTGGAACACTTTGTATGGATCCCAATGGTGCTCTGTTTGCAAGTCTAAAGAATCTAGAAAATGTCTATGATGTTGCAGCCTTCACACATTTCAGCAATTTCAATGAAGCAATGACTTCTTAATGAAGTATTAAAAGTCATCACCATTTGATGAATTCTGTGCTGTTAGCACACCTCTTGTCCTCTGTTTGTTGTACAGGTCAGAGCAATGTTCAGCCCACCTTTTACTGATGTCTTCCTCCTGTGTGAGACAGGTTGCCATCTTTGTCCTGAATGGTGCTAACTTTGCTTTTGTCTGGTCAGGGCCTTCACAGTCTTAAAAGTGTTTTGTGTGTTGTTGTTCAGGTTTTTTCAATGTCCTCACACTGTTGTTCAAACATGCTTTTTTTTGTTGTTTTTTTTTTTGCTTTCTTCTTTTTTTCACTGAATCCCTTGTTTATAGCAATTTATTTCTGCCTCTTGGTCTTCTTGAACGGTTCTATGGTCCTTCTAGTATCACACATCTCCAAGATGCTGCTTGAGATCCATGGTTTCACCTTCCTTCTGTTTATTCCTAAGTCCTCTGTCGCTGCTTCAGCCATCCCTTGGTTGAAATCATTTGCAAAGGCTTCAAGGTCATCTTCTAGCAGAAGCAAATGGGAGAAACTGCTCCCTATGACTGCTTACAATTGTTCAGCAATGTCAGGATCTGTCATTGTGTCACGATTGAATTTAAGATGGCTGTTTTTCAATCTCCTCTGACAAGGTCATGGTCAATAGTAACATCACCTGCAGAAAATGCCTTCTAGCCCTACTGATGCCACACCTGTGCTGCTGCTTCACAATGATACTCTGTCTGACTGCAGTACTGACCATTAAGGGAGTGAGGCTCTCTCTTGCTTCTACTAACTATATAAATACAGTACCATGTACCGCATGTGAGGAGTATTAAACCCAAGAAAATATAACATGGACAGCAACAGGCTCCACTAGCTTTGATTTTTTCCCAAGAAACACCACATGGTAAAAGAATATTTGAGGATCATACTGGATCCTGGAGACTCTCTGTTGCTACTAGTAACTATGTAAATATGATATTATGTGCCACATGTAGGGAGTAAGCCCAACAAGAAAATCAAACATGAAGAGCGACAGGCGCCACCATCTGTGATTTTTGCCCAAGAAACACCACATGGAAAAAGAAAATTTGAGGATCATACTGGATCAGTTGCAGCCTGGGTTAACAATGACTGCGCCATCCGTCGATCTCCACCTATCTGAACACAAAAAGAGTAAGCTACCAGGAAAACAACAGAGTATGAATGGAAGGAACAATATCATATTTGCTACCTGGAATGTAAGAATACTGAAAAACTGATTTGAAAAAACTGACCAATGAAATGGACAGACAGTCCTGGAACATCCTCAGCCTCTGCAAAGAAAGACGGAAGAACAATGTAAAAGTACAGACAGAAGAAGGACATGTCCTATGATAAGCGCAGAAGAAAAAAAAACATGTACACAGAGTGGGATTTTTAGTTAACAAGATCATCATGAATGCTGTACTAGGATGCTGCCCTGTTTAGAGTAAAATTTTAATCATCCATCTGTGTGTGGTACCATTCAAAAACATCAGCAGTGCAAGCATCTGCTCCAACATCAGACTATGATGACCCAATTGAAGAATTCTAATCCTAGCTCCAAACTGTCATCAATAAGATTGAAGAGAAAGACATTATCATTGTTCAGGGCAACTGGAATGCTAAGGTTGGTGCACATGCCCACGAAAACAGGAAAATAAATGCAAACCCTCTTGTCATCAGACCACCACTGATAGAGGGCCTCTAGAATTTGCCAGTGATATAGAGTTGGTTCTTGCCAATACTCTTGCTAAGCATGAAGCATCCTAACAATGGACATGGCACTCCTCAAAAGATCAGTTCTTAAGGTTAGTGAGTGCCTTAAAACAATTACCAGGTGCCCTGCGGTACTAAATAGGTATACTTTATACATGAAGTTTGCTATAAATGCATCCTTTTAAGTGATCCAGAGACATTCAATGTTGTTCATAGCCCAGCGCACCAGGAGGACCACATCACAGTTGTCACATCATCAAAACTGAATCTCTTTGACTAACTGAGAAACACACACACACACACACACACACACACACACACACACCACACACACAAAACAATACTTCCCAAGTCACAGCCTGCATCAGTACTCTATAGATAGCAGTCAAGTTTGTGCTTTTGTGCATGTGTGTGTGTGTGTGTGTGTGTGTGTGTGTGTGTGTGTGTGTGTTGGTTTTCTACATCTGAATGTGAAAACAAAAGTTCCACGTTTTGTGTCTTGTATCCAATAGACATTCGTTTTCACTAGGTTTGGTAGGTGTGTGCGTGCGTGCATGTGCATGTGTGTGTGTGTGTGTGTGTGTGTGTGTGTGTGTGTGTGTGTGTGTGTGTGTGTGTTGTATTGTGGCTTGATTTCCATAATGCTGCAGTCTTTTTACGCCTTCTCACTCCTTTTTTGAAGATTAAAAATGCATGAATTACCAGCAGTTTCCTTTTTGAGGATCAAAAATGCCTAAAATACTAGCAGGAAAAAAAATGAAAAGACTACATTAAAACATTTAACTCTGTAACAGATATGAATAGCAGCCTTGATCTCCTGTTTTCTTGTTACAGAGCAAAATGTTAACATTATATTGCCATTTAATAAAGCCTGATACTGTGATAGGTGACCATTCTCTCTCTCTCTCTCTCTCTCTCTCTCTCTCTCTCTCTAGTTATGAGTAAACATTGTAACAATGCCTGAAGGCCAAAGGTCATCTTACAACCAGCTCCTCTACTACTACAACTTAACAGATATATATCAGCTCAATATTTGCCAAAAAGCAGCAGTTTTTTAGGTGGAGCCGACGGGACTCAGACAGGAAATCATATCATCGATACAGTACGGCAGTTAACACTGTCAGCAGTCTCTATTTTGCACGTAAGCGTATAGCGCGCACATCCTTGCGCTTCGATGTTGCGTAAATACAGACTCGTCTGCTAGGCTACCAAAAGGCAAGTGCTGTGTCATGTTGAAAATGATGAGCTTACACAACAGTCATCGGTCATTCGCTAACTGAAGTGAAACGACTTCATTCGAATCTTTCTCGACAGTATGCTTGCATGTTACCGTTGTCTTATTATATCATGATACCTTTTTCTATATCTTTCATTCATTTCATTTATTCTTTATTCCCATTCAATTCAAATTCAATATTTTCTCTACTGACTCTTGAGTACAAGTACACTACACCCGATAGCGACATACACACCGCACCCATACAGTCTGTCACCACACCACACAGTAAAACAGTTACAAGGTTACCTGCGCAAGAAATACATCGGCACGTGCAAGGATTGTAGGCACTCTAAGTAAATCCATGATACACACCTGTGTGGTCATATGTTATGAAATCTTCGGTTCCAGAAATGTGTAGGCCTAGACCAACAAGACTGAGACCTTTGCCAGTGCCGCGCGCAGCCGCAGCAACCAAATCAAGAGCAGACGACCATGAGCGACTTGAGTTTCCTATCTGAAGTACAGGAGTTGTGTACCTTACTTAGAAGTCGATCTGATCCTTCAGGCGAGCTACCTCCCCTGGTTTATGCTCGGAGATGGAGATCAATGCCTTTGCGTGCAAAACATGTTTCATAAGCTTGATGCTTTTGCACTTACACTTTAGTGCAGTGCACCTACACTTCTTTTACGTTTGTAGAATGTTCAAAGTTCAATATGGAATCCCCACTTTATCGATCAAATCCAAAGCCCGGGGAAGAGCTGAACATTTGCAGAACGGCAGCCATGCTGTAAAAGCTGTAGTGGAAAATACACTGGGGAGAGAAACAAAAGCACGATTGGTGACGCTATTTAAGATAATCAATGGATGACCTGGTAAACATCCAGCCCAAGCAGTAGGCATCTCTCAATTATGGTAAACTCATGCGTACAAACTCTTCCATATCTCAGCAAGAACAAATGTTTCTAAACTCCCCCCCCCCCCCTCCTCCCCCGTGATACATCAAATTGGAACTCCCTTCCAGCTTCTGTGGCTGAGACCAAAGATAGTACGCCCTCTGTAAGGCGTACTATATTTGCTGAGACTCCCAACTGGGCACTCTTCAAAAGTGAGATCTTTTTCCTTCCCATTTAGTATATATCTGGGTCACTTGCTCAAGCAGGATCGCTGAAGGGCAGAAAGTTGCCGGGGGTTGCTGGAGGTTTGGAAATGAGCAATATGGAAATATTATGACCTAGGCTACATCATCTGTTTATCTATTTTCTGTTTTGTTTGTAGACTTAAATTTGTGACGAGCAGCTGTGGCAGGGGTAGAACTCAGAGTGTATTCACTATTAGAATTACAGAGTAGTTTTTTGTTTGTTTGTTGTTGTTTTTCAATGAGATTTCACCTCTCTCTCTCTCTCTTACTAGTGATGAAAGGAGCAACTTTCCAGCACTACTCATTCAAAGAAATTTTCGTTTTTACTTGGGATCGTTTAAAAAAAAAAAAAAATGTAGAAAGAGAGGGTGTTAGTTACCGCCAATGACATTGACAAACAAAGCACATGACAAGACACGATGCATTTCAACCACTTGGGTCTTCTTCAGGCGAAAAAATAAATCACATTTAACATTTAAGACAGTACAAACAAAGAACGAAAATGACTCATCTGTTGTTAGTCCATGTGGTGGGGAGATGATTCTCCCCACCACATGGACTAACAACAGATGAGTCATTTTCGTTCTTTGTTTGTACTGTCTTAAATTTAAATGTGATTTATTTTTTCGCCTGAAGAAGACCCAAGTGGTTGAAATGCATCGTGTCTTGTCATGTGCTTTGTTTGTCAATGTCATTGGCGGTAACTAACACCCTCTCTTTCTACATTTTGCTTCGTTCTCCGCCGTCAGTCACTCCATTTTGAAAACAAAAAAACTCCAAAACGGCTCAAAAGTAATTTACGTTTTTCAATTTACCTTAGGCTTATGCAGTTAAAAGTGTTTGTACTCCAGGTGACAGAATCAGAAGCAGTTTCGAACATGAAATAATAGATAAACAGCAAATAGACTTACATCAAATCTTAAAGGAATTGTATGTCACTCCGCCAGTAAACATGGATAAACAAATTACAAGACAAAACACAACACGTTTGAACCTCTTAGGTCTTCTTCAGGCAAGATAAACAATATTCAGGACAACGAAAACAAAGAACGAGCAATCACTTTTCTCGAATTCGGCGCAAGATGGACGTTGAATGAAAACCAAGTGAAAAGAATTGCAGAGTCTAAATATACAAGTGAACAGAACTTCGATAAAATCACTCTGTCTTCGCTTGGGATGTCTCCTCGTCTCTTCATCTCATCCTTAACGCGCATCTACCGAATTCAAGAATATAAGTGATTTCTCGTTCTTCGTTTTCATTGTCCTGAATTATGTTTATCTTGCCTGAAGAATACCAAAGAGGTCGAGACGCGTCGTGTTTTGTCCAGTAATGTGTTTGTCCATGTTGACCAGCGGAGTTACTTAAAATTCCTTTAAAAATTATTCAGTTTCCGCCTGCAGTCACTTCACTTTGAAGCTAGACTTGTACCAGTTAAACGTAATTGCACACACAAATCTTTGCTGTGTATACAAAACTAAAATATACAAATGAACAGAACCTCAATACAAATATACAGATTAACAGAACTTCAATAGAATCATTCCGTCTTCGCTTGGGCTTTCCTCTCCTCTCTTCATCTCATCATAAAGGGAGGGAATGTTCTGAGTCCAGTGGGTACACAAAAACTTAGCTGTTGCTGGGGTTGCCTCTGTGAGAAGTGCGCTGATCTCTCTCCAGTTTCTGATGACTGGTGCACCACTTCTTGCAGACTGGCTGAGTGGTCTGATGACTGGTGCACCACTTCTTGTAGACTGGTCTGATGACTGGTGCACCACTTCTTGTAGACTGGCTGAGTGGTCTGATGACTGGTGCACCACTTCTTGTAGACTGGCTGAGTGGTCTGATGACTGGTGCACCACTTCTTGTAGACTGGTCTGATGACTGGTGCACCACTTCTTGTAGACTGGCTGAGTGGTCTGATGACTGGTGCACCACTTCTTGTAGACTGGTCTGATGACTGGTGCACCACTTCTTGTAGACTGGCTGCGTGGTCTGATGACTGGTGCACCACTCCTTGTAGACTGGCTGATGGGTCTCATGTCTATGTGGCCATGTGGTAGCTTACATTCTTCATCATGTGCTAGGCAGGTTTTTGTAAGTGTACTACGGTCCCAGGGTCTGTGAAGATGGCGGAACCTAGATCAGTGGCTGCCATGGGAGTTTGGCTGGACAAGTCCTCACACTTACCGTCTGACTTCAGGAAAAGTGTTAGGGCTCAGCCAGCAGAAGTAACACAGACATAAATGCAGCACCTTTACTCTTCAGTCTCCACTTCAGTTCTTCACTCAGGTTTCGAGTGGACACTGTGGCACGAGACAATAAGAAACTGCTCAACAATTGAAGGGAAACAACTATTGAAGATAGTCAAATACTCAGGTGATGTAATTGGGTACTGGAATACACTTAGTCTGAGTTCATGTGTTGATTAGAGCCACCTGCTACAAAGCATTAAGACAATCAACAGTATTCATAAAATGATCTCAACAGATTTTACCAAGTACTGGCAAAAAGTTATACTGTTAAAAAAATAGTATTCATTGATCATCTTAACAGAGAATACCAAGAACTGGTATAAAGTTATACTGTTAAAACATAATACTCATTAATCATCTTAACAGATTTTTTTTTTAACCAAGAACTGGCATAAATGCAAGCGATGCAAAGTCTCAGGAATTGGAAACTTAGCTTCAACTTACTTTTCTTCTGGGACAATCAGTAAAACTCGACACAGGATCTCAGAGAAGCAGAGATGAACGTTCTACTCTCTGGCATGCACCGGTGTTGAGTTTTTCACACTGAAGTTAGATTGTGATAAGTCTTACAGCCTGTGGTGGATCGGTGAAGTGGGGAGGCTTACTCTCTCCTCTTTGAGGGCTAAGCTAACCATCATGTCTCTGATGCCTGTTCGATTGACAGGCTGTCAGAAGAACAGGTGTCAATAAAAGCATTATGGAAAACAAGGGGTATAGTCATCTGAAGAAGTGGGGGTGGGGGATGGGGGGGGGGGGGGTTAGTAATTTGAAAGGAGACAGCCTCATTTCAGCATGTGCCGTGTGACATGTAGCTGGGATCACAGATGACAATCTCCAAGACATCTCATGTTCCTCAACCTTTATGCCAATAAACGAAGTGACAAAGTCCAAACCTGCAAGACATGTGCGGACACCCACAGCAATGAAACATCCTGCCAGTTTACAAGATTCACGTCATAACTGGCAGGATAAGTGTGACAGCACTGCGGTGATTTTACCGGGGAAGCCCGACCAACAGGGGAAGGGAAAGGGTGCGGTGGTGGCTTCCTTTTTCTAGTGGTGAGGATGTGCTAGTAGGGCGGGTTTTCACGTTCAAGTCGCCACAGTCAGCTGTCGGCTTGGCGGAAAGAACGCCAGACAGACTCAGGGAAGGGAGTGAGAGGGGAAGGAGGCTGATGAGGTGAAGCTTGGCATAGTAACATGACGTAAACTTATAAGTCTACGGTCTCTGTGTGTGTGTGTGTGTGTGTGTGTGTGTGTGTGTGTGTGAGAGAGAGAGAGAGAGAGAGAGGAGAGAGAGAGAGAGAGAGAGAGAGAGAGAGAGAGAGAATGACCCACAAGAGGTAGCTCCGACTCTCCGTTCTGGCAATTACTTCCCTTGACAGAAAATAAAAAACCCAATCTCTCCTAAACAGACTCGACATGTGGGTTCCAGATTTGTTGATGTTTGCGGAGGTGTTCGCTTTCCCAAGTGCCTTCTAGTTAGAGACTGATGGAGGTGAAAAACCTTCTAGTTAGAGACTGATGGAGGTGAAAAACCTTCTAGTTAGAGACTGATGGAGGTGAAAAAGAATGATAGCAGCTCGAAAACAAGTTAAGAGCTGGAAGAAGAAGTAACGAGAGCTACATCATTGTCGTCATAATCCAGACTGTTCGTCACAAGTAAGGAAAGAAAAGAAACAGACTGGGAATGGACGTGAGAAAGAATAGTACTTTGGGGAGAATTGTTCAGTGTTGAAAGGGGAACTGGGTCTGGTGAGAACATGTGTCAGTGGCATCTTTGTCTGTGTCGTAATCCCATCGTTCGTCAAAAAATAAAATTTAAAAAAAAAGAAGAAAAAGAGAGAACACAAAACACGCGACTTTTCATCTTGTAGAACATACTGACGTGAAAGAAAGACCTGATGTGATAAAATTGTGACTCTCTCTCTCTCTCTCTCTCTCTCTCTCTCTCTCTCTCATGTGCAAACGCATCTGAATCACTGAGCCGTGACGCAGCGAGTGACAGTCCTGACGTCATTGCCGTCTGACGGCAGTATTTAAGAAAATCGTGTTAAAAGCAGGGGTCAGATACATGGGGAATATGCTGATTATATCATATGCAACAGGGTGTAAAACAAGAAGACGCTTGTAGCCCTGTTCTTTTTTCTCTCTCTGCTTTTTAGTAAATGAACTGGCTTTAGAAATAGTTGAAAATGGGAGGCATGGTGCAACTATTTCTCCAGATTCTATTGATCTATTTGTTTTTCCTAGCTGATGATATTGCTTCATTGTCTGAAATCGCAACTGGCCTCCAAATCCAGTTAAATGATCTATACCAGGTAGCTTCTAGACTTCAGCTGAGGGTGAAAATGAAGAAGACCAACATTGTGATTTTCAGAAAAGGCGGTTATTTGGCAGCAAGAGAAAGGTTTTTTGTTTTTTTTAATAGACAAATGATGGCTGCTCTTTTTAACCGTTATAAATGTATTAGTATATATTTCTCTACACGCTTAAGTTTTACCGTTGCTTGCCAGGCTGTAACAAGCAGGACAAAACCGCCTTACTATGCATCTTGCAAAAAAAAAAAAAAAAAAAAAAAAAAAAACCATGTAAAATAACAATTTCTTACCATTGTTTCTAAAAGTTTTGATGCCCAAGTGTAACCTGTTGCCCACTATGGTGCTGAGATTATGGGTTCATATAAATCTGTAATTCATGTGGAGAAAGTTCTGGGGATTCATATGAAGACACCAAATGAATGTGTTTATGGGGAGACAAGCCGCTATCCTTTTCGCATCAATTCAGCTGTGCCGTGTATTAGATATTGGCAAATTTTCAAACGAATGGATAGTGAAATATTACCACGTAAAGCATATAATATGCCATTGATATTAGAATCACATGGTAAAAAGTCATAGGTTTCTGGTATTCGGGACTTTTTGCGTCATTATGGATTTGGATTTGTGTGGACAAATCAAAGCGTCGAAAATGTAAATGCTGTTTTGAAGCAGTTACCTCAAAGGCTGATAAATAATCGCTGGCAAAACTGGCTCGAAAACAGAGCAGTGAACGTTAAGCATTTTACAGGGCTTTTAAAACATCTCATATTGCGAGAGCTGTATTCTACTTAAAACTGGTAGGCATATTAAAAACTATCTGACAAGATTCAGATTCGGAATTATGGACATCAGTGTGCATCAGCACCGATATTCAAAGACTAAAAACATCGATAAGCCGTGTCCTTGATGGCAAGAGGCAAATGAAGATGAATTACTTTTTTTTTTTTTACTTTCTTGTTCAGTACTTACGGAATCACGCGTGAATACATTCCTCGGAAATTCTGTGAAGACCCTACATCATTTCGAGCTGCTTTGCTCATGTCCAGTCAAAATGAATATGTTCTAAACAATACATGCATCTATTTATACATGGCGTTTAAGAGGCGCACGTTTTTGTTCAGTTTAATGAACGAATGAACCTTGATGTTAAAGTCACTGTATTTGAAATGGTTATCTGTTCTCTGCTTATTTTTCAAACGATATCATATTGTCTTGTTGTATCATTGATTATTCCTATACTGTACCCATGTCGGCGGCAGAGGCCGTGACCTATATTGATTACATGCTCTCTCTCTCTCTCTCTCTCTCTCTCTCTCTCTCTCTCTCTCTCTCTCTCTCTCTCTCTCTCTCCACTGACATTTTGTGCGTCCACCCCTATCCCACACTCCTGTCTGTGGCTGCCTCTTTGTCAGTCGATCTGTCTCTGTTTCTATCTGTCTCGTTGATTGTCTGTCTGCCTCTGTCTGTCTGTCTGTCTGTCTGTGTGTCTGTCTGTCTCCCTCTCTCTTTCTCTCTGTCTCTCTCTGTCTCTCTCTCTCTCTCTCCACTGACATTATATGCGCCTACCCCTACCCCACATTCTTTTGGAACTTGGGGTAAAAAAAAAAAAAATTCGAAGACCACCCCAGTTCCATTCCACCCTTGGGAATTCGTATTCTTCCCCATTTGAACAAAGCAGATATAGACCTGGGAGTAGCGTGTGATTTATCCAAGTTTCCTGATGACCCACCTTGGACTTTCTTCACCCCAGGGATCGTACCGGAAAGATTCCACTAGTTCCTTGGCATACAAGTCCCTTTCTGCTGAACTGTGTTCGAAGTTTCCATCCGTCAAAAGAATTTTTACCGACGGTTCCAAATCTGAGGAGGGATTTGCCTCTGCTGTGTATTGTGCAGTAGATCCCCTCCTCCCCTCCTCCCCCCCCCCCCCCCCCCCCCCCCCCCCCCCCCCCCCCCCCCCCGAGATGTTCTGAACACATTCCAACAGACAGCTCCATCTACACTGTTGAGTTGACAGACTTGATTCTGGCTTTTGAAATGGTCTGTGAATCGAAACATAAAGATTTCCTAATTTTGTCAGACACCCTTTCTGCTTTGGAGGCCATTGCCGGCTATAATCTCAAGCACCCTCAGCTGCTGAAAGCTTAACCATACACCTATCTGAAATCAGATGGATACAACATAGATTTTGCTAGGGTTCCTAGCTATGTGGGCATTCGAGGCAACGAGCTGGTTGATCAACTTGCCAAGAGTGCCACAAAGGAAAAGTTGAACAGATTGTCTATCCCACACACTGATCTGAAATCCAAAACACAGGCTTATGCCAAAGACCTCTGGCAAGAGGAATGGAACTCGCAGACGGATAACAAATTGTACAAAATCCGTCCAAACCTGAAAGAGATTTTACCATGTTCCGAAGATGGCCGTAAAGACGAAACATTCTTGTGCCGTTTGCATACAGGCCACTCATTTTACACCCATTCATATCTTTTAATGTTAAAAGGTGAAGAAGCTCCGTGGTGCATTCCATGTCATGTTCCACTGACAATAAACATATTCTTTTAGAGTGTTGGGACTTGCACAATGTGAGACATAAACACTTTACAGCAGACTCCATGAAAACCTTGTTCAGAGATGCCTGACATGATCTTTGAATTTCTTAAAGAGGTTAACATTTTTCATGGTGTATTTTAAAGAGATGTGTGAATGGCGTTGTTGTTGTTGTTGTTGTTGTTGTTGTTTGTTTGTTCTTTTTTTGCTCTTGTTGATGACTTGTGAGTTGACTTCAACGTGGTGACAACCCTGATATGGCCCTTTGCGGTCGGTTGGGCTATAAGCAACATTACATTACCTTATCTATCCCACATTCTTTCTGTCTTTATCTGTCTATCTGTTTGTCGATCTGTCTCTGTCTGTCTGTCTGTCTGTCTCTGTGTTACATCATTCATGCATAATCAATGTCATTTCGTATGCTTTTTTTTTTTTGATTGTAGTTCCTGCACAGGGCATGTAAAAAGGCGTCACCGCTTATCTACAATTGTCGTGTGTGTGTGT
This sequence comes from Conus canariensis, assembly GCA_033310375.1. NCBI lineage: Eukaryota > Metazoa > Mollusca > Gastropoda > Neogastropoda > Conidae > Conus > Conus canariensis. The sequence goes on from CM065726.1 coordinate 21,342,829, forward strand.
GTGTGTGTGTGTGTGTGTGTGTGTGTGTGTGTGTGTGTGTGTGTATGCATGTGTATATATATATATATATATATATATGTGTGTGTGTGTGTGTGTGTGTGTGTGTGTGTGTGTGTGTGTGTGTGTGTGCGTGAGAAAGAGAGAGAGAGAGAGAGAGAGAGAGAGAGAGAGAGAGATGGAGGGGGTATTTTTGTAAAAACAAAAATAAGTCCTTCAAACGCATTCCCATTTGGAGAAAAAATAAAGCGATAGACGATTCGTGTCATGCACGTGAATGTGTGTATATGTGTTACTCTGTGTGTGTGTGTGTGTGTGTGTGTGTGTGTGTGTGTGTGTGTGTGTGTGTGTGCGTGCGTGCTTTCGTGCAGGTTGCTTGTGCGTGCGTGCGAGTGTAAGTGCGTGCGTATGCGTGCGTGTGTGCATGCGCGCGCGCGCGCGCGCGCGCGCGCGTGTGTGTGTGTGTGTGTGTGCGTGCGCGCGCGCCTGCGCGTGTGCGATGAGAAGACAAATAAATTAGTATGTCAACAAGAGGCAAGAGACTAATGAAAAGAGAGTAAAGCATAAAGAAGAACACGAAGAAAAGGAAGAGAAGGAGAACCACGGAAGCGGAAGAAAGGAGCAAGAACGAAAAGAATAAAAGTAATAAGCAGAGCAACAACATCACCATTCACCTCCATCACTGCCACCACCACCGATAACAATACCCAGATGGTGACGATGATAATATGAGAATGTGCTAAACTAATTTTCACTCCAAAACATCGACGGATAAACATGTACGAACAGGTCAAGCCTATTTCAACGAGACAGTGTCAATTTTAATGATAGCCTATTGTTCATGCAGTCCATACAAAGTTTACCGCGTGTGGAACAGTGGAAAAACAAGTCTTGATAAGCGGGTCGAAAAGCTGTAGCGTCTTGCTGAGTATATATTTCCCCTGTCATTGTGCGTACTAAAAACACCAAAAGTGTTTGAAGGGCAAAGTCTTTTTCCCTGTCTGTGGGACGTGACCATCGTCAGGTGAACTTCGTCTGTTCAGATCTGTTATCATCCTCATTTGGAGTCAACAAGGTTAACTTACATAATCATACTATTTTGTACTGACATTCACGAGTATTTTTAGAGACCGTGAAACTAATATATCACATAGTAAATATTTCACCAGCGACTATTGCGCGAAAATTGCAGTTCGGATGTCTCTTATCAAAAAGCCTATTTCATTTTTGAACCCCATTTTACCTGGTGTTGAAGTGCTACTGCTTCATAAAAAGCTTTCCCATATAATTTTTTTAAAAGGTTTTACAAATCGAAATTTCATTCTCATTCGTATATCGAGAGAGCTAAACCGAATATAAAACAATAGTATGGGAATACATGTTTCCAAGTGTGACATAAAACTTGTATTGAATCTGCTTATGATACGTATTTTCTTGAAGGTCGTGTGTGTGTGTGTGTGTGTGTGTGTGTGTGTGTGTGTGTGTGTGTGTGTGTGTGTGTGTGTGAATTCGGTTTTTGTTTTTGCTTTTTGTTTTGTGAAGAAAATATATAATGTAAAAAGAAGGGTTGTTTGCTTTTCTGATGAGTACAGGGTGCGTAGAAGAGATCATACTAATGGGTGTTTGTAAAACTGGTTTCAAAAGCAACTATGTTACAAACCAACTTTAACATTTTTTTTTATTATCAAAGAATGGTCAAGGTCTGATTATCATACTTGTCTTGTAAAAGTAGACAGATTTGTGTTCGTTTGTTTGTTTGTCAGTTTCTATTGTTGTTGTTGTTTTTTGTCCAGAGTATTTTTGTGCGTGGTATTGACTATTCACGGTCGTCGTGGTAGCACTCTTCTAGCCGCCTTTCGTTTGAAGAAGAATCTGTTACTGTAGTGGGTGAGTTGACCCAAAGATTTAGAGGGGCAGGATCAGTACCTCCGCCTTTCACTAATTGGGGTTCCATCGTGCACATTGAAGGCATTCGCCACTTCCTAGTAATCTGGCTGGCCTCCTTTTCACGGGCTGGCTGTCTTTTCACCACACTCCACCGCTGACAGTGTCAAACTGTCTTTTCACCACACTCCACGGCTGACAGTGTCAAACTGTCTTTTCACCACACTCCACCGCTGACAGTGTCAAACTGTCGTCTGGCTGTCCTCCTTTTCACGGACTGGCTGTCTTTTCACCACACTCCACCGCTGACAGTGTCAAACTGTGGAGGGCTGGCTGTCTTTTCACCACACTCCACCGCTGACAGTGTCAAACTGTGGAGGGCTGGCTGTCTTTTCACCACACTCCACCGCTGACAGTGTCAAACTGTCGAGTTAGAAGCACACTCATGGTGGTCCACCCGCTGGCAAAAGCTGCGTGCAGACAATGGGCCGGCCTCACTGACCATCAGACAGTCAGATGCTGCCATACGTGGTTACCTGAGAGGGCAGACCTGCGTATTAAACGAAAGAAGTTGATGACGTGCGCGAGAGAATGTTTCTGTAATATGCGCTTTGGGCTCTCGCGAAGTAAAGCGCTCTATAAATATCCTTTTATGTTACATTACATTACATTACACACACAGGCGCGCGAGCGTGCGCGCACACACACACACACACACACACACACACACACACACACACACACACACACATACGTATAACACACACACACACATACGTATAACACACACACACACACACCACACACACACACACACACACACACACACACACACACACACACACATACATACATGGCGCATGCATACACCAACGCACACAGTGTGTCACGCAGACACCACTTCTCGCTGGGTTTAGGCCCAGAATAGCCTAGTGCCGGCACTTTTCGATGAAGATCTCGCGCGGCAATGTAGCTTCGCGCGGAAAATCCGCGTAATTTCAACAGTGTCCTGTAACTGGTAGAGAACAATGGGTTGGGCGAAAGATTTAGCAACGTGGTCAGACTTGATAAACGGACATTTACACTAGCCTGTTATGCTCACAGCCCAGATTATTCACATAATGTAGCCAGGCTATATCAACGTAGGCTGAGAGAAACCTGTAAAACATCGTCCTGAAGTACAGGGTAGTTATCGCCCTTTATATTTGTGTTCTCCTGACCTTTGCGTCGGTCTACGACTTCGCAGCTTGATTAGGCGATGTAGGTAGGACCTCTTGCTTCAGGTTAGGCAAACACAAATTGCGTATTTTGACCTGGTCGTGAACTAAATTTCATACGCTGTCAGGTCCCCGCGTGCTCTTCTGGTGGACAGAGTGGCGGTGGAGTGGATTACGGCAAATGGGGTGCGGGTGTCGGAGGGTGGGTGGGTGGAGGGGAAGGGGGGGGGGGGGGGGCATCAGGTATGATTTGTAAATATCCCACATTTGGTAGATGTCACCAATGCGCGAACTTTCTCAGTTTCACGAACACCCACCTACGTGCCACGTAACGTACATACCACGCACGCACGCACGCACGCACGCACACACAAACGCAAGCATGCATACATAGATAGACAGACGCGCGCGTGTGCGCGCGCTCACACACACACACACACACACACACACACACACACACACACACACACACACACACACACAGAGTTTACCATAGCAGAGAGAGAGAAAGAGAATGAATGAATGAATGAATGAATGAATGGATGTATTTATAAAGGCCTAAGCCCCATTTGAAAGTGTAACTGTACAATACATAATGCTTCGCAATACCATACAAAATGAATACTACAACAATGGCATGGCAATCATGTCACGCAAAGTTATGAAGTAGCAATTTCTCTATTATTGCAAAGCCTTATACAGAAACATCGAAATATTGCCTATAACATCAGGTTTAGTGCATGTCTTCAATAAGCTTAGTATAAATAAACAAAGTTCTCAACATTTTTCTCTAATTTCTCTCAATCTTTTGCAGAGAACGAAGTATATTTCATCTTCTGTAGACATCTGGCACAATGAACACATCAGATCGCATTCATATTAGATTTATATCTAAAACTATGTACATTCCAATTATATATACCCAGTCTGAACCTTGTCATCATACATTTAACTTTTGGGTCTATATTTGCTTTTGAATATGACATAACGTCATGGGTATTACACAAAGTTCTATACAACTTGACTCTTTCATTAGTGTAAAAGTGGTTATTTGAATATTGCCATCTAAATTAAACATTGATAAATATAGCTATATGGCCATTTTCCTTTCCTCAAATCTTGAAACAAGCACACATTACCAAAGCCGTTGCCACATAAACAAACATGTGCATTTGATACCCAGTTCTTCTTTCCTCTAACATCTAATCCATACAGCATTTTGTATGTTAGTAACCTATCTTCACCCATATGTAATAGCTTAAGCCAATATCGAATGCACTTAACCGCAGAATTCATATACGTGGGAAATCTGTTTAATTTAACATATACCAAATCGACCTGCGAAGATCCCTTTCTTCCATTAAGAAAGGGTGAACACCGTAGTCGCACCTTCTCGCCACGTTAATGTGGGTGTTTCCTCAGGGGGACATGGGGCAGGTTGTTTTCACTAACGCGGCACGGGAGCGGAATACTGGCGCTATATCAAAACTAGATCCCGGCCTCTCCAATCAAGGAAAGCCGCAGGCTAGACCAGTCCAGATGGAGGAGTAAGGCCCCCACCAAAATGGAAGGAACTGAGTGAAGGCCCACCGGCGTGTGGATACGCCCTGACACTGCTCCAAGCCTTACCCCAGCCATGGGTTAAATGGCAAAAGCATCCAGCCTGCCGAAGACGGAGTGTGTCAGCTACGGCGCAGGTCCTGGGGATAAATTAGGACACACACGCATCAACGATTATGGTCATGCGTCAGACTACCTTGTTGTCATGGCGTCGTCCCTATCAGCGACAACCGGGGAGGGACGGAGCCGGGCCCTTAGCCTCAAAGGGGCCCACCCAAGCGACCGGTGCCTCTGTTAACCTGACGGTCGGGGGAAGGCAGAGTAGAGCGACTGACCAGACTACCCAGCCTCCTACCACCCTTACAGTGGCTCAGTGGAATGCAGAAGGACTAGGGAACAAGAAGCCAGAACTGCAAAAGTTTCTCAGCAAAAACAACATCGATGTCATCTGCATCCAAAAAACACACTTGAAAGATCATCGACGTTTCTTCGTAAGAGGCTACGAGACATTTCGCCAAGACCGCGAAGACAGACACAAGGGAGGAATCATTACCCTTGTCAGAAACTCCATCCCTGCAGTAGAGACAAACAGATCAAGAAGACAAGAACTAGAACACCTGACTGTCAAGCTCTTGCTGCCCAGTGGAGACCTACGGATCACCAACTGCTACAGCCCATCAACCTCATCTCTTACGCTACACAACGTGAAGCTAGAAGCTTGCAGACATCTGGTGGTTGGAGACTTCAACAGCCACTCGCAAAGCTGGGGATATGAGGAAATGGATGCCCGTGGTGAGGAAGTGGAAGATTGGATGATGGAAAATAATCTAGTACTCATCAACCAGGCGGACGACAAACCAACATACTTCTCCAGAGCCTGGAAAACCACCTCCACACCAGACCTGGCAGTAGCTACTGAGGACATTCACAAGCTCACGTCCAGAGAAGTCAGCACCCAGCTTGGAGGGAGCGACCACCTGCCAGTCATTCTCAACATCTCCAGCTTAGGATGTACTGAGCGCAACATGCAACCAAGTTGGAACTTCAAACGAGCCAACTGGACCCTCTTTGCAGAAAAGGCTGACCACCACACCAAAAACATTTGCTGTGCAAATGACCTGAACAAGAACGTCCAGAATTTCACTGATGCAATTCTTCAGGCAGCAAAGCAGGCAATCCCAAGGGGCAAAAGAAGACATTACCTGCCATACTGGAGTGACACACTGGAACAGCTTCACACTGAAATGGACAATGCCAGAGAAGCTATGGAGCAAACCCCCACTCCAGAGAACCTAGTGAGGCACAACAACGCCAAAGAAGCTTTCAACCAACAGAAGAAAGCTGAACTCCAAAAGAGCTGGAACGAGAAGACCAGCAGCCTCAACATGGAGAAGGACACCAGCAAGCTGTGGAATCTGACAAAAGCCCTGAATGAAGACACCAGAGCGGGACACAGCAAAACCGTCATCGAGGAAAATGGTACACACCACACGGGAAGGAAAGCAGCAAACATCCTGGCAGAATTTTACAAAGAGGAAAGCAAAGCAACAATACCCATTGCCCGAGTGCAGGAAGTCAGCAAGGAAACCAGGGAGAAGCTGAAACACCAGAACCCTACACCGTCCATGATGTCAGCCTTCTCCATGACTGAACTCAATGCAGCCATTAAAAAACTAAAGCCAAAGAAAGCCCCAGGGAAAGATGGTGTTACCAATGACATGATCAGGAGACTTGGAACCACAGCAAAACAGAAGCTCCTTCTGATCATCAACCAGTCATGGAGCTCAGGGAAATTCCCAGACCGATGGAGAGAAGCAGTCATCATCCCCATCAGAAAGAAACAAAAAGACAAAACCAAGAAATCCAGCTACCGACCAATCAGCCTCCTCAGTTGTCTGGGCAAGGTGATGGAAAGAATGGTGAACACAAGACTGCTGAAACACCTGGAAGAAAATCACCTGCTCAGCAACACACAGTCAGCATACAGGAAAAACCACAGTACGGAAGACCAGCTTGTGTACCTCGCCCAACAGATCGAAAACGCCTTTCAGGAGAAGAAAAAGGTACTCGCTGTCTTTGTGGACCTGACCAAAGCCTTCGACAAGGTATGGAAGGAAGGACTTCTCCTGAAGCTGCTAAACAAGAAAGTGGAAGGGAATATGTACCGCTGGATACGCAACTTCCTCCAGTACCGCACAGCAAGAGTTCAGCTTGATGGGAAAATTAGCCACCGAATCACTCTACAACAAGGTGTACCACAAGGAGGAGTCATCTCCCCTACACTCTTTCTCATCTTCATTGATGACATCGCTGAGAAGCTCACCAAGCACATCTCCAGAGCTCTCCACGCCGACGATTTTGCTGCCTGGAGTGCTGCAGAACATTTAACCACAGCCAGCTACAGGATGCAGGAAGCACTGGAACACGTCGGAAGATGGGCCTCTGACTGGGGCGTAGAAATCAATGCCACCAAGACAGTGGCCACAGTCTTCTCGCTGTCGCCACTGCGAGAAACCATCAGCCTGAAAATAAATGGAAGAGAGCTAAAACAAGAAGACAACCCAATGTACCTAGGCATCAAGCTGGACAAGCGGCTTACTTGGAATCCGCACCTCAAGAACATTGAAAACGAAGCAGTCAGGAAGCTCGCCATCATGAAGAAGCTGGCCGGTACATCCTGGGGCGCAAACAGCAGCATCCTGCAGAAGGTGTATGTGGGTACCGTCAGACCAACCCTGGAGTATGGCAGTTCTGCATGGGCCACTGCATCCAAGACCAACACCAGTCGCCTGAACAAAGTGCAGAATGCAGGATTGCGACTGATCACTGGTGGGATGAAGACTACCCCAATCCAAGCCATGGAGAAGCTTACTAGTCTACATTCCCTCGAAGACAGACGCGAGGAGAAGGTTTTCATCCACAGTGAAAAGTTACTGCGTATGCCTACCCACCCCATGCACACCGAGATGCAGAACCCCACCAAAAACAGGCTAAAGAGAACAAGTTTCAACCACCTGTCTAAGAGCCTGCATCGCAGCAATGAAGACCTGCTGCCTGTTTCACCAGCCGAAATGGAGATGCTTCCAAATTTTGAGGAACCAGACAATCACCTGGAAGATGTCGCAATCATCACCGAAGTTCCTGGCATTAAAAGAATGGACCGTCAAGCCCCTCAAGTAATGAAAGCTCTAGCACAGGAGATGATCGACAACCAATACAACCCCAGTGAGTGGACCCACGTCTTCACAGATGGATCCTCAGAAGGAGCAGTCAAGAATGGAGGAGCAGGGTTCTTCATCAGACACACCAATGGAAGATTGACACACAAGGCCTTCCCTACTGGAAAGATCTCCTCCAACTACAGAGCAGAGGCAATAGCACTGCTCCACGCAGTGAGGATCTTTCTGGAACCGGCCAGCCCATCACAGAAGGTTGTCTTCTTCACAGACTGCCGATCTCTGCTGCAGGGACTTCAGAACACAAGAAATGAACAACATACGCAAGACATCAAGGCTGCCCTCTATGAACTCTCAAAACAGTCTGTCATTACGCTTCAGTGGATTCCGTCTCATTGTGGGATCATGGGCAACGAAAAAGCTGATGCTCTCTCCAAAGCAGGCAGCAAAATGGAGCAGTTCAGCCACCCCGTGACCTACAGGGAGGCCAAGACCATCATCCACAACCAGTTTCAGTCCCAGTGGAAGAGAAGGCTGGGTGCAGAGAGTGGTGCTGACCCGATCCACCAGCTCCAAAGGCACCAGCAGACAATCCTCTTCAGACTGAGGACCGGCCACTGCAGACTGCTGAGCCACCTTAACCGCCTGAAGATCACCTACACTGACCAGTGTCCATGCGGCACTGGACCCCAGACCCCTGAACATGTCCTCCTGCGCTGTCCTACTCACGCAGCTCTACGACACAAAACCTGGCCGGGGGGAGCGGAGTTACAGGCGCAGCTTTGGGGAGCCCGTTCTGACCTGGAGAAGACCGCGGGCTTCATCATGGCGGCCGGGTTACAAGTCTGACGCTTCCAGCTTCAATCGAACGCAGAAGAAGAAGATATACCAAATCATTGGGGGTTCGCAAATCTATTTGTGAATATTTTTAAGAGCAAAAGAAACAGCGGTTTGATCTTAACTCATATTTCTGAACCGTATAGCAGCATTTTGGTTAAACATCGTATCAACAAGTTGCATAAACAGCTCAAAGGACTTTCTTTAGAGCATACAGCCTCTGTATGATACATACCAGTGCACCAGTGCATTCTTCGCTCACCTGGCAAGGTCTGTACAAGCAGCCGTGGAACTTGACGAGTGAAACTCGACGAGTGAACATAAATATTCCCAAATACTTAAAAACATTAACTACAGACGTGGCCATGCCATGATACAGCCATCGTTCTCTTACACTTAAGAATCCTCCTCTTCGAAATAGAATTATGTTACTTTTATTCATGTTAACGTTCGGTTGAAGCGAAGAAGCAGAGCAATGCAAACCATTCAGCTGTGTTTAAAGCTCCACAACCATCTCTGACGATCAGAATAAATCATCAGCGAACAGAAGAATGAACAACTCAAATGCTGTATGTGGCAACACAGCACCATTTTCCCCCGTAATCAATTATCTGTGTGCTAATTCGTTAATAAAAACAGAGAATGGAATGGGGCTACACATGTGTCCCTGTTTCTCTGCCGCTGTGCATCTAATGTAATCAGAAAGTTTAGATTCAC
>CM065726.1:21357216-21359716 GCA_033310375.1 Conus canariensis
TCTTTGGGCAATCTTGATTATCCGTTTAAGATATTTTCAACCTGCAATTAAAAGCGCTTTGTCGCAGAATAGGAAAACATTCTAACTATAGTTGTTTCGGCAGAAATGGAGTCTTTGGGTGTTTTTATTCTAGCTCCCCCCCCCCCACCCCAACCTTAATCGAAGTATTAAAGAATGCACGCTGACATATTTATACTGAAGAGCATCGTCATAAATTCCCTAGATATCAGCTTCATATATGCGATAGGTTGCAACCGAGAGTAAAGCAGGTGAAGTAGGATTTTACTTGACTGATTTTGAAATATAGAAAGTTTTTGCTTAGTAGCGAGCAGTGTTCACATCACTCTACCTGCAAAATTCTTTTTCTGGCATTATTACAGTGAAACTCACCTCCTTAGGCATCAACCTTTTCTCATTTTTAAACACCCGTCTTTTCCATATCAACACATTCCTTTGTGGCATGTTTTCTGTTAACTGAAAGAAGCGGTGGTTTGCAAGAAACTTTTGACTGTACTTGCAAACCTGTAGCAATTTCAGACTTCAGAGCAAGGTCATGAGTTGAAACACGGATAAATAACTCCAGAGGATCACCAGTAAACTGATCGTGCACCCTGTGATCATCATCATTGTTATTTTTATCGACTTTATTCGTCATCATAGTCATCAACATCAACATCACCATCATCATCATCGTCATCGTCATCGTCATCATCATCATCACCACCACCACCACCACCACCACCACCATCACCATTTGTACATTCATCCGCATATACGCTAAATAAAGCCATGAACACAAAAATTCAGTGGGGGAGAAGGATTACGACATATTAATTTTTTTTTTTTAAACCTTTAAGTTATTAATTGTGCAGCTGACATAGATTTGACAGACATACGATAAATACCTACATTGTTAGAGAGAGAGAGAGAGAGAGAGAGAGAGAGAGAGAGAGAGAGAGAGAGAGAGAGAGATAGAATAGACATGGCCTTGACTGATAACCTACTGTCTGATAATTTGCCACCGTTATATAGTCTTCATCCATATTCGCCCGTTCCCACGGGACTATAATCGAGGACAGTCGGTGTGGGTGATCTCTGGACGGCGGCACATGATCCGTTAGTCGTTGCCTGGCTGCCTTGGACAACGGTCCGACCGACCTGCGCATCCAGGATGATGGCACTGGCCAAAGGCTGGAGTTCTCTGCTGCTTCTCTTTGGCTGTCTTGCTGTTTTAACAGGTGAGGTTGAACATTCGTGCATTCTGCTGTTTGTTTGATTTCAGTAAAGTGCCAATCTGCGCGCAAACCTATTGTTTGTTTTTCAAGTATGACCCCCTTATTCTTTCTGTGTGTGTGTGTGTGTGTGTGTGTGTGTGTGTGTGTGTGTGTGTGTGCGTGCGTGCGTGCGTGCATGCGTGCGCGCGCGTGTGCGCGCGTGTCTGTGTGTCTGTTTGTGTATGTATGTGTGTGTGTGTGTGTGTGTGTGTGTGTGTATGTGTGTGTGTGTGTGTGTTTGTGTGTGTGTGTGTGTGTGTGTGTGTGTGTGTGTGTGTGTGTGTGGTGTGTGTGTGTGTCTATGTCTGTCTTACTGTTTGTCCGTCTGTCTGTCTGTCTGCCTGTCTGTCTCTCTCTCTCTCTCTCTCTCTCTCTCTCTCTCTCTCTCCCCCCCCCCCCCTCTCTCTCTCTCTCTCCTGAAATAACTGGTATAGTGTCTGATTGTTTGTTGGTGGGGGCTTATATCCCGCCGAAAAACTCCAACTATTACGAAGACACTGACATATTCAACATTGTATCCATATTGGAAGATAGTTTATTAGAAGCATCGATTGGGCGTAGCAAGTTTAATGCCAGAACAAATACTCTTAACTGTGTTGACGCTAACCCTATCGACGAAATATGTACTTATTATTTTTTCACACAGATCAACCGTGTCTGGAAATCTGACTTTCGATTAAACGCCTGTGAGGGAAGTGGCCATTTATTCTGAACTGTTTGCAACGACTGGGTCACTAATATGAATTCACCTACGTCTCTGAAGATGGATCCAGAGTAATTGAGTACTTCTTTTTTTGTCCTCCAACCTCCAATTTGTCCACCTTTTTTTCATTTTTTTTTCATACGTGGGGCTTCCATCCTCCTATTTTTTCCCACCGTCTTCTTTTTTCCTTCCCCCCTTTAAAAAATAAAGACCAACTCATACTCACCATGCAATTTTTGTGTGTTGTTTAAAGATGGACAGTCGCATGCTAACCTTAATGTTTCAACGTTTGATACAAAGCATTCACAAGTTAATTAACAGAGACAGGGTCGGCTGTCTGAAAGGAAGAAATACTGCAACTATCATACAATAAATAGACGATACAAAAACGTAATGAAGCTGGATATCTACTTATAGTAGATGATTCCAAAGCTTTCAACTTAATATCTAGGAATTTTTTTTTTTTTTTTTTTTACATGTGTTTGATATTTTGGGTTTTAGTACCAATTTTAAAAGGTGGGTA
>CM065726.1:21364716-21369716 GCA_033310375.1 Conus canariensis
GTGAACATGTCAGATTGTAGACCTTACTATTGTCAGGAGTAAAGTTACAGGAAGATTTTCAAAACAGCAGCAGATTTACTTGTGGAGGACGAATTTGTTCATTGAGAGTGGCAACAATTTGTTTGTTGGTAGTCAGAACGTCTTCAAGTTTCAGTTAATGAATGATAGGATTGATGTTTTTCCCTTTGGTTTTCTTCATGATTTCCCAGACTTTTTCTCAGATGTTTTTGAAGTCAGCTTGGAGCAGAAGTCTCTTCGAGACTGACGTTTACTAATTTTGAAAGTAAATATAGATTTGGTACGAAGTTTTTGATGGGCTCGAGCGCCAGGCTCTGATGGTCTGTAATACACGCAAAATCGAGCCCGCTTACGTAAATTGATAATGTGTTGTCAGTCAAAGTTAAACGTTGGTGTTTCAGGCATTTTCATTTTATTGATGAAGTTGGAATTCTGGCTTTGCACATTTTATAAGTATATCCGTCAGGCTTTGCAGGATCTAAACTTTGCAGAACTTCCTCTTCTCTCACATCTTTTGGACATTTCCCGCTGAAAGGTATTGGTTAACTTTTTGAAAATTAAGGTGTTCTTTTAAAGTACAGCTTTCTTTGCGAAATTTTGCATTTCAAGACAATCTGAAAGTGGTTACTGCCGTGCAGACTGTTGTGAGTACACCCCTCACAGTCCAGCACCAGCGAGGGATCACACATCAACAAAACTAAACGCGAAAGTGTTCTTGCGGAAGGATGGAGATGTGTAGGAGATCCATAATTCAAACAACACAGATCCAGCTCTGAAAAGATATCTTCAAGAAAAAAAACATCTGGATGACGTATCCACACTACCCGTTGAAGATTGTGCCTATTACAATCAATCAATAGTATGAAGGTCGTGGAAGTTCCTCAATCAGGCTGAACAGCTCTTGTCAAATGACTGATGCACATGGAGCTAAATCTAAAGAACATATTGTCACCGTTTTACGTAGACTAATTCTAGCAACTAAAGCTCGAAGAGAACTATTTAATTCAAAAGGCTGAAGAAAAGAGATTTGTGGATGAGTAACGAGACTCCTCCCGTTACTCAATCTGCAGCGGGTTGCGCTTGTTTTGAGAGTAAGTCAAAGTCGGAAAGATTGGGAGTCTTTTAGTTTTGAATTTGAGTTTCCTGCAGAACTACCGTAACTAATGTTAGGCTCTAACAAAGGAGATGTAGCTCCTAGGAAATTTGCACATAGACTTAGGATGATAAATGAAATATTTTTTTTATCCATCATGGCGAGGAAATGAAAGCGGTCAAAATCACATTCAATCTCGGGAGGGGGGGGGTTGGGGGGGGGGGGGGGTCAGGAAGTTTTTTTCTTTCTCTTGGCCCTTTTTTCCTGTGGAGGTTGCAGGGGAAGTCAGAACCACATCCACCTCAATCATCTGCACATGTTTTTTTTTTCTGTTCTTCATATTTTAACAAGACTCAAGGGCTTTTAGAAAGAGCAGGGAGGGTTCTGTTCCAAACCGTCCCGGTGGAGCGAGGCTTGGAGGAACTGGCAGGGTTTTGTTTCCCAAGCTGCACAGAGCAGACTTTCTCGACTGCTGGAGAGACTGGGTGACAGTGCGTTTTACAGTCGGAGAGACTGGGTGACAGTGCGTTTTACAGTCGGAGAGACTGGGTGACAGTACGTTTTACAGTCGGAGAGACTGGGTGACAGTGCGTTTTACAGTCTGAGAGACTGGGTGACAGTGCGTTTTACAGTCGGAGAGACTGGGGGACAGTGCGTTTTACAGTCTGAGAGACTGGGGGACGGTGCGTTTTACAGTCGGAGAGACTGGGGGACAGTGCGTTTTACATCTGAGAGACTGGGGGACAGTGCGTTTTACAGTCGGAGAGACTGGGGGACAGTGTGTTTTACAGTCTGAGAGACTGGGTGACAGTGCTTTTACAGTCTGAGAGACTGGGTGACAGTGTGTTTTACAGTCGGAGAGACTGGGTGACAGTGCGTTTTACAGTCGGAGAGACTGGGTGACAGTGCGTTTTACAGTCGGAGAGACTGGAGGACAGTGGGTTTTACAGTCTGAGAGACTGGAGGACAGTGGGTTTTACAGTCTGAGAGACTGGAGGACAGTGGGTTTTACAGTCCGAGAGACTGGGGGACAGTGGGTTTTACAGTCTGAGAGACTGGGGGACAGTGGGTTTTACAGTCTGATAGACTGGAGGACAGTGGGTTTTACAGTCTGAGACACAGGGGGACAGTGGGCTTTACAGTCTCTGCCGAGGGCGCTTGATTTCAGGCGAGGAGTGACAAATTTATCTTTTCCGAACGTAGTTTTTTTTTCTATTGCAGCATTTTTTTAAAAAAAAAAAAGGTGTCTGTCTGGCGTGAGACAGACACTATTTGAATTTTTGTTAACTGCCGAGTAAGATATTCCAACTCGGGTTACTACCAACAACGATTTTTTTCGTCTCATAGAATTTGTTTTTCCACTCTGATCTTTTTGATCGACTGTTCAAGTTGCACACAGTGATCTTTCGTGAAGAGGAGTAGCCACCATCACAGTTCGCACACACAGTATGGATCTTTGCATGGACCGTCACTGATTGCCTTCCAGCAGACATCACATACCTCCTCCCCAGACATCAGTCCCACACATGCCAAGCCTCTGCTGCCTGAAAAACCTCATCGCCGATGGAGTACATAGATCGACTCCGACGTACTGGAACCATCTTGGTTGTCTGTGGCAGTTTACGAGCGTAGAAGAGAGAACGGGGGGGTTTCTAGGCACTCTTTCTGTTCCCGTTTTGAATGTGTTTCTATGCACATTCACGACTCCTGGCGAAGGCAGCTCAAAATTGATTTTGGCATCAGAGACACAATTCAGGTCTGGACACGTAAAGACGCCCTTGGAAGAGTTCAAGTGTTTGTTAGGCGACACCTATATTTAACGATCCACAAGAACAATTTCACGAGCACATCCGATTGACACATAGAGCAGCAAGTCATCCAGAATAACCTCTTCTTCAGTCTTTAATGGACTTGGGATTGCCCAACAAACATCCAAAGCCTTTCTGGATTGGGAAGGGGATGCGTGCCAACGAACGCTTGTCCTCATCAGTATTGTCCACTTTCAACCACGATGCCCCTGAACCAAATATCTCTTTAGTCCTCAGAATCTGAATTTAAATCCTCCTCATACCGATTTTCTGGCCCTCTCCGTTTGGAGGAAGGATGTAGTGGATACGCCATTTTGTTTAAATTGAGATCTCATTCCTCCGATGCTCGCCCACCACTGAGTCGAACTAAAGGTCAAGGACCAAGACCCTTGTGTATTGACCCCTTCCAGGCTTCGGAAGAGATATACGACAACTAGCAACCAACTAATATTATCCCCCCTGATCATGCATGCCTTGCTCCCGAGGACAGACAGCAGAGCACTACAGTGATTGCCTTGGTCAGCTACGGAAATGCCTGTTCTGTATCAGTCCCACGTAGGGGTAGCCGACTGGTACATATAGGCCAGTGTGTACCTCATGTCTCAGGGAGGTCTGATCCAAAAAGATGTGCTGAGAACACCCGCCCTCTCAGTCACCTGAGTCTCATTCCTCTGCACCACAGGTTGCACCTCATGGCAAACGTGGCGGGGTCTTGAGAAGACCGCAGAGAAATGAATGGAAAAGAAGGCTTGAAGGGGAGAAGAAGGTAGAAAAGATCCATTCAGAAAGGCAGAAGACAGAACAAGAAAAAGGTGGGTCACACTTTTTCAGGGCCCTCACCCTTAGCCTGTCTGACACAGGAAACCCTTTCAGGGGCATCAATTCCTATCACGTTGCGCTCAGACCAATCAGCAACTTGGCTATACAGGCCTAGAAGCGGTTTTGAAAACTGATCCTTCATCCAAGCATTGGTGCCCTTATCAGCAGAGCCTAAGGGGTCAGTGGACTATGCAGACCCTCCGACCACGGCAAGGTCGCAACCTTCGGAGAGAGATTTTAATAAATCTGTATTAAAGTTTAATGAGTATTTGTATTCTATGAGAGAATGTATGAAGAAATTAGTGGTCTTTGACAGCGAGAAATGCAAAATTTGGTTCAATCTAGAATGTAAACAGAACAGAACAGTATTATGGGGACTATTACATAAATATGATAGATTCGTTAAGGCATCTGATTGAATACTATCAAAAGAGGAGGGAGTACGAGGGATGACTGAGGTTTAAGCAGAAAACGCATATGTTCTTGAGTCAGGGAAACGCCACTTGAATGACAGCAAACAATTGTGGAAGACCGTTAAATTCGCTCTATCAAGCCCAGACCTGTAGTGATAGTTCTTCTCAGGTACGGTTTGAACAGTTTGGAAATACCCCAGATTTGTCTGAACTCCGACACTGTCTTCAATGGTTATTGTGATAATGTGGATGTCCAGACCTTGAATGGTTTCGGGGAAGTAGACTGACCAATATCTGCGCATGGAATTGTGTGTGCTAGTGATGCTTTGAAGAAGAAGACAGCTGCATGTCCTGATGGATTCACTGGCAAGTTTCAGCAAAACAGCACCGACATTATTGTATCTTTCTGGTTATAATTGTTCAGTCTTTGACAGTGTTATATTTTCCCTACTAACTGGCTGTCTTACAGCCTTTGCAGAAAAAAGGGCGACCTAGATCAGCATTATTACTATCTTATTGACTACATGAGGTATTTTTGTATCTTTATTACATGTATGAGGCCAGTTGTGCAGATAGAAAAAAAACTAACAAAGTAGAATGAGACCAATGAGCAAACAGGAGAGGAAAAGTCTGCTTTACTGATCATATATTCACTCTTATGGCATATGTACAAAAACAGTTACAAAGACACAGTTAACTGTACGTCATGTATACAGGTTTTCGAAATTCTTTCGAGACAGTTAGCAAGGACAAACTACGGGAGATACCGTAAGCAAATGGAAGGAGAAGTTAGCTTTTGAACGCACTGAAAAGTATGTTCTCTATCTTGAAAGTCCGTGAACGATTTGG
>CM065726.1:21374716-21377216 GCA_033310375.1 Conus canariensis
CGTCATATTGCATTACATTGTAGTATTGTTCTGAATTACGTCATGTTGCATTACATTGTAGTCTTGTTCTGAATTACGTCATACTGTATTACATCGTAGTATGGTTCTGAATTACGTCATATTGTATTCCGTTGTAGTATTGTTCTGAATTACGTCATATTGTACTGCATTGTAGTATTGTTCTGAATTACGTCATATTGTATTGCGTTGTAGCGCAGTGTATTGTTCTGAATTACGTTATTTTGTATTACATTGTAGACGCAGTGTATTGTTCTGAATGACGTCATATTGTATTACATTGTAGTATTGTTCGGAATTACGTCATATTGTATTACATTGTAGCGCAGTGTATTGTTCTGAATTACGTCATAGTGTATTACATTGTAGCGCAGTGGCAAAGGAAGAGTTTCACGCAGGTGGTGAGTGGGTGGGCATCAGAAAGCCGTTGGGGAGAGGAGGGAAGGGAGGGACGGGGAGTGAAAGTAAAGGTTCCAACAGAAAAAAAACAATGGTCCTTATATAATGGCTGAAAAATGCACAAATGTATGGAGTGGGGGGGGGGGGGGGGGGTGTCTCAAGGGCCGCTTTGATCATGGAGACGTCCAAGGGCAATGCTTTGGTAAGGGGATCTGGGTAGCGAAGTCCCCCAAGACCCTGAAGGCAATGTAAACCTTTTAGTTGCGCCAGAGCCATCTCCTGGTCGACCGCGTGGTGTCTGTTCACTAAATAGGCATGTGTAGATCAGCCCCTCGTTAAAAGAAAAAGGGAAAGGTGGTGGGGCACCCGGGACCCCCCCCCCCATCCTTCCACGACACCACTCCTTCCTCCCCCTCTTCCTCCTTCTCCCCGTGTGCCTGATGGTGCATCTAGACACAGACGCAAGAGCAATCTGCTTCAAGTTAATGTTGTTATAGGGCAGAAGAAGAAGAAGAAGAAGAAGAAGAAGAAGAAGAAGAAGAAGAAGAAGAAGAAGAAAAAGAAGAAGAAAAAGAAGAAGAAGAAGAAGAAGAAGAAGAAGAAGAAGAAGAAGAAGAGGAATATTGTGGCCATATCTGTGTTGGACACAACAGTTGCGAAACATGCAGCTTTTTTCAATCAGAAGACCAGTACCTTCATCGGTCAGGCAGCACTTAAATAATATCGGCATGCTGTATGTAGAATGTTACCTAGCAAACTTTTGAGCCGACTCACAGTACTGGAAACCACGATTGATAGCACTGAAAATGTGGAAGGAACAGATTTTGATCGGGGAGTTTCTGTTGCACTAGCCATCGTACGGCAAATCAAAGAAAATCTTAACTTTTCAAAGACAGTGGAATGTGTGTTTTGGACTGCCTGTCTGGTTTATGTTCTATGAACTGTTTTGCAAGTCAAACCTCTTGTGCACGTTTTTTTTTTTTTTCTCTCTCTGATCTTGAGAAACAATTAAGATGGGATTTGATTTTGCTTGGTGCTGAGCAACGCTCTGTGACCGTGATTGTGTGTCCTGAATGGATCAAAACCAATCAAATTAGAGAATGCATGCTGAACATCCGGTTGCCACTGTAAGGTTATCCACTTGATCCGGTCAATGCCGTCTTGACTCTGCCTCGTGCTGCAGGACCACCCGAACCAAGACTACTGCATTTCCCATCACGAGCTCTGCTGTTCGTCGTGAACTAAAAACATTAACCATACTCACAGCTAGGTCCGGAGTGTTGAACCTTAGAAACATTAACTATACTACAGCTAGGTCCGGAGTGTCGGACATTAGTAGACACAGTGGAGGTCCCACTTCGGCGATTTTCATCTGGAATTCGAGAGAAGGTAGGGTAAAGGGGGAAAGAGGGGGGGGGGAGGGGGGAGGGGGGTTGGGAGGGGGGGGTGTGGTCAAGGCAATGGGTGATAAGAAGACTGTGGGTTATTTAGCGTATTTAGATTGATTGATTGGCATCGATTATCGCCACCAGTTCGCCTCGCATCTTCTCTGACAATGCTGACAGCAGGAACCAGTAACATAATTCTAATTGAGTTTAGGGTGAAAAGGAGGCTCTCACGTCTCCCTAAACTTGGAAAGAAGTACAGTCAATGTATTAATGAAGGTCTTGTCCCGTGATAAATAGATGTTCATTGATTTCTTTGGGCCCAAGCTTTCACAAAGGTTTTATGAGTTTCTTTGAACTATAGTCTGTGCTGGTAGCTAGAAAAAATTGAAACTAAACTAATACTGTCCTCGTCACTGGTTTGTGCTGGCTTTCATGTCGTGATATTTTAAAAGCATGTTTCAAAAATGTGTTGAAATTGCCACACAAATAAGTCACCCTCGACTCAAAGTCAAAGAATCATCAGCCAGTCAACCTAACCAACCAATTACCAAGCCAACCGCCCCACTCATTCAACCTACTAAGCAATCAGCTAATCAACGAGTGAACCCATCGACCCGCCAACCAATCGATCCGATCATCCACAAATCATTCAAAAAAATCAGCCTACTGATCCACTCAACCGCCAGTCAACCTAT
>CM065726.1:21384716-21394716 GCA_033310375.1 Conus canariensis
AGAGAGAGAGAGAGAGAGAGAGAGAGAGAGAGAAGAAAAAGAAGAAGAAGAAGATGTAGGTTTCGTTTTGTTAACCCACACAAATCAACTTCTACGAATAACTGATATTTTAAGGATCCATTTTGATTCCAATTCATATAATGTAAGGTCTATAAGTTCTTAAATTCATTGATTGAAACTTAATGATTTCGAAATTAAATCTATTGAAAATGTAAACTGCATTAGTGTTCAAAATGTTTCAAATACTGTTCCACTTCAGTCACATGAAAAGGTTTTCCTGCCGTCTCTAAGTCTTCAACAGATGAAGTCTGAGCAGTTCCTTATTATCATGTAACATTATTTCACCATTAGCTCAAAGTCCCATTTTTGTTATATTTATTAGTACGCCTCCCCTATTCTGTTCCCACTTTCCAGTTTGTCTTGTTTCCCGTACTGGCATTTTCAAAACAAGTCTATTGTCACTAAAGTTACATGGAATAAAGAGCTTTTTTTTGTTTTTGTTTTGTCTACAATCACATAAGTGTATAGAGAATAAACGGAAGAACACACACACACACACACACACACACACACACACACACACACACACACACACACACACACACACACACACACGTCCTGTCTTCCGTGGTTTAGAAGCCTCCCCCCATCTGTGTGCAGTCAGACCCTGTCCTTCAACTCCTTACGGAAACTACGGGGCGATGAAACCAGGCTGAACCGCTACCTGAAAAATCGCCGACTCATCGACATCAAGATGGAACTCGAGGTGGCGCCCCCACAGGATGTGACGTCAATGAGCTTGCAGAAAACCTTGGACGAGATCATCGTGGCTTCCGCGTCCAAGTCCACGGACAACCTGGCGCCTGAGAGATTCCTCTTCTTTGTGGATCTGGCCCGGGCCGCCGACAGTAAAATGTTGAAGGAGACTTTGGAGGTTATCTTGGCGTGTCGGAAGTCTGGCGACTGTGGTTTGCAGGCCGAGTCTGCCGCGCAGATGGAACCTGCAACGGTTCAGGTGATTGATACTGGAGTCACACACACACACACACACACACACACACACACACACACACACACACACACACACACACACAAATAAATAAAAAAAGGAATAGCTATCTCCCTGATTGGCTGTAGGCCTGTCTGTTTTTGAGCACTAACATAAACGCGCACAGACTGACACACATGCAAAACATGCACGCGCGCGCTCACACATACATACATACACACAAAAACATACATGTATACATATAATACATACATACAATACATACATACATAGATACATACGCACATACATACAATTCACACACACACACACACACACACACACACACACACACACACACACACGCACACACACACACACACACACACACACACACACACACACACACACACACCACACGTATACGCCCGCACGCACAAACACACAAAAGCACGACGTTGATGTAACCTGGTTGTTCGCCACAGCATTTCTGTGGGCACCACGAATGTTTGGTGATTCGGACATTCTCTCCAAAGATCCCGATGTACGCTGGATTTTATTTTGTTTTCGTAACCCACTGAATGCTGGCATGGATTACACGATCTTTGACACATATCTTCACGCCAGAGAGGTAGAGGTTGGAGGATAAGTACCATCGCCTTTCGTTAGTTAAGAGTTCCATTGCACATATTGAAGGCATTCACCGCTTCCTGTTCATTTGATTCGCTCTTTGTTTGCCTGTTTGTCACGGGTTGGCAGTCTGTACACCATACTTTGCAGACAGTGCCAAACTGCCAAGTTTAAAGGTCAGATGTGGTGGTTCGGGCGCGGGCGGTGGGTCGACCTAGCGGAACAACGGACGACAACTAGCTGGCATGCATGATAGGGAAGCTCAGCGAATGGTATCATTGTCTTGTGGGTCTCAATTCTGTGGCCCTTAATGCCCTGCTCTCATGGTGACTTCAGTTTCGACTGCCTCTCCACGTCTACGGCCTTGGTTTGATTCTGCCTGACAGGTCGGCAGATTCATGGGGACTGTCGTTTGAAGGACATGGACCCTCCGGAGAGAGAGCTCACTAACGCCGGCTCCACGTCTAAGCAATCTTGTCACCAGTAGGCGGCTTAGTAGGTGGTGGCCTGGGTATGTTGGATCAGTACAGGCGCCACTCAACACCACCGAAGTGACTCGGCAGCAGTGCAGTGTCTCCTCTGGTCGTTGCCTCTTCTAGACTTAACAGTGACCGCACCCTGTGGATTGCCGAGACCAGGGCTATGCTGGGCTAAGCGGGCGGGACCGGGTCGGGCTGTAGCTGTGGACTAGGGGTAGGACTGAGCGCCTTGGATGCAGTGCCGTTGAGGTGGCACAGAAGATGGTATAGCAAAAGGGAAAAAAAAGTCTTATGGCAGCGGTGAAGACGTTAGTGATCTGTGCGTGCGCACGAAGCTTAACAATGGAAAAAGTGAGGCGAGATACCGGTCCTGCATCGTCTACATCTCTGTGCACACACATCAAGGGTGGGTGCAGCTGCTGTACGCTTGTACATGAGTTTGTTGACTTGAGAGTTAGGGAAAAAGATCCCGCCCCACTCTCTTTCCACCAGGTACAGCGTACATTAATTTCATGTCCTAAATTACGCATGGAATTAACGACAACTTATTTAATTAATTGATTAATTAATTTATCCATACATTTATTTACTTATTTGTTTTTATTTAGTTATTTACTTATTGATCTATCTTTACTGTGATTTATTTATCCGTCAACCTTTTTCTTTAACTAGTTCGTTACTTACTTACTTGTTAGTTACTCACCAACTTGCTTACTTACATACTTGCTTGCTTACTTACCAACTTACTTGCTTGCTTGCTTACTAACTTACTTACGTAACTATTTATTTCAGAAACAGCGGGAGTCATTTTTCACCGATGGCTTACTATCGTGCGGAACAGAAGCGTGCGTGGCCACCTACCTGACTTGTGTGCAGAGTGGAGTGATTTCCCCTCTGCAGACCGAGTTGTCTCTCCTGAACATGGCACTCTTCTACGAACCGGCTCCTGCCGTCCTTACTAACATGCTGGTGACGTTTTCTTCTCTCTTTCCTTTCACGTCATACTTCTCCTCCCCTCTACCGTTATTTGCTGTTCAGTTTCCTTCTGTCAAACTCCATTATCGTTTCACTCTGTTTTATTTATTTATTTGTATTTTTGTTTTTGTTTTTTATACCCCAGTGATGATTTCTCACGACTTTTCGTTTTACTTCTTCATTCTTCTCACATTTTCTTTCGCCTGGTTTCTTTTCCTTACTTTTTTTTCCTTCCATCTGTTGGTGTCTGTCGTGTGTGTTCTCGCTTTCTGTTTTATTCTTTGACTTGGGCCTGTTCGTTCGTTCATGTATGCACTTCCTTCTTTCGTTTGTTCATTTGTCATTTCTCACACACATGACCGAACAAAATCGGTTGATGGCAATGTCCACTCAAAATCAAGATTTACTTATTCACTAGAAGTGGGATATGTTGAATTCCAGCTAAAAATTACGGAATTTACAGGACCTCTTAATGGACAGAGCACGATGCTAAAAGTGTTGCTATGACATGCATGTTTGTTTGCAGCTGTATCATTCATTGCTTTCATTGCTTTCTTTCTGAATAACACCTTTCCGATATTCATACTTGTGTTTATACTTTTTTCCCTTTTCCCTCTGTGATACATCAAAATTTGATACCGTTTCTACCTTTAAAAAATCTTGTCAAAAGTAATCTTTTTGAAAAAAGGTGGTTGTTCCATTAAAACGCGTATTATCACTCTCAGGGAGGGGAAAAAAAACTACCACCACTAACACATCCACCACTATCACCACCATCAACCACTACCACCAGCAGCAGCAACAACAACAACAACAACAACAACAACCACAACCACAACAACAACACAACAACAACAACAACAGCAGCAGGGACAGAATCGGTGATTCTGACACCACAAAATTTCCGTAATGTGATGCCATAGTATTGTTCGCAGGCGCTGTGCCGGCCGCCCGAGGAGGGAGGCGGCGGCAGCCGCAGCAACCGCAACTGCTGGCTGACGCTGGGCACGCTGACCAGCAGGCTGGCCACGGCCCTCTCCGAGGACCAGCAGCGGTCCGTGAACCTGCAGGAGGGGAGAATAGCCGTGCGAAAAGCCCTGCAGCACCTGCGCGGAATGGTGGGGGACGCCTGCTCGCCGAAGAGTCCTTCTGGCCAGTCCTCTCCTCTGCCTGCTCATCTGAAGCAGGCCAAGCTGTCGTCTGTTCTCCTGGGTTTGAAGGTATGGGGAAAGAGAGACTCGAGACTCGAAAAAAAATTTTTGGCGGGGGGTGGGGGGGGGTACTCAAGGTTAGATAGCTGATGCCTCGTCTTTTGGTCTGTCCCTGCTAGTTTATGATGTTCCACTGAAGCACAAAGTAGGACCACCAGAACTCTCGGAACTCGGAACTCGGAAAATTTTAATTGCAAAGGCCACCGACCTATCTGCAATGAGGTCAAGAAACAAAAATGAAATCACACACACTGACGCTGTAACATTTCTACTGATCACGATCATTTACAAAACTTGCTCACACCAACTGTATAATCGTAAATTGAGTATACCGAAAGATACATACAAAATCACACCCGTATGTAGCACTCTCCCAGACTCGCACAGCTCGCACATACAATTTCGCTCGCACTTACAATTGCGCGCGCGCAAACCACACACACACACACACACACACACACACACACACACACACACACACACACAAGCATACATACACACACACACACACACACACACACACACACACACACACACACAACACGCACGCACGCACGCACGCACGCACGCACGCACGCACGCACGCACACACACACACACACACACACACATTTTTTTTTCATCATGATCCCTAAGTATACACAAGACGTATCGACCACGAAACAAGGTAAAACAAATAAATTTATGAAAACATATGGTACTCCTAATGTTCTCTCCCCAGTAACAATTCTCTCTTTTTTCAAGGCATAGAAGATATACATCGCAACAGAGCGAATTACGTCCCTTTTCTCGTTTTGCAGCAAAAACTTCAACAATGGTCCGTGTACATTTGTTACATATTTCATGATATACTTATTTCGTAAATCTTGATATGATGGACATTCCAGCAAAAAGTGTATTTCATCTTCAGTTTTGTCACAAAAAGGGCAGCTTTTTGAGTTATTTTTGTATCTGTCGTGGACTTTTATATCATTGATTCCTAGTCGAAACCTTACAAGAACTTTTCGAAACTTTGGGATTGTGATATCTGCAAGATACTTTTCAGGCTGTAGTAATGATTTAAACAAACGATAAGTAGAATACCTGTCACTATTTGACAGTTTGGTGTTCCACTCTTGCTGATAGCAATCAATCATTCGTTGCTTTAGTTCCTGTAGAAACAACTTTTCGTGACCAACTCCACGAGAGAGAGAGAGAGAGAGAGAGAGAGAGAGAGAGAGAGAGAGAGGGGGGGGGATAAAGGATGGAGATGGCTGGGAAGAAAGATGAGGAGCTGGAATTAAGGTGAAGAGCGGTGGGAGTGGGACGGAGTTGGGGGGGGGGGGGGGGGGGGGGGGTCGGGAGTGAGGCTGGAGTGGTGTCTGTAATTCATGAAAATGGGTCCCATGGGACAGGGGTGGGCCGTCTTTATAGTAGAACCTCTCTATAACTGCTCCAGAACGTACCAACCTTTACGTCATTTCCTCGTCGACTGGGGTCATGCACAGTGATGAAGAAAAAAAGCATGACCATTCATGTCTTCTTGTGGATGCTTATCTGTGCTCGTGACGGAGAGTTTTGGGTGTCAGACTGGTTGGAACAACTGGGCTTTGAAACCCGATTTGAAAGAATTCATTGGAGTCAAAGTGTTGTACAGTAATGGGAAGTGTTTTCCATGCCGAGGGGGCTTGAGAAGAGAAGGACATCTGACCAAGCGTTTTGGCCTTTACCATGGGATTACGAGCACAGGTGCAGAGTAAGTGTGAGGTCTTGAGTGTGCACCTGCAGATGCTCTGGCAAATAGGATGGGGCAGCGCCAGAACTAACCAAAAACGTCACAGGCGAAAATTTGTACTGAATTTGTTGAGACAAAATCGCTTATGTTAACTTTAACATGGTAATGTTTAACACTGACTGGCATAAGTATAAAGAATTAATTGAAAGTGAAAGAATGTAAACACGAAAACGTATGCTTCCTTTAGAAAAAAAAAAAAGGGGGGGGGGATCCAAGCTAATTAAAAGTATATAAACGTCTGCGTATTCATTAAAAATAAATTCTTGACACTCTAGGATACCATCAATATATAATGAAATGGAGTTTCTTTGATAGAAATGGCTGGCAGCTATTCATATTCTTCTTTTGTGTGTGTGTGTCTGTGTTTTTGATTTGTTTCATTGATTTTTTACGAGTTCTCTTTATTCTGTCTAGAGTTTAGTTATGTCTTCATTATCCGTTCATTTAGTTCATTTGTGAAATATTGAAATTACGTGTACAGAAAGAAGCTTGAATTGGTTATAAAAGTATAACTTCGAAAAGACAAAAAACAAACAAAAAAAGAATTTGTTGAGACAGATAGCCAGTGAAGAGAGAAAAAAGCGGAGGCACGCATTCAAACCTATAACATTTAAAGATAAGACGGGAAGCTTTGTTCTGACTTGACTGATGCCCATCCAGCGACTGTTTTGGGATGCCAACGATGCCGTGTGTGTGTGTGTGTGTGTGTGTGTGTGTGTGTGTGTGTGTGTGTGTGTGTGTGTGTGTGTGAGCGCGTGCGTGCGTGCGTGCGTGTGTGTGTGTGTGTGGTGTGTGTGTGTGTGTGTGTGTGTGTGTGTGTGTGCGTGTGTGTGTGTGCGCGCGCGCGCGAGTGTGTGTGTGTGTGTGTGTGTGCGCGCGTGCGTGCGTGCGTGCGTGTGTGTGTGTGTGTGTGTGTGTGTGTGTGTGTGTGTGTGTGTGTGTGTTGATCTACACTTGCAGAGCTTGGCCAATGCCGGCGGGGCGTTGGGTTGGGACAAGGATGGTGAAGGTCTCACCAGCAGTCTGCTTCAATGCATAAACAACCCACATCTCCAGGACAGCATCCCCCGCGCTGCACTCACCGTGAGTTCGGCTACCTTCCCCCGGACCCCCAGCTTGCCATCTCCTCTGTGCTGTTCTGGCCCTGCTCTGTGTGTTTGCCTTGCCCTCTTCTGCACCCCACTTGTTACCTTGCCTTTTTCTGCATTTCAGCTGCCTCTTCCTGTTTTCTTAGCTCGCTACTTCTGTGCGTCTTAGCTGACCTCGTTTGTATTCTTAGTTCCACATATTTTTGCATTCTTCGCTGCGCTCTGTAGCTGCTCTTTAGTGCGTATTTAGCTTTCTTTTTTTTCTGTGCTCTGAGCTTCTTTTTTTATGCATTACTGGCTGAACCTTTTTGTATTCTTAGCTGTCTCTCTGTGTATTCAGAGCTTGTCTTCGTCTGCCTTCTTGCCTGTTTTTCTATTTATTCACATTGTGCCATTTTCTGTGTTCTTGGCTTGCCTTGTTCTGGAAACCTTGTTAGCCTTTTCTCTATTATTGGGTGTCTTTCTGTGTGTTTGAAACTTGCCCTATTCTGTATTCTTTGCCATCCGTTATTGCATTGCGATTTAACTTTCCGTACTCTGTAATCTTATCTACCCGACTTCTGCATTCCTAGCTGAGCATCTCCGTATTCCTAGTTTTCTTGTGGATGCTAAACTGCCATTCTTTGTATCATTAGCTACCCTCTTCTACAGTTAATAGCTGCCCTGCTCTGTAGTCTCACTACCCTCCTCTGTCCTTTAGCGACCTTTTTGTCGCTGTTCTATAGTATCACTACCCTCCTCTGTCCTTTAGCGACCTTTTTGTCGCTGCTGTCTTTTGTATTGTCTATCCTTCATCGTATTTCTAGCCGCCAAACTTCATATTCTTACCCGCATCTTCTGTATCATCATATTTCTCCACTGTCTCGGTCGCCACCAACTCCTGTATTCTTTTTTTTCCTGTATTGCAGTATACTTTCCTCATTATTTTAACTGCCTTTTTTTCTTTTTAAGTTTCAAAACGGAGTGACTGAGGGCGGAAAATGAAGCAAAATTTAGAAAGAGAGGGGGTTAGTTATCGCCAAGGACACAGACAAATAAAGACATGCATATATACTACGCACAAAAAGTTAAGGATCGGTATGTGAAAACAGGTGCGTAATAAACTCAGTTCGCTACTGTTATTTATTTCTTAGTCCAGCCAAATTGTCATGAATTCTTGTTCAGCTGTAAGTGGGCGATGTTGTGTTAGTGCGAAAATTGCACGGGATTCTCTACTACTGAGCTGGGCCGCAAACGGAAAAGCGGAAACTTGCGAAAAATGACCTTGTTTTGGACCGTTCTGCCTGAACACATTGCACTTGCCAGATGGAAAAACCATTATGCACGTGCAAGCACTGCTGTTTATGTGTGAGATGCTGTCGCTCGCTTGGCTATATAAGAAGACATTCCACCAGTAGTAGGCCTGATCTGACAATGCCTCCACGACGAAAATTAAGCGAGTTGGATAGGGGACGAGCTGTTGCATGGTTCCAAGATGGTGTTCCCAAGCGAGAAGTGGCCAGGCGACTTCATGTGTCCATCTCGGTCATTGTCCGACTGATTCAACGCTTCACAGCCACTGGGATTGTCCATGAAAGACGCAGATCTGGTCGACCGAAGAAGACAACCCCCACGTGACGATCGTCTCATTGAACGACAAGCCCTGCAGACAAGAACAGCCTCTTCCAGCATAATTCAAAGGCAGTTCAGGGTGGCTACTAACATCAACATCAGCCAGCAGACCATACGGAACCGCCTACATGGGTTTAATCTCCGTTCTCGTCGCCCAGCAGTACGGCCACGCTTAACTCCAGCCCATAGGGCAGCACGCCGCGCCTTCTGCGCACGTCACGTGAGGTGGACACGTCAGCAATGGTCCCAGGTCCTGTTCAGTGATGAATCACGCTTCACCCTTCACCACAACGACGGCCGACTGAGGGTCTGGAGGCGCCCAGGGCAACGCTTTACTGACGCCACTGTCCAAGAAAAGGTGGCCTTTGGTGGAAGTTCTGTAATGGTCTGGGGGGCCTTCAGCCTTCACCACAGAACACCCTTGTATCATGTACAGGGTAACCTGACTGGCATCCGATACCGGGATGAGATCCTTCGACCGCTGGCTGTGCCTACACTGCAGCAGATGGGACCGAGGGCTGTCTACCAGGATGACAATGCTCGCCCCCACAGGGCAAGGGTGGTCAACGACTTCCTGCAGCAGTCTGGAGTCAACAGAATGGAGTGGCCAGCATGCAGTCCCGATCTCAACCCAATTGAGAACCTCTGGGATGAGCTGGATCGCAAAGTGAGGAGCCACCCCCCTCCCAGGGATGCCCAACACCTCTACCAGATGCTGCAGGCGCTTCCACAGAGGATCTTCTCCAACCTGGTCAACTCGATGAGGACTCGCTGCGTCGAGTGCCAGAACAGCCATGGTGGTTACACGCATTACTGAGCTTTTGGGAGCATCAGTATGCCCTGTCTTGTGATTTCAATGACTTTGGGACATCAAATTTGGATACGTACCCACTTTAATGAAATGTACACACCAAACGATTGCTCGAGATTGAAGGCAATTGTGTATCGTTATCACTAAAGAATGGAATTAAATGTTGGCCAAACTTCAACGTATTGACTTTCTTATTTTGACAGCTATGAATGTTTGTGAAAGTGATCCTGAACTTTTTGTGCGTAGCTTATATTGTCCTGTACTTTATTTGTCTGTGTCTTTGGCGATAACCAACCCCCTCTCTTTCTGAATTTTGCCTTTTTTTTTCTGTTTTGTTAGACATTTTCTGTATTGTTGAACAATTAAGTAGTGGGGGAAAACAAGTGCAGGCTAACAATTCTTCAATCATTATAGTAATGACTTGGCAAAGATT
>CM065726.1:21404716-21407216 GCA_033310375.1 Conus canariensis
GTCTATCCATCTACCTATCTGTCTGTCTATCTATCTATCTTTCGATCTATCCACCTATCTATCTATCTGTGTATGTGTGTATTTGTGTGTATGTGTGTGTATGTGTGTGTGTGTGTGTGTGTGTGTGTGTGTGTGTGTGTGCGTGCGTGCGTGCGTGCGTGCGAGCGTGCGTGCGAGCGTGCGTGCGTGTGTGTGTGTGTGTGTGTGTGTGTGTGTGTGTGTGTGTGTGTGTGTGTGTATGTCCGTGCGTGCATGCATGCCTGCGCGCAAATATTGTGTACGTACGGTTACTGGCGTGCTTTCGTGAGTGCATGCGTGCGTTGTGTACTTACGTACACGCTCGTCTAACGCACGTGTCAGCCTGGGTTTTTTTTTTCTCCCCAAAGGGTGGGCGTGCGGGTCACGTGCGAAGAGTCGGTGGCGATCGGAGACATGACGTCATCAGGGGTCCGCCTCAACGTGTCGGTGTTGGTCAACGGAGCCCGGAAGGGCCGGCTGCTGTTCGCGCCCAGCCCGGAGGCTCACATGCTGCAGCTGGGTCTGGGAGCCCTCCAGGAACCTATTACCCTCATCAGTGCCAGGTGGGCGTGCGTGCGTGCGTGTGTGTGTGTGTGTGT
Organism: Conus canariensis; assembly: GCA_033310375.1. Lineage (NCBI taxonomy): Eukaryota > Metazoa > Mollusca > Gastropoda > Neogastropoda > Conidae > Conus > Conus canariensis. The sequence goes on from CM065726.1 coordinate 21,405,334, forward strand.
GTGTGTGTGTGTGTGTGTGTATGTGTGTGTGTGTGTGTGTGTGTGTGTGTATGTGTGTGTGTGTGTGTGTGTGTGTGTGTGTGTATGCGCGCTTGCTTGCTTGCATGGGTTGGGGTGTAGAAAATGGTGGTGGTGGTGGTGGTGGCGGTGGTTAAGGGTTGAAGGGATGGGAAGGGTGGTAGTAGGAGTGCACGCGCGCGCGCGCACGCACGCACGCACGCACGCACACACACACACACACACACACACACACACCATGCACACATACCCACTCACTCAACACACACACACCACACACACACACACACACACACACACACACACACCATACACACATACCCACTCACTCAACACACACACACACACACACACACACACACACACACACACACACACACACACAACACACACACACATCATACTATACCACACACACACACACACACACACACACACACACACACACACACACACACACACACACACAATACGCGCACATACATTTTGTATGTTCGAACTCACATACAGGGAGATAAAGAGAGAGGAGGTGATGATGGTAAATGCCTAGCTTACACATCCATCCATCCATCCAATCAATCACCCACGCACCTTTCGGTCTGCCTGCCCTCTCCATTGTACTCACGACCTTCAGCATGTAACCATGATCACCCTGACCACAGGATCACTGACCACCACTGCAAACAACTGTCCGACGATAATCGAGCCTTGACCTTCCCCCTCGTCGTTCTCTCCCCTGTCTTTTTTGTACTCCCAGTCCTTATATAGAACAGGGAGTACTTTACAATGGGCACGAAGAAATGCAGTCTGTCTGTCTGTGTGTCTGTCTGTCCGTGGTCAAAATGTGTTCCACTCGCTCCAGACAAAACTTCTGGGCCGATCTTTCTGAAAATTTGTAGATCTCTTCATTATGGGTCACGGATGATGCCCGATGTTTTATTTTACCAGAATAGCCGTGACTCATGGCTATAACGGCCCAAAACGATTTTTCTTCTTTACGGACTATCTCTTTATGACGTATGTTTGATTGTGACGTCAAATATATAATGACGCATGTTGATTGTGACGTCAAAGACATTATGACGCATTTTGATTGTGACGTTTTTCAGGAAGCTAAGCTGGCAGTACGTTTATATGCTTTGCATCTTGTTTTTTTCTTGCAGAAGCGACATTTACCAGCTCCACAATGGCCGGGAGATGGAAATCCTCACTTCGCGCACTCAGACGCCGGTCAAGAAGTGCGTGCCGGAATTCTATCAGAGGTGGAGCGGACACAAAGTGTGCGTGGAAGGATTCTACCAGGACGTGCCCGTCGTGCCCAACAACCCCATGCCCTTCGTGTCCGGGCCCATGCATCTGGATGTCACCAGCAAGGGGGTGGACAGGTCAGGGAAGACTTTTTTTTTTTTTTTTTTTTTTTATTGAACTTGCGATCAGAAGACTCAGTATTCTTTTCATCACGGATTGTTTTAGAGCTCCGTCAACCACAAGGGATGATGTTAGTGCTGAAACCACTACACGCGCACGCACGCACACACACACGCACACACAAACATATAAACACACACACACCACACGCACGCGCACACGCATGCACGCACGCATGCACGCACGCGCACAAACACACACACATACACAAAGGCATACACGTACGCACTCCTCCCCCCTCCCCGCATCACAACACACACACACACACACACACACACACACACACACACACACACACACACACACACACACGCACGCACGCACGCACGCACACAAGCGCAAGCGAACGTGGGCAAGAGAAAAGGGGTTAACTGCTCTCCAGACGAGAGAAATAAATAATAGAACAGACGCGACGTAGAAGACCTCGTTGACGCAGC
>CM065726.1:21409716-21427216 GCA_033310375.1 Conus canariensis
GTGACAGGGAAGGGGGACGAAGGCTAGAATGAAAAATGGGACAGGACCGTCGTCATGATACCGGGATCTTGCAAGGGGTGGGCGGCGTGGGGAAGGAATGATAGAGTGAGTGGGGGACAGTATGGAGTGTGTGTTGGGGGGGAGGAGGGATGCAGAATCCCTGCTTCTCTCGCCTGTCCCCGATACTCACCTAGAACCAATCCAATCCAAGTCAGTGGATGGCTGCATGCAGGTCTCTGAAGGAGTACACGGCCACTTTCACGCTGAAGCGGCAAGACAAGCCCGGACCCCTCATCATCTTCGGCGCCAATTTTTCGGCCCCAGGTCAGTTATCCGTTCGTACCTTCTTGCCTCTGCATCTTCCTTCCTTCCTTCCTTCGCACCTTTCTTCCCTTCTGTCTGTCTTCCACCCTGTCTTCATTTTACTTCTTTCCAGTCATCCTGCATTCATCTGTTCCTCCTTTCGTTTGTTCGTTCGTTGCTTTCTTTCTATGGACACTCTCCAGCCTTCTGTTTATCTCTCCCTTCTGTCTTACCCCCTTTCCCAGCCTTCCCTTCCTCCTTCCTCCCTGTATTATTTCTTCCCTCCCTACTTTCTTCTTTCTTTCCCTTCCTTATTGTTGTCCTCTACCCTCCTATTTTTCCTCGTTTCTTTTTTTTTTGTGGTTTTTTTTTTTTCCCCTAAACCGGGGCCTTCATCTTCCCATTTTCCCCCAGTCTCTTCTTTTCTGTTTCACTTTCCCTCAGAATGCAAAACTGTCCTCGCCTTTACCTTCTTTTTTTTTTGTGTTCGTTCGTCGTTTGGTGAACTCTTTATCTCCCCCCCCCCCCCCCTCCCTTTCTGCCCCCCTCCCCTTCCTTGTCTTCCTTACTTGTGTCTTCTTTCCTTCGTCCCTCCTCTTTTTTGTGTTGTGTCATTGGTCAGACAAATTCCTGTCTTCTTATTTTCCCATTCGTTTATGTTCATTCTTTTACGTTGTTTGTTTCTTTGTTTGTTTAGGGGGGTTGTAGGTCGTGGAGGTTAGGGGTGGAGGGATGGGGAAGGGAAGCTGTGTCATGTTCTCTGCCAACACCTAGCGCTCCCCACCCCCTCCCCCCCCCTTCACCCCCCTCCCTTCCCCCATTCCTTTCCAGCAGCTTTTTCCGCCCCTTCCCCCCCCTCTCACGTCCACATAGCTACACCCAAGGTTTGTCCTCTCGCATCCCCAGCACTGCAGTCAACAGAGAACAGCCAGTATCAAGTCTTCATGAAGCAACCACGACAGGAGACAGCGCACTTGTTCTTTCTCTGTGTCCCTCTTTGTCGCTGTTTCTTTCTTTACCATCTCTCTGTGTTTTTAACGGATAACAAACTATTTAAGATCCGTCCAAACCTGAACGAGTTTTTACCATGTTCCAGAGGCGGCCGTAAAGAAGAAACAGTCCTGTTCCGCTTGCACACAGGCCACTCGTATATACCCATTCTTATCTTTTAAAAGGTGAAGAGGCTGCGTGGTGTATTCCATGTCATGTTCCACTCACAGTGAAACATATTCTTTTAGATTGTTGGGACTTGCACGATGTGAGACATAAACAATTTACAGCAGAATCCATGAAAACCCTGTTCAGAGATGTCCCACCTGACGTAATCTTTGAGTTTCTGAGAAAGATTAACATTTTTCATCTGATTTAAGATTTTACGGAAGAAAGATTTTTTAACGAAGTTTCTGGTGCGTTTTTAGAAAATGTATTTTAAAAAGATGTGTGAAAGGTTTTTTTTTTTTTTTTTAAGATGACTTGTGAGTTGATTTTAACATGGTGACAGCCCTGATATGGCCCTTTGCGGTCGGCTGGTCTATAAGCAACATTACCTTACCTTACCTCTATGTTTTTCTTTTGTCCTAACGTCCTCTCTTTTTCTGATCTCTTTGGGCTTTTTTTTTTTTTTTTTTTTGTCCTTCGCTGGTTTAACGTCTTTCCTCTTATGCCATTTTTTTTTTTTTGGTCTGTTGTTTTCTTTAGTTTCCGTCCTATTTTCCTCTTTCCTGTAACTGCTCCTGTATTGACGTAGGCGACAAACTGAAGCGGCACCTAGAGATGACAGCGCAGGTCAACCCGAAGACTCGGGCACTGCAAGCTAGAGCCAGGGTGCCCGAATACGGTCTCCTTTACACCCTGGACGTGAACTCCACCTACTTGCAGGACTCCGGAGAGTCCAACAGTCACCACCTGCTGTCGTCAATCCTCATCATTGGGCCCCAACTTATGCACTCCTTTATTATGGAGGTAGACTCACTGCAGGGTAGCCGATTGGTGCGCGCGCGCGCGTGTTTGTGTTCGTGGCGTGCGTGAATGTGTCTGCGCGCGCGCGTGCATGTGTGCGTGCGTCCGTATGTGTGTGCGCTCGTGCGTGTGTGTGTGCGCGCGAGCGCGCGTAGTGTGTGTGTGTGTGTGTGTGTGTGTGTGTGTGTGTGATCTACACTCAGACACACGAACACTCCTTGTTGCCAGATAGATAAGGTACAGCCACAAGAATATTCCACCGAGAAGAAAACTAGTCTTGATAGCCAGAGAACCTTTGCTGAAAGGATGAAAGAAAAAACACGAATGTTTCATAACAACATTGTAAATGGAGCGAATATTACTGGATGACTTTTTGGGGGAGATTTTACCTTCATAGTAAAAAGCTAAAAAAAAAAAATTTTTTTTTTTAAATCAGCAGAATCTCAGTCTTAAGTAGAAGGGATCTTTGTCTTTGTTTTGAGGAAAATCAAGTAAAGACAAAGGCAAGAATGTTACTGGACAACTGTAGGGGAGGGAATTTTAGTTGGGAATTGAAATTCAGCATATACAAACATAAAAATGTTCCAGAAAAGAGTCTTTAAGTGGAGGGAATTTTCGTGGTAAGGTGAATTTGGCATGGACCAAAAAAGAAAAAAAAAACAAAAAAAAAACGAAAAATGTTCCAGGGAAAAAAAGCCTTTAAGTGGAGGGAATTTCTGTGGTAAAGTAAATATGGCGAGGACAAAAACAAAAGAAAATTAAGGGGAGGGAATTTTTTTGTTGGAAGGTAATCTTATATGGACAAAAAAAGAAAACAGTTCCGAAAAAAAAAACGTTTTAAAGGGAGGGTATTTTTATTGGAAGTTACAGCTGGTATGGAAAACAAAGAAAAGTGTAGTCACCAAAAAAATCTAGGAACGCAGGGAATCTTTATTGGAAGGTTCATCTGTTAAGGCTACAGAAAAAAAAATACAGTCTTTCAAAAGAGGGAGTCTTTGGGGAGTGGGGGGGGGGGGGGGGGGGGGGGGTAATATGAATTAAGACAAAGGCCAGGATTTTCTAAACAAAATTAAAAGTCTTTAGAGGAGAGGGTTGGGAAGTCTTTGTTACAAGGTAAATCTGGCACAGACAGAGGCAAGAATTTCTTTCAGGAAAGGAATATCTGTCTATACATGAGGGAATCTTCGTTTGGAAGTAAATGCAGTATAAAGACAGACAAGAATTTCGCTGGGAAAATAATCTTAATAGATAGGGATCCATGTGTGGTTGAAAATACAGCATAAAGTAGACAAGAATTTCCCAGGGAAAATGTCTCGACAGACAGAGAATCCTTGTTGTGAGATAAATGTGGTACAGACACAGACAAGAATTTCCCAGGGGAAAAGTCATCACAGAGAAAGAATCTTTGTTGTGAGGAAAACGTGGTACAGACACAGACAAGAATTTCCCAGAGGAAAATGTCTTCACAGAGAAAGAATCTTTGTTGTGAGGAAAATGTGATATACACGCAGGCAAGAATTTCCCACTGGAAAAGAAACCTCTGTACAGAGAGAAACCGTTTGTTGGAATGTAAATGTAGAGTAGGCAAAGAAGGAAGTTCCCCAGGATTTGAGAGAAGGAGTCCTTCTTTGGAGATTAATGTAGTATAGACACAGACAAGAATGTCACAGGAAAATGATGTGACAGAGAGCAAATTTAAATTGGGCATATAGATATAGCATAGATACACACAAGAATGTCAAGTAAAAGTCAGGAGATAAATGTAGTATAGAAACAGACAAGAATTTTCCTGAGGAAAGCAATTTCAGAAAAGAATTATTTGCCGGAACGATAGACCGACTTTTCTCACGGGAAAAAGTCACAACTAAAAGGAAATCTTCACCGTAAGGTAAATATCATATAGAAACAAACAAGAACTTCCCAGGAGAAAGTCTTTACCGAAAGGTAATCTTTACTGGGAAGTGTATGTCCAGACAAGAGTTTTCCAGACAAAAAATCTTTACAGAGTAGCAAATCATCGTTGGGAGGGTGTCCCAGATGATGATTTAGGGCAAAGAATCATAGCGCGAAGCATGGCCATACTGGACACGTTTCCGACATTTGACTGTTGCAAAAATTGATATTTGCCTCCTGTGTACATATTGTGTTTTGCTGCCTGACGTATTCGTTGGAAACTTTTAGTGTACCATATAAATGTTTAAAAAAAAAAAAAAAAAAACACGTCAAGATCGTTTACGATGTGTTCAACGGTCACACCATTTTTTTTTCCTTTCTAGCCTGTCACAACTGTTTTCAGATGCACAACGAGAAAACAACGGCTTTGGCACCAGCAGCAGGAGCAGCAGGTGCAGATCACCCCGGACCTGATGGAAAGCCTGCGTCTCGAGAGGTGTCCGGCATGCTGCTGAAAGTAAACATGTCTCTGCCGGGTCTGTCCTTGGAGGTTGTCAGCAATTCGTCCTCCGGCAAACAGCCAGGGATCTTCACACAGGCGATGCGTATTCGTTACTACTGGTGAGTCCATGGCTTTTTTAAATATTCATATTTCAGTTCCTTATGTAATGAAGTAGAAGAACCCAAAGTCAATTGGCAGGAGGGTTAGCTGACAGTAAACAGGTACCTCATTCAGGTTAGGCGAGGTTGAGGCGGTAGAGGGCGACGGATGGGCTGCACAGTTCATAATGTTGTGATCCGGACACGGTGAACTTCTAACAGTTCGCTCTCCTACGGCCTTTGGACGATGGGATTTTGACCTTTAAAAGTACAGTATGACCACTCATTTACGATGTCCAGAAATCAAAAGAAATGGTGGATCTTCAAAAGAACCGGATTGTACTGAGAGATCACACACACACACACACACACACACACACACACACACACACACACACACACACACACACACACACACACGCACGCACGCACGCACGCACAAGTTCCAGAAAAAAAAGCTGTGAGGGGAGACACAAACCTGGTGCTCACATATTTAAAAAAATTCGTTAAAGGGAGGGATCTTTATTAGGAAATCAGTTTGAAATAAACAAAGAGAAGGGGAAAAATGTTTATGAAGAATCGTGACAGGAAAAGATTTTTACCAGGAGAGAGAGAGAGAGAGAGAGAGAGAGAGAGAGAGAGAGAGAGACGGACGGACGGACGGACGGACGGACAGACAGACAGACAGACAGACAGACAGACAGACAGACAGACAGACAGACAGACAGACAGACAGACATAGGTACATAGATAGATTTTTTTCGTCTCCGTGTATGCGTTTTCCATCAAAGTGGATTTCCCCATACAATTTCCCTAGGGTTACCTCCACTGACTGATCATCGATTGATGAGTGATAAAATGACTGGTTGATTTGGCTCTTTCTTCTCTCTCCCTCTCTCTGTGTCTCTGTCTGGTTATCTGTTGTCTGTCTGTCTTGCCTGTCTGTCTGTCTGTCTGTCTGTCTCTCTCTCTCTCTCTCTCTCTCTCTCTCTCTCTCTCTCTCTCTCTCAGTGTCAGGTAAGCATTCTCTACCACTCGCATAGCCAAACCCGGCTGACAACGGCCCAGGTTCACATTCATTTATGATTTATTAATTAATCAATCAAATCGATTGATTAACTGGTTGGTATGTCGATCAACTAATTGACTAATTGGTTGATTGATTAAATGATGGTTGGGTAGATGTTCGGAAGGATAGATGGATTTAGTGACTGATTCCATTAATTACTTAAACGTTTGATTGATCGAGTGACTTATCGATCGACGAATGAACGAATAAATAGATGGATGGATGCATGATGGATGGATGGATGGATGGGTTGAATCATTCACTTCTTCATTTATTTATCTACTTATTTATTTATTCATTTATTGATTGATTGATGGATGGATGTATGATGGATGGATGGATTGAATCATTCACTTATTTATTCATCTACTTTTTTTTTTTCATTTATCTACTTATTTATTTACTAATTGATTGTCTGTTTCAGTGAGCCTGAACTAGGTATCCTGTACGCCCTCCACGGCTCCCCCGGCTTAGCAGCGAGCAATGGCCACGTGTCCTTGTGGAGTTTCAACAACAGAGCCACTCTTAACGGCAAATCCTTCGCCCAAATCTGGAAGGCCTCAGACACCATGGCCATCTTGATTCCTGGTGGGTCGGGTTGGGTGGCTAGGGGGTGGAGGCCAGGGAGGATGGGAAGGGTGAGGTGAGGATAAGGGAGGGTGAAAATGGAGGTGCAGCAGGGGGGATGGGGGTGGGTGGGGAAGGATTGGATGGGAAGTGGATGGGAAGGGATTCGCTGGGGGAGGTGATGGAGAAAGAGAGAGAGCGAGAGAGAGTGAGAGGGGGGAGTGAGTGAGTGAGTGTGTGTGTGTGTGTATGTGTGTGTGTGTGCGTGTGTGTGTGTGTGTGTGTGTGTGTGTGCGTGCGCTCGCGCACGTGTATATATAATCGACAGAAATATTTTTTTTATGCACTGGGAATGTGCTTGTATAAGACAGAGATAGGAAGAGGAGGGGTGGGATCAAGAATCAACTGAATAAGAAAATATAATGGTTTGGCGGCGTAATTGTACAATGTTTTTGTTCGTATATTTTGGAGCGGGGAAAAGCAAGGTGTATCATCAACCCCAGAGAGAGAGAGAGAGAGAGAGAGAGAGAGAGAGAGAGAGAGAGAGAGAGAGAGAGAGAGATTTTCAGTTATTAATCCTCATTTACATTTCCCCTGTTCAGAACGACTATTACAATTTTATAACCTTGTCAGCATTAAAATTCGTGATGCTGAGCACTGTCTGTCTGTCTGTCTGTCTATCTGTCTCTCTCTCTCTCTCTCTCTCTCTCTCTCTGTGTCTCCCTCCCTCTCTCTCTCTCTCTCTCTCTCTCTCTCTCTCTCTCTCTCTCAGTCTGACTCTTTGTCTGTCTGTCTGTCTCCCAATCTCTCTCTGTCTCTGTGCCTCTGTATTTGTGTCTTTCTCTGTCTTTGTCTCTGTCTCTCTCTCCCTCTGTCTCCCTCCCTCCACCCCCTTTCTCTTTCTCCCTCCTCCCTCTCTCTCTTATAAAATCTTTCATGTTCTATTTCATTGTTAAGGTAATAGTTTTTCATTCGAAAGTGGCCGCCGTAGTGTTCCGTTTAAAAGATATAGTCATAGCAATCCATGTTGAAGTAATAGTCATGATGACACGTTTTCAAGTGACAATCATAATGTCCCAGATCAACGTGCTAGTCATAATGCTCTATTTCAAAGTGACAGTCAAATGTTTTATTTTAAGTGACAATCACAATAATTCGTTTCAAAGTGAGGGTAGGAAAAAAAAAGCCCGTTTGAAAGTAACAGTCAGAATGTTCCAGTTCAGAACGACAACCGTCATATTCTTGTTTTATGATGAAGGCCATGATAGCCCATTTCCTTATAAAACTCCCAACGTTTTGTTTAACCGCGAGGTTTTCTTTAGTTGCATTTCTTTTAGGAAGGTTGTGCCAATGTTCCATTTGTTAAATGTCACAATGATCCACTTAACTCCTGAGAAGCTCACTGTGTCCGTTTTCTTGAAGTGTTGACGCTGTTTCCCTGTTGCAGGTCACAATGTCACCGTGGTGAACCATATGACGGCTAACTTCTCGCGGGCAGTTCGAAACACCAAAATCTACTGGACGTGTAACATTGGAACCCCCAATGTCTCTACCGTAAGATAGAAACTGAAAGAGTCGGTTCGATTAATATTCTGTTTATTCTTTTTTTTTTTTTTTTTTTTTTTTGTTCTAATTTTTTCCCTTGTTTGTCGTCAATACTCTCTCTCTCTCTCTCTCTCTCTCTCTCTCTCTCTCTCTCTCTCTCTCTCTCTCTCTCTCTCTCTGCTTTTTCTTTTCTCTCTCTTTTTTGTTTCGTTCCTTCTTCTTTTTCTTGCTCGTCTTCACCATCTTCTTCTTCCTCCGCCTCTTTCTCTTCTTCTGCCTCCTCCGCCTCTCTCTTCTCCTGCCTCCTCCTCCTCCTCTTCTTCTCTTTCTCCTCCTCTCCTCCTCCTCCTCCTCTTCTTCTTCTTCTTCTTCTTCTTCTTTCTTCTCCTCCTCTCCTCTCTTCTCTCTTCTTCTTCTTCTCTCTCCTCCTCCTCCTCCTTCCTCCTTCTTCTTCTTCTTCTTCTTCTTCTTCTCCTCCTCTTCTCCTCCTCCTCCTTCTTCTCCTCTCCTTCTCTCTTCTTCTTCTTCTCTCCTTCTTCTTCTCCTCCTCCTCCTCTCTCTCCTCCTCCTCCTTCTTCTTCTTCTTCTCCTCCTCCTTCTCTTCTCTCCTCCTCCTCCTCTCCTCCTCCTCCTTCTTCTTCTCTCCTCCTCCTCTTCTCTTCTTCCTCCTCCTCCTCTTCTCTCTCCTCCTCCTTCTCTTCTCTCCTCCTTCTCTCTCCTCCTCCTCCTCCTCTCTCCTTCTTCCTTCTCTCCTCCTCCTCTTCTCTCTCCTCTCTCCTCTCCTCTTCTCTCTCCTTCCTTCTCCTCTCTCCTCTTCTTTTCTCCTCCTCTCTCCTTCTTCCTCTCTCTCTTCTTCTTTCTCTTTCTCCTTCTTCTTTCTCTTCTTCTTCTTCTTCACTCTTCTTTCTTTCTTTTCTTCTCTTCACTCTTCTTTTCGTTTCCTTTCTTATTTATTTTTCTGTCTCCTCTTCTGTGTTGGTTGTTGTTCAGCTGATTTAAAGTAAAGTCTATTCATCTATGTTGATGATTTTAATTCTAGATAGATGACGTCATCAGATCAGTGATGATCAGCAGAGTAAACTAAAGCCAAGACAGAACGAAACGAAATGAAACGAAGGCGGAAAGCGCGGGGATAGCGCCTGGAGTAATGCAGGGAATAGATAAGTGGAGTTAAAGTGATGGGAAAGTATTCTCCAAAAATCCAGTTACAATGTAAAAGATGACTGGCTAATTTTGAAATAGAACATTTTGAACTTAAGGACTTTCCTAAAATGACTTAACATTCGATTCTGGCCGCATATTTTCAATGACCTCTGAGCGAAGGAGATGCCGTATTTGTTCAAAATGAAGTAAAATGTATTCAACTACATGTGCAGTTGATTTCATTGCAGTTTCATTGCAGTATTTTGCAGATGGAGATTTCAATTATCAGTTATAATGTGGAAGTTAAACTTTTGACAGCCCTATTAGGACCTCTCACATGTAATGAAAAAGATTCACTTAGGACGAAAAAGGCTGACAGTGTTTCTTTTTCTGCAAGACAGCAAATTTCCGCTTTCTTGTTCCCGGCTACGCAAGACGAACAGCATATTCATTATAAATAATCCCACAAAGTGAAGAAACCAAGACGAACAGCATATTCATTATAAATAATCCCACAGAGTGAAGAAACCCAACAAGATCAATGTTTATTCCTTTCATTTGAATGCAGTAGATTCAATGTCTTATCACACATGATACTAGATTCATGGAGTATTGGTGAAATAGCTTGCAAAACGGCTTGAGAGTCTACACAAAGTATTACATTGAGCACATTCAGTTCTAGATGAACCACATACGACAAAGCCATAACAATCGCAACGAGTTAAGCCGTGAAAATGGCAGAACCTCTTCCAAGATTGTAAGATGTATCAATCTTAAGGAATGGAAGAGTAGACCCGGAACCTTCACGTACAACTTCTAAACCAAAACCGTGTCTGTGAATCTTAAGAGAATCGGGATATGTTTGTGCTAAGTGTGTTTTGGGTGTCGTGATTGCTACATTCAGTTTTCACCCTTTCTTAAATTGGTGTGAGAAGATCACAACTATCTCTTGTTAAATCCCACAATGGTAAAGGCGTAGTTTTCATAACTGGAATGCAATATTATGTGGATTAACATCATCTAAAAGAAATATCGGAAATATAGATGGTAATCGTTTGTAGGTGCTTATGATCATTCCTTACGCTTTTTGAGAAGTACTGGTCAGATCTTACTTTAACTCCGATTTAACAGAATATTCTGCTGAACTTGCTCTAAGAACATAGTCTGCTGATGCTGATTTTCTTATCTGATCGAGAGGAAAAACTTCTGCTGATATGTGTGTATGTTTCCACTGTATATATGTGAAATGAAAAACCTAAAGCTGGCTTCATAGATTTACTTCCAAACTCTGTAATTTATTCAAGTAATGATTAGGAGCAGAGAAAAGGATTTCTTGATCGTATATGAAAGCAAACCTGACGAGTGCAGGTGCAATGTGTATCGGAGTTTCGGGATACTGACCCCCACGGGTATCAACTGACAGTATTCAGAAAGTTCAAGCTTTTCATAGCTTTTGACAGGATTGTGTCATTTTGTTTCCACTTAAGTTTTGGAATCAAGTAAGCTTCCAAGATTTGACCTATGTCTAATATTCAGTTTCTTTTCCATTGATCTGAAAAGTCGCCAGCCTTTGTAGACATCGTTGCTAAAAAGAATCTATTGGGTCTTTACGAAAAATTATAAGCCAATTTTCTGTTGCCTGTCTCTCGTGTTTTCGGAGTGTTGTGAAAATATTAGATACTGTACACAGTAGCCTACATACCAACTTACTAGGGACAGTTATGACCTAAAATGAATAATTTGCCCGTATTCCTTTCCATGTACCCTCTCTCTCTCTCTCCCTCTCTCTCTCTCTCTCTCTCTCTCTCTCTCTCTCTCTCTCTCTCTCTCTCTTCTCAATCCTTGATCGAATAAAAGTTTTCTGAGTTCTGAGTTCCCTCGCTCCCTCCCTCCCTCTCATTCCTTCTCTCTCTTTTTCTTACTTCCGCTCGTCCAAATTCTTACATGTACATAATCCCCGTGACGCTAAAATCAGATGGGATTTCATACGTTCTTTACAAAAATTAGCATCATCATAAGTTCGATGACGATGATGAGGACTATGATATGATGACGACGACCATGATGACAATGATGGTGATGATGATGTCACACAGGATATCATCACCATGGACGCGGAAGTGCGCAACAACTCGGTGGGACGTCATCAGGACGTGTACTACGCTATGAAGCTGGACCACCAGAACCAGTACAACATCGAAGTGAACGGCAGCCTCAAGGGTCCCATGTCGAACATGAAGTTCAAGACCGACATTGGCTACGAGGCGAAGGGCAAGAGGGTAAGTCACCAGTAGTGGCAATAACAGCAGAGGAAGAAGAGGAGGAGGAGAGGCAGTTGTAGCATCAGGAGGAGGAGGTGGTGGACGAGAAGCAGGAGGAGGAGCAATAGTAATAGGAACAGCAGCAGCAGCAGTAACACGAACAGCCATAGCAGTAGTGGTAGTTGAAGGAGGAGGAGGAGGAGGAGGTGGTGGACGAGAAGCAGGAGGAGGAGCAATAGTAATAGGAACAGCAGCAGCAGCAGTAACACGAACAGCCATAGCAGTAGTGGTAGTTGAAGGAGGAGGAGGAGTGGAGGAGGAGGAGGAGGTGGTGGACGAGAAGCAGGAGGAGGAGCAATAGTAATAGGAACAGCAGCAGCAGCAGTGACACGAACAGCCATAGCAGTAGTGGTAGTTGAAGGAGGAGGAGGAGGAGGAGTGGAGGAGGAGGAGGAGGTGGTGGACGAGAAGCAGGAGGAGGAGCAATAGTAATAGGAACAGCAGCAGCAGCAGTAACACGAACAGCCATAGCAGTAGTGGTAGTTGAAGGAGGAGGAGGAGGAGGAGGAGTGGAGGAGGAGGAGGAGGAAGGGTAGCAGGAGTGGTAGCACTAGCAGTAGGAGAAAAAGGAGGAGAGGATGAATAGATGGAAGAACAATAGGAGACGGAATAATTCGTAGAAGCAGCAGCAGAAGCAGCAGTATCAGTAGTAATAATGGTAGTGTTAGGAAAAGGAGGAGCAGAAAGAGGAGGAGAAATAGCAATAGAGATGGCAGCAGCAACAGCAACAGTGGTAGCTGCAGCAGCAGCTAGTAGTAGTAGTAGTAGTAGTAGTAGTAGTAGTAGTAGTAGTAGTAGTAGTGGTAGTAGTAGTAGTAGTAGTAGTGGTAGTAGTAGCCGTCGTAATTGTAGCGGGAGGAGAAGCAGAAGATTGCAGGAATGGGAGTACCGGTAGCAGCAGCAGCAGCAATAGACGGAGGACGAGGAGGAGGAGACGAAAGAAGGGGGGGGGGGGGGGAGGGGGGAGGAGAAGAGAAGGAAGAAGAGGAGAAGCAGTCATGGGAAGAGCAGCAGAAGCAATGGCAGCAATGACAGTGGGATGAAAAGGAGGAGGAGCAGTTTCAGAGCGAGCAGCAACAGTAGCAGCAACAGTAGCAGCAATAGTAGCAGCAACAGTAGCAGCAACAGTAGCAGCAACAGTAGCAGCAACAGTAGCAGCATTAGCAGAAGGACCAAGAGGAGGACTTGGGGAGGGGCAGGAAGAGGAAGAAGAGAAGCAGGAGCAATGATGGCAGTAACACCACCGCCACTGCCATCACTGTCACCATTAACAGTAGGAGTAACAACGGTAGTAGCAGCAGCAGCAGCAGCAGCACCAGTAGCAGCAGCAGCACCAGTAGCAGCAGCAGGGGCAGCAGCAGCAATATTGATACAAGTAGCTACAGCAGAAGCATCATCTTCACCACTATGACCATTTGCAGAAGCAGTCATGATAGCTGCATCACCATCATCATTATCATCATCGGCAGCTGCACAAGCAGATATTGTGGTGGTATCATCATCAGCAGCTGCAGCAGCAGCACCAGTAGCAGCAGCAGCAGCAGCAACAGAAGTAGCAATAGTAGTAATAGTAGTAGTAGTAGTAGTAGTAGTAGTAGTCGTAAGCATCATATTAGCGGCAACGAATGAGTTAATGATGGTGATAATGATGAAGTGAAAAGAAGTACAGCAATCGTAGTAATAGTGGGGCAGGGGCAGCACAAGCAGCAGTAGCGGTAGTAGTTATAGTAAGCGTGATATCAGTGGTAGCAAAGGAGTTGATGAAGGTGGTAATGATGGAAGTGAAGAGAAGGATAGCGGTCGTAATAATAGTGCGGCAGAAGCAACAGATGCTGAAATAGTAGTAGCTGTAAAAACATCAGCAACGGCAGAAACGGCTGTCGCAGCAGCGGAGGTAGTCCGACAGCAGTAGCAATCACCAGAGCAAAAGCAGCAGGAGCAGCAGCAGTAGTGGTTGTAGCAGCTGCAGTAGAAGCAGCACTGGCAGCAACAAGTGTAACTGGTAATCGTGGTGGAGTAACAATAGTACTAGCCGTAGTAATGGGATGGTGGTATGGTGGGTGGTGGTGGTGTGGATGATGATGATGATAATGATGATGATGATGATGTTGATGATGATGATGATGATGATGATGATGGTGTTGGTGGTGATGGTGGTGGTGGTGGTGGTGGTGTGGATGATGATGATGATAATGATGATGAAGACGGTGTTGATGGTGATGGTGGTGGTGGTGGTGTGGATGATGATGATAATAATGATGATAATGATGATGAAGACGGTGTTGGTGGTGATAGTGGTGGTGGTGGTGGTGGTGTGGATGATGATGATGATGATAATGATGATGATGATGATGATGATGATGATGATGATGACGGTGTTGGTGTTGGTGCTGCTGCTGTTGGTGGTGGTCAAGGGGAAGGTGACTCTCCATCTGCAAAGCTCCGTCATTACGTCAACAGCTTCGTTAGTAGCTTCGTAAATATCTTCTCGCATAACAAGAATCGGGACAGGCACTGCTGAACCGCACCCAAGAGACGCGGTGTCAGGTCAGGGTGTCCTCCGGTGGGTGCCCTGTGATGATCCGACATTGACCATGAGCGCCCCGCCCACATCTGACAGAGGGGTTAAACACGTCGAGTCTGGGTGTGGGACGTGAATGGGAAAGCTGAAATGAGCGAAGAGAATGGAAGATATTTTGGGAAGCACGGGAAATGGATAGCATCAGTCTCTATGACCCCCCCCCCCCCCCCCACCCCACCCCCCTCTCCACACACACACTCTCTCTTTCCCCTCGTCCCACCATCACCCTATCACCTCTTTCCCGCCATTTCTTTCTCGCACAGTAGCAGCGGCGGCAGCAGCAGTAGCAGCAGCAACAACAACATCAGTAACAACAACAACATCACCACCAACAACAACACACCAGTAAACGTGAAGGTTGCTGTCATTGAGACGTTTGATTTGATTCCTTCCCGTCGTTTTCTTGTTTCTGTCATTCAAACGATAAATATGGGCCGCGACGATGACGTAGGGGATGACGATGTGATGACGTCATGTTTTCAGAGGGAACGGCGGTCGTTACGCAGCATCACCAACCGGCTGAGACGGATGGAGGAGAAGGTGGAGAAGGCGGTGGAATCGATAGAGGCGATGGTGATCAGACGGGGAGCAGAACTCACGGTCAGCCTGTCTGTGTTGGTCTGTCTGTCTGTCTGTCTGTCTGTCTGTCTGTCTCTCTCTCTCTCTCTCTCTCTCTCTCTCTCTCTCTCTCTCTCTCTCTAAGAATCTTTCCCTGACATCTTTTCTTGGAGTGTTATCATCATCTCAAAGGTCAAATGCATATCACTTCAAAGTGGTCTGCGTGTGCATGCATTCAAACACGGGAAAACCAAAAGGAGATTGCAATACTGGTTTCCTCAAGCAGAATGGCTGGTGACTTCGCCACCTCATGTTACAAGGGAGACAAGAATTCTGTTATGGGAAGATAACTCAGGCCATGGCTCAGTTTCTTCTGTCTATGTCAAAGTCACTTTATCTTCCATGCACATAAGATAAATGTTGTCGTAAAGGGTTAGAATCGGATAGAAAGCGTTTGCCCATCATTTTTTTTTTTTTTTTTTTTTTTGGGGGGTGTTACTACTACGACTACTACTACTACTACTACTATCATCATCATTAATATCATTATTCTTGTTGTTTTTATTATTTTTATCATCATCATCATCATCATCACCATATTATTATTATTATGTTGTTGTTGTTATTGTTGTTGCTGTTGTTTCCGCACTACCCCATAAGTAGCAGCACCTACCCATGGGCAGACACTGTTGGCGGGACCTTCACACGCTCTCTTTTGGGGTCACTTCAGTACAGAATGTCACCATGTTGTCATTTACTGCTTTTAAACTTATCGTTCGAAGTATTATACGATTCCTTCCCTAACGCTTTAAAGCTGCTTTTAAATCTGTCACAGTGGTCAACGTCACAGTCTGTTTGTCTGTTGAAGATGTACCTCGTGCAAACTATTTCTGACAAAAAGTATGTCTAATTCCGAGATTTTTTTTTTTTTTTTTTCGTTTTGAAAACCAGTAGACTGGTCATGGTGACTGTGGCAGCGGTATTTTGTCACCTGTTCTGAAGGGTTTTGTCTTTCAACAAGAAATTTACGGAGAATTAAGTGCGGGGAAATAAAAAATGTACCTACTTTTTTCCATCTTCTTTTTTTCTCACCCTCAGTCGTCCAGTACTTGTCCATTCAACGATGATTCTGGACCTACGTTGTAGTGGAGAGAGAGAGAGAGAGAGAGGGGGGGGATTTATTCGTAAGGTCTTAACTCTTCATAGGGAGTGTATAAAAATGTGAGATTCGCGTATTGATGTTGACATTAATCATGCTGTTTATATACAAGAGAAAGATAGGGGGGGGGGGGGGGGGGGATGGGGGTAGAAAAGCAGTAAAAGAGGCACAAAAATGTCATTCACTTGTGGGATTTTTCTTCCCCGGCTGGCTCCTTTCCAGGGCTGAGTTTGCTATGGGTTCAATAGTGAAGACTGGGACCACACAGTCGAGCTTCGTCCACTTAACGGATACGTCCCTGAGAGTGTTGCTCAAAATTTCTGACCAGCACTGCAGATGTCTGTATCTCTCGGTCCTGTTGACACCGGGACATTTTATTAACGTGAGCGTAAAGTACAGCCCTGTCATTTAGTCTCAGACCAGAATGGAAGGACGTTGCATCATCTTCATCATGCTCATGTTTTATTGATCCAGCATGAACGAAAATGTGTAAAATTCTATGGCACTTCCGGCCCTGCTCTCACGGTGACCTCAGTGTCGATGATCTCCCCATGTCAATGCCCTTGGTTTGGTTCTGTCAGGGTCTCCGTTATAGGGACATTCATGGGGACTTTCGTTGGACGGAGTGGTGGCCGGCGCCCTCTGGAGGGAGAACTCACACTGGCTCCGCGACTAAGCGCTTATTGTCGTCAGTAGGTGGCTTAGTAGGTGGTGACCTGTGTGTGTTAGATCAGAACAGGCGCCACTGAACACCACCAGTCACTCGGCAGCAGTGCAGTGTCTCCTCTGATGGGTTGCCTCATGACGAATTGAAAATGACTGCTCCCTGTGGATTTCCGGTGCCTGGTCTGTGGCGGGGACGGGGGGTGGGGGGAGGGGGAGGCGGAATGAGCAGTGTGGGTGCTACGCCACTGAGATGGCATGAAGAATGAGACAGAAAAGAAAAAAAAGAAAAGAAATAAAAAGGAAAAAGAAAAGTAAAGGTGTATCAGATCACATGGTCATCATCATCATCATTTCACGAAACACACACTGTTGACAGAATCGTACACTGGATCTTTGCACAACTCTAGGAGGTCTTTCTCAAATGGATGGCCGGAGAACCGGAACCGGAAAAGCAAGGGAGCAAAAAAGCCAAGGACGCGGCGTCTCCCGGTGTGGGCAGTGGTCAGGCGGTCTCGCTCGGCCTTGGGGACCTCTCCGCGGACTCCGTGATGCGGCTCTTCAGGCGGCCCTCCTGGAAGCTGGACATCGACGGAGACCTGAAGTGAGAGGCTGGCGGGAGGAGGGGAGTGTGGGGTGGGATTTGGTGCTTTGGAAGTACGTGTGTCAGTGAGGGTAGTGGGACGGACGACACCAAAGTATAAACACATGTGTACGGGTATCTTGTTCAGACATCACCTCCGAAGACGGAATGTGGTTGTCTTAAAGGTAGTATTAAAAAAAAGATGCGTACATAGTAGTCTCACCGGTGGTGAATCTGGGAAGTAGCAGAGAAACAAAAGAAAAAAAAATTAACGACACACATGTCCAAGTGAAAAATGCGAGGGGAAAAAACCGAGTTTGAAGGATTTCTGTGTCCCATCGTTTCCTCTCTTTTTATCTCTCTAGATTCCTGTCTCTTACACAGTCTCTGTGTCTTGTTTGTTGGTCTCTCTTTGACAGTCTATTTGCCCCCACTGGCTCTCTCTCTCTCTCTCTCTCTCTCTCTCTCTCTCTCTCTCCTTCTGTGTGTGTGTGTGTGTGTGTGTGTGTGTGTGTGTGTGTGTGTGTGTGTGTGTGTGTTGTCCTCTGTTCATACG
>CM065726.1:21432216-21439716 GCA_033310375.1 Conus canariensis
ACACTTTCAAATACGTTCTGATGTATACACTCGCACGCGTACTCACACATTTTATCTTTTATATTACCGGAAGTGAAAAAACACTATTGAAGGAACACACACACACACACACACACACACACACACACACACACACAACTCACTCACTCACGCACGCACGATCACACACACACACACACACACACACACACACACACACACACACACACACACACACACACAACACACACACACACACACACAACACACACACACACACACACACACACACACACCCCATACACACACTCACACACGGCCTTCCTTTGGATCAGCTACCAGCCACTTTGAAAAGCTGCGTCACTGTACATCTTTTGACACATCCAGTCTCCACTACCCCTGTGCAGGTTCGACCGGTCCTTCTCGTTCTTGGTCGACCTGGAGCGACAGGATCACTTCATTTACCACCTGCACCTGGTGTCCCCGCGAACCAACGTGAGCCACCAGATCAACTTCACCACCTCCTCACCCCAGCTGCGCACAGTGCGCGCCAGTCTTAACTTCCACAACGCCAACCCAGTCTGGGACATTAAGTACCGAGGTAGGACGCGGGAACACACTGTCAAGATTTCAAGAGTTATTCACCTTTAAGCAGATTTCCCCATACTGTACCGTTTATCTTTAACGCTGTTCACCGTATTTTACTCGCTCTACCCCTTGACGGGGGTGTGGCGGGTACGATATGGTGAACATGCTTCAACAGGCGAAGAAGTAGAAAGGACAGGAACAGTGTTGTCCTCTTGCACTCGTTGGGATTCCCATTATGGATACTGAAGGCATGCGCCTCTTCCTGTTGGCGTGGTCGGTTTTCATTATGGATACTGAAGGCATGCGCCTCTTCCTGTTGGCGTGGTCGGTTTTCATTATGGATACTGAAGCCATGCGCCTCTTCCTGTTGGTGTGGTCGGTTTTCATTATGGATACTGAAGGCATGCGCCTCTTCCTGTTGGCGTGGTCGGTTTTCATTATGGATACTGAAGGCATGCGCCTCTTCCTGTTGGTGTGGTCGGTTTTGAGTCTGTCTTCTGTGGGTTTGCCGTCTGTTCACCACATCTCACGTGATAGAGTCTAGTTACTAAGCTTGAAGCACACACACACAACACACACACACACACACACACACACACACACACACACACACACGCGCGCGCGCGCGCGCGCGCGCGCGCGCGCGCGCACACAGCCCAAGCAACTGAACAGTTCTCGAACCCAAAAGAGATTAGTTCCTGCGCGAGCGAACTGGATTCCGACAAAAGCGAATAATGGAAAAAATTGACGAGACGAGTTATTGTTCCTTTTTCTTGTACTTCTTGGAACAGATAAAATACCACAGGAAAGACACATCAAAGAAAGAGAGCGACTGCTAAACAGATAATTATTTGTAACCTACCAAGCGATCACGAAAAGGTAACTACAGGATCGATTGAAATCCTTCTTTAAAATACGTACTAAGAGTAAGTTTCAAAGTATAATGACCGCAGATGGAAGTTTGAACGAAAATAATTGTTAAAACAGCGAGCCGCCAAACTGAACGTGACAAACACTAACACGACGAGCCTCAACGCATAGATCTTGTTCAGGCAGGATAAGGGAGGTAAGCAAAACCAAACCAGACGAAAATCAGTAAAGAATAGAGGAAAAAAAAACAAGGGCAGGTAAACAAGTCCACACTAACTATGAAAATAATAACAAGGATTTCAAGGCTTGACAGGAGACGAGAGTCGACACCAGACAGATACAAAGAGATGGTTCTGTTTAGAACCCAACGGTCCCTACTGCTGTTGATGAGAATTACATTTTTCTTGTGTAACGTCCCGTTTCTCATTCCGCCACTCTTTCTCTCCTTCCCCTTCCTCCAGATCCGATAATTTGAAATCCTTGTTAGGTCATTGCATCTTGACAGAGGAACTGCTTACCCGTCATCGCGTTTTTCTTCTTGTTTTTGTTTGTTTTACGTCAATTGATTTAAGTACAAGCAGGTTGTATGTGTGATGTAAACATGATGCATGTATCCAATCATACATGTTTGAACTTCGCCAGTTCTTAGCAAAGACAGTTTCTTTTTTTCGGTGTACGTGTACCGTCGTTTGGATGCAAGTGGTTTTAGCATTTTTGTCACTTTTTTGCTTTCTCTATTTGTTTGTTCACTCATTTATTTATTCTTCGTTGGCTGCTTGCTTGGTTGATCAGTCGACCGTAAGTGTGGTCGCTCATTGCTATACTTTATTGCAAATGTCTACAGTACTTTGTTGATATGTTGCATGTAAATCAAGGATGGATTTTTGTTTACTATGTAGCACGTAAAATAAAGGGAAAAGACACTAATGATTGAGACGCGCTCCTGTTGATCGATCAATACTATAAAATTGAGAACTATTCTTTTCATGATTGATTATCACAAACGCCCCAAACACTTTAAGACTTTCATAAGAACAGCTGGTTTCATATTTCTTTCGCAGTGAATCACATTTAGAATATTCCATCGTAAAATGGTATCTCCTGTAGGCGTGCCATCGTTTGTGCAAGTTCAGTTAACAGTCTATGACTACTGTTTCTCTTTCTCTCTCTCTCTCTCTCTCTCTCTCTCTCTCTCTCTCTCTCTCTCTCTCATCCTCCGTCCGTCCGTCTGACGTCTGTCTGTCTTTCTGTCTCTCTCTGTGTATGTCTGTCTGTCTGTCTGTCTGTCTGTCTGTCTCTCTCTCTCTCTCTCTCTCTCTCTCTCTCTCTCTCTCTCACCATCTCGACTGACTCACCTGTCTGTTGCGGCGTGTCCAACCCAACAGAAAGAAGTGACCTGATGGCCAAGAAACTGACCACCGACGTCAGTCTCAACAGCACCTGGCTGGACTTCGCGCTGGACAGTGACGTAGAATGGCCCACCCCGGGTGCTCTCATAGTCACCCAGCGTTTGGATTCCCTGGGCAAGGTCAGCCTGAATGACTGCGTGTGTTGTGGTTACCCCAGTTTGATTTGTTCGTGTGTTGTCGTGGTTACCCCCAGTTTGATTTGTTCGTGTGTTGTCGTGGTTACCCCAGTTTGATTTGTTCATGTGTTGTCGTGGTTACCCCCAGTTTGATTTGTTCGTGTGTTGTCGTGGTTACCCCCAGTTTGATTTGTTCGTGTGTTGTCGTGGTTACCCGAGTTTGATTTGTTCGTGTGTTGTCGTGGTTACCCCCAGTTTGATTTGTTCGTGTGTTGTCGTGGTTACCCGAGTTTGGTTTGTTCGTGTGTTGTCGTGGTTAGCCGAGTTTGATTTGTTCGTGTGTGTTCTTTGAGGTATACGGAAAGTTCAGCAGCTGCAGGCGGGAATTAAAGTCCCTGCTGGGATGCCGAGGGCTCTCTCGGTACAGTTAGTTGCTCCGACTGGTTGGAACTTCCTTGCTAGTAATTTACTCTTTTCTGTCACTCTGTTTGACTCTATGTGTGTGTGTGTGTGTGTGTGTGTGTGTGTGTGTGTGTGTGTGTGTGTGTGTGTGTGTTTAACTGGACAATTCTCCTGCCTTTGCTGTGGAGCTGTTTATACACTTATTTCTGATCACAAATTACAATGTGCCAGGGTTTTTGTTTAATGTAATCTGGCGACAGGTAATAGTGAACAGTGGACATACTGTCCAGTAGGGACACTAGCCGTCCATTCTGCATTGTCTGTTCCGTCCACACGGCTTTTTGTGTACTGTTGTTATGCTTAAATCTCGTTCACTTTTTCTATCATTAAAAAAAAAAAACCACTTTTTTTTAACCTGTGAGAAATCAAACGGAAAGACCGACACTTTCGGTATGGCCTGCACTTATCCGCGCCGTAAGGATGCCAAAAGCTCAGCTATCATCTTATCCGCGCTGTAAGGATGCCAAAAGCTCAGCTATCATCTTATCCGCGCCGTAAGGATGCCAAAAGCTCAGCTATCATCTTATCCGCGCCGTAAGGATGCCAAAAGCTCAGCTATCATCTTATCCGCGCTGTAAGGATGCCAAAAGCTTCGCTATCATCTTATCCGCGCTGTAAGGATGCCAAAAGCTCAGCTATCATCTTATAATAATAATAATAATAATAATGAATACTTATATAGCGCCTATTCTCGGCTAGAGACCAAGCTCTAAGCGCTTTACAATCAACACTCGCTTACACAGCGGGCTGCCTACCTGGGTAGTGCCGACTGAAGAGCTGCCAGCTGGCGCTTCATTCAGTCGTTTCCCGTGTCATCCAGTCAATATCGTTCAATATCGTTCACTCAGTTTCTTTACTTCCTTCATTCTTTCCATTTCTTACGCAGGGTGCATGCTGTGTGTAACGTGTCATCCATACCAACGGCCAAACTGGCCTACTCTTCCGAAAGTTGGTGATGGGATTTTACGTGTGTGCAAGATATTATGCGTGCGTTCACACACGGAACCTCGGTTTATAGTCTCATTCGAAGGACTGTATGGGAAATGGAGTCAGAACTAATGTTAACTCCGAGGGAAAAATCCCCCTGTACCGAAACGCCCCGGCGGAGATTCGAACCCGCAACCCCAGGATCACCAAGATTACGAGTCAGGCGCTCTACCAACTGAGCTATTCCGGCTCCCTATCCGCGCTGTAAGGTTGCCAACAGCTCAGCTATCATCTTATCCGCGCTGTAAGGATGCCAAAAGCTCAGCTATCAGCTTATCCGCGCTGTAAGGATGCCAAAAGCTCAGCTATCAGCTTATCCGCGCTGTAAGGATGCCAAAAGCTCAGCTATCAGCTTATCTGCGCTGTAAGGATGCCAAAAGCTGAGCTATCATGTCATGATTTTTTTTTTCTCAGGATGTTGCCTTTTTCGGGCCGTAACATATTTCGAGAATGTGAATGCTCTCCAGGATGTGACTTTTTTTTTTTTTTAATGCTTTGCTTCATGATTTTAACGGCCTTGGAAAGATGTTGTGTGGTCAGCTAGGCTGTATTTTTTATACAACAACTGGAAAAATTTGTATGAGTTGAAAGAAGAGGATAACATTAGTCTGTAGACGTCCTACGGGTAGAAAGCCCTCGCTTCTGCGTTGTTTTTTCTTCGTTTCTTTGGTTTAAGCGGTCTTTCGCAGAACCTCAGGGCAGTTTCTTTGAAACATCATTTTGTGTATTCTCTGCTTCAGACCAGACCTGTGGGATCCAACCAGGGTCACCAGCCTCAAAGCTCGCGTTCTTCCCGTCATTTCCTCCAGGCTGTACAGTTCTGGAATTATTGACAATGTAGTACCTATGTCATCACCCGTCAGTATCTTTCCGACAAGGATCCTAATACACGGCAACGTTTTCTTAACGTTTTTTTTATGTGTGAAGGTTTTGTTCATGTGATTTTTCCGAAAAGTAGAGTCATTTGGCTCTCCATGCAGACCTCCGAATTATGCTGAGACAAATGAAACTGCGAGGACTTGCATGAAAAGGTGGAGAGGTCTCTCCACTCAGCCCCTGACTACTGCTGCTACCAGTTTCAGGCTTATTCTTTTGATACATACGTTACATTGACACTTATAATTTGGATTTTGGCTCACGTCCCGCAGACTCGAAAGAGTTTAAAATTTCGGTATGTACATTATCTTCCTTTGAAGGAAGGTTTAAGTACTCAAAGTCTGACCAGTTTGAACTTTTGGAATATCCAGTATGGATGGAGTTTTTTTTAGGTAGAAAGGTCCCGCGGAACTGTTTTGTACATCATTGTAAATGATTCTGTACATCATCGTAGCAATTTAAAACGAAAAGTGCTGATCTTCGTTGCACAGCCTCAATTTTTGTGATCTGTCCTTTGTACGGGTCCCACACAGTACTTGTCTTTCACCTGGTAACATCCCGGCTGTTTTTTTTTTTTCGTTGTATATTGTAGCAAATGTCGTGACATTTTCATTTCAAGTGAAATAGTGTTTAAATCAGTCGTGATTCCGGTGCACCAGGTACTCTTCTTCAAAGGCCCAAGCCACATGGACATAAACCTGAAGATGGACATGCAGAATTTACGTCAGAAGCCCTCAATGACCGTCCGGCACAACAACACGGCTGGACAGATCAGGACTATGGTTGGTCAGCTCCTGAGCAGAGACCTCGTCTTCTTCACCTTCTCCGCCCAAAAGGTAACGTAGACTTATAGCTCTCACATGCAGTTAATCAGACCGCTTACACTGGCCGCCATCTTAAATCTGTTGGTTCACCATCTTGAATGGGTCGTCTGCTAGGCCAAGCGAGGGTCATGACTGTAAGTCAAGTTAAGTGTAACCTGCATTCCCTTCAAAGGAATAACTCAGGACGGTTACAAACGTCTCCAAACGACTTGAGTGACTACTACTCAGTTGATAACTTTCCGTTTTTTTTGTGAGCGGATCGTCACGTGATGGTTGCAGAGCTTGACTAATGCAAAAAGAATTGAGGAATTCTAGGACTGTTGAGTCATGTCTTACACAGCGGCATGTTCGCTGAACGGTCTGATCTGTTCCTAACGTGTACAACCATAACATTGCTGCAAGGGGCAGATCGGTCTTCTGGATGAGGTCCATCCTCAGCACAGCTTGAGCTGGGAAGCGCCTTTGACTTGGACAGGCAGCAAGGCTTTGAGGGGAAAATAGGCGTGTGTAGCAAGGGAAAGTCAGGGTGATTAATGGAAATGGTGGAAAAGAGGAAGGGGGAGGGGCCAAATCAATAACACCCTCGCCTGATTAGCCACGAAAAAAAAAAAAAAAACAGGTCTGTGATTCGAATCTTGCACGTGGAGTAAGAGCTCCCCTTCCCCACCTCTCCTCTATTACTTCTTCACCATCTCTGCTCCTGCCCCCTTTGTCCATTAGACCGTAATTGCTAGCTTTCGAGATGGACGCTGGACTGAAATATCCCCCCTCAAGCCTCCCCCTCCCCCACCCCTCCACTCCTTCCTCTCACCACTACCGGCTCCTCCCTTTTCCTGCACGCAGAATGCACTTACTGCAAGTATACGAACCCAAGTCAACAGGGGAGTTGTCCCTGGCAACATTGTAAGGGAAGAATAAACACTTTGATAGGGGAAAAGACCCCCCCCCCCCCCCCCCCGCCCCCGCCACCCCTGCACTTCTCGCTCTCTTAAAAAATAGATAAATGTACAAGAGAGAGAGAGAGAGAGAGAGAGAGAGAGAGAGAGAGAGAAAAGACCGGGGGAAAAAAGACTGGGAAAAACGGTTGGTAACGACACTACGGCGACAGACGCTCCCTTCCCGAGGGTTAGTTAATAAAAGTAGCGCGAGTTTCTGTATAGACCGTAATCTCGTACAAAACTTTACACACACAAACTAAGTAACCTCAGCAGAGTCTAATTCCCTCGCCATTGTTGCCGCGCAGTCCGGATCCAAGAAGGCCGTGAGCTTGATGAACTGGCACATCCGTCTTCTGGAGCCTACACTGCTGCAGCACAGCCTGAGCTGGGATGCACCGTTCACCGAGCCGCTCTTCGACAGCATCTACCGGTTCTACCGGTCCGGCGCCCA
>CM065726.1:21447216-21449716 GCA_033310375.1 Conus canariensis
ATTTTGCATTTCTGTTGACTTTCCAAATGTTCCTGATTTATCAAATGTTATTCCAAGATAATTGTACTGTTGTGTCGTTCTGTGATTTCTATACCACATCAGAAAAAAAAATACTGGAGTACCGTGTGTGTGTGTGTGTGTGTGTGTGTGTGTGTGTGTGTGTGTGTGTGCGCGCGCGCGCGCGCGCGCGCGTGCGTGTGTGTGTGTGTGTGGTGTACTACGACGACTACTACTACTACTGCTACTACTAATACTGCGTCTATCGCGACTGCTACTACCAGTCGATGTTGGGAAAGAAGCAGGAGTGGGTGGGTATACGTAGGGATGGCGATGGGGTGGAGCGTGCCTGTGAGGAAGGGGTGTGAATGGGGAGACTCAGAGATGCCAGCACGATTCCATTGTCATCTTTGCTGCTGTTTTCGCGCATTGCCATTTCAGGCAGCAACTGATGCACATTACCACACTGCACGACTTCCTTGTCCAAGAACGTGACCTCTTTAATCCAGTTAGTTACAGAGGACGTCAACTGAGAGACGCAGCACCAGCAGTGTGCATGTATGTGTTGATATTGTGACCTGCAAGCAGCTCATACAGCCGTTTCTCAAGTATGGCCGACTGTTCGCGTGTTTTGGACACATTCTTAGGCTACTTTTCATTTTCATTTTTTTTTTAATCGAAGCTGAAACCAGGCGTGTTTCAAACAAAACGTTGAAGCCTCATATGCAGGGGACCCCCATCCACTTCCCATCCCCCACCCCCAATCCGTTTTTATATGGCCGTCATACACTACCGTTTCCCTGCACCTACAACACGTGTCAACCACTTTCTATATGGCCGTCATACACTACCGTTTCCCTGCACCTACAACACGTGTCAACCACTTTCTATATGGCCGTCATACACTACCGTTTCCCTGCACCTACAACACGTGTCAACCACTTTCTATATGGCCGTCATACACTACCGTTTCCCTGCAACTACACGTGTCAGCCACTTTCTATATGGCCGTCATACACTACCGTTTCCCTGCAACTACACGTGTCAGCCACTTTCTATTTGGCCGTCATACACTACCGTTTCCCTGCAACTACACGTGTCAGCCACTTTCTATTTGGCCGTCATACACTACCGTTTCCCTGCACCTACAACACGTGTCAACCACTTTCTATATGGCCGTCATACACTACCGTTTCCCTGCACCTACAACACACGTGTCAACCACTTTCTCTATGGCCGTCATACACTACCGTTTCCCTGCACCTACAACACGTGTCAACCACTTTCTATATGGCCGTCATACACTACCGTTTCCCTGCACCTACAACACGTGTCAACCACTTTCTATATGGCCGTCATACACTACCGCTTCCCTGCACCTACAACACGTGTCAACCACTTTCTATACGGCCGTCATACACTACCGTTTCCCTGCAACTACACGTGTCAGCCACTTTCTATATGGCCGTCATACACTACCGTTTCCCTGCACCTACAACACGTGTCAACCACTTTCTATATGGCCGTCATACACTACCGTTTCCCTGCACCTACAACACGTGTCAACCACTTTCTCTATGGCCGTCATACACTACCGTTTCCCTGCACCTACAACACGTGTCAACCACTTTCTATATGGCCGTCATACACTACCGTTTCCCTGCACCTACAACACGTGTCAACCACTTTCTATATGGCCGTCATACACTACCGCTTCCCTGCACCTACAACACGTGTCAAACACTTTCTATACGGCCGTCATACACTACCGTTTCCCTGCAGCTACACGTGTCAACCACTTTCTATTTGGCCGTCATACACTACCGTTTCCCTGCACCTACAACACGTGTCAACCACTTTCTATATGGCCGTCATACACTACCGTTTCCCTGCAACTACAACACGTGTCAACCACTTTCTATTTGGCCGTCATACACTACCGTTTCCCTGCAACTACAACACACGTGTCAACCACTTTCTATTTGGCCGTCATACACTACCGTTTCCCTGCAACTACAACACGTGTCAACCACTTTCTATTTGGCCGTCATACACTACCGTTTCCCTGCACCTACAACACGTGTCAACCACTTTCTATTTGGCCGTCATACACTACCGTTTCCCTGCAACTACACGTGTCAACCACTTTCTATATGGCCGTCATACACTACCGTTTCCCTGCACCTACAACACGTGTCAACCACTTTCTATATGGCCGTCATACACTACCGTTTCCCTGCAACTACAACACGTGTCAACCACTTTCTATTTGGCCGTCATACACTACCGTTTCCCTGCAACTACAACACACGTGTCAACCACTTTCTATTTGGCCGTCATACACTACCGTTTCCCTGCAACTACAACACGTGTCAACCACTTTCTATTTGGCCGTCATACACTACCGTTTCCCTGCAACTACACGTGTCAACCACTTTCTATATGGCCGTCATACACTACCGTTTCCCTGCACCTACAACACGTGTCAACCACTTTCTATATG
>CM065726.1:21454716-21457216 GCA_033310375.1 Conus canariensis
TGGGATTAGTTAAAGCAATTTGGCGAAAAATTAAAGAATACATTAAAATGGACTACATAGAACACTGTCGTGAATCTAACCATAGTAACTTTAAACAGCAAGTCAAAATGGAAAAAAAAGACAGTTAGTTTGGTGAACTTGGAAGAAAAAAAAAAAGCAGAAAAAAGCGTGTGTTGCAGTACGAGCTGAGCGGAACGGCGGAATGCGCAAAGTCGCCGGCGGTGGTGTCCATGGTGGGCTGTTCTTATCGCGCCGCCCGGCCGTGCCAGGAGCTGTTCCAAGATGCGGACAGCTCCCCTCTGGCACCCTGCTTCTCTACCGTGGACCCTTTGCATTTCTTGGTAAGAAAAGACCGGATGGATGGAAGGAAGGAAGGAAGGATCTGGGGAGCAGAGAGGATGAAGAGAGGGAGAGAAGAGGTGTGGGGAGTTGAGATGGCGGAGGGGGGGGGGGGATTAGGGAAGAGAGAGACAGACAGAGAGTGTGTGTGTGTGAGTGCGTGTGTGTGTGTATGTGTGAGTGTGTGTGTGTGTGTGTGTGTGTGTGTGTGTGTGTGAGAGAGAGAGAGAGAGAGAGAGAGAGAGTGTGTGTGTGAGTGTGTGTGTGTGGTGGTGTGTGAGTGTGACTCTGTGTGTGTGTGTGTGTGTGTGTGTGTGTGTGTGTGTGTGTGTGTGTGGATAGAGGGTGGAGGGAAAGGCGGAGGAAAGAGGAGGAAGTGAAAGCTAGCGATGAGTCAGCTGAGCATATTTCACTTTCCTCATAGCTAAGGGAGGAGGAGGAGGAGAAAGAGAAAGAAAGAAAGAAAGAAGGAAGAAGAGAAGAAGAAAGAAATAAAGAAAGGACAAGAAAAAATACTCAAGGCATCCTTTGGGGATGGGGGTCGGGGAGGGAACTCCGCACATTCATCTACATGACTAAGATCTGTGCCGTTTTATTGTTTATTGCTGTTAGCTTTCCCGTTTGCTGTTTTGCTAGTCATTGTTGCATTCCATTTGCTGTTTTATTATTTATTGCAGTTTCACTGCTGACAGCCATCTGGGTGCCAAGAAGGTCATTTATTGACCCTCGTCTGTTCATCTCTCTCTCTCTCTCTCTCTGTTGTTGTTGTTGTCGTTGTTGTTGTTGTCGTCGTCGTTGTGTTCCTCACCTCTTGTGACCTCTCTGTGGCACTGCTCCCACGCCAGTCTCTGACTCCGGCTCTCTCCCAGACAGCCAGACCCAGGACCGTCCCATGGCAGCCTCAGTACCCGTAGTCCACAGGCTAGAGAGCAAGCAATCAATATCAGAGCGCCGTCAGTGAGGTTCAGAGGCGCCTGTCCTGATCCAATGTATGCAGGACATCACCTTCCTTCAACTAGGACAAGAACCGCTGTAGTGATTGCGCACCGTGTGTGGGGCGCTTTCTTTCTCTCATTGTTTCTTGTGCATCGTACCACTGAAGGAGAATAAGATGTAAGAAACCAAGATTGAAAATGAAATGAGGCAGGGAACAGTAAACAATAAACAAGTAGGGTAACTCTTGCTCCCATAAGAAAACCTAACACACAGTAACCTTTATTCAAGACACTAAAAGGCTGTGCCAGTCTTGAATAAAAGTTACTGTGTCTTAGGTTTTCTTATGGGAGCAAGAGTTACCCTACTAGTTTATTGTTTATAAGAAACCAAGGAAAACTGATTGTGCAGGACCTGTGCCTGCGCCGTACCTGCGAAATATTGCCCACCAGATTTGACTTCGCCTGCCCCGTGATATCCACCTACGTCAAACTGTGCGCCAAGGCAGGTCAAAAGGTCGAGGCCAGTACTCCAGCCTTCAAGGAGGCCTGCGGTATTTCTATGTTGTTTTTGTTTTTTTTGTCAGTTTGTTTCTGGTCTTTGTTTCCATCTAGTGTACCTCCACTGTTTGGCGACTGGTGCACCGTCACGTACGTGTGTGTGTGTGTGTGTGTGTGTGTGTGTGTGTGTGTGTGTGTGTGCGCGCGCGCGCGCGTGCGTGCGTGCGTGCGTGTGCGCGTTTGTGTATGTGTGTGACCATTTGTGCTTGCTTGTGCATCCCCATGGTGCTCAGACCGGCTCCCTGTCCATAGCCACACCCTAGCTAGTCTTGCTACAGCCCTGGCACAGGCAATGGGCAGGGAGCAGCCCATGCCGAGTCGTTACGAGGCACCCTAAAAGAGGAATCACTGCACTGCTGCCGAGTCACTCCGGTGGTTTCCCCGAAGATGGAGTATGGCTGCCTTAATGGCGGGATAAAAAAAAGTGGTCATACAAACAGACAGGCAATGTCCGCCGGAGTATCAGCCTGCGTACGCAGAAAGAAAGAAAGAAAAACTCCGGTGGTGTTCAGTGGCGTTTTTTTTCTTCTGATCTAGCACTTGCTGCATGCATACCACCCACTAAGTCCGCTGCTGACGACAAGAATTGCCTTTTTTTCAAACTCAATAGAACATGGATAGAACATTGAAGAATACAATGCTTGCATACAATCGAACACTCAGATTTC
>CM065726.1:21462216-21487216 GCA_033310375.1 Conus canariensis
AAAGATCCCCGAGATATGAAGCCTTGGGAGACTACTGAGCACCGTACCAGGATCAGGGTCATCCTCATTTTCGGCCAGCAGCCAGAATCTGTTTTCTGATCAAACCTCAGATGTGTTCATTTTGTGCTCGAGGCCTTGACTGAACTGTCATAATTTTCAATTTAATTCGTTCAGTTTTGTGACATTTGCGTCGATTTGGATGCAGGAAAAGACGTGCCGAACCAGTCCCATATTAATTTGATTTCAAGTTTGTCCAGCTGAACGTTTCTTACCCATACGTGAAGGTGGTTCTTTTTTTGTGACACCAAAGAGGTATACACCAGTTTTCGGCTTACATACGTGAGGAAAGTGTAAATCGCCAGTTGCACGCATTAGTGAAAATCTGTATTTTGGCTTACCGTCATGTATACAATGTGTAAATCACCAACATCATTCGGTGTAGGCTACATCGGTCTATTTCGACTGAAGTGTGCAAACGTTCATTCACACAATGCAGCGTAGCTATCTAGCCAATGTGGGCTCACTTATCTAGGCCACACACAGCACACAGCATACACATCTTATTTTGGCTGGCACTGACGATGATGGATTCTCCTCTCGGTTCCACAAGGCTGGTCAGTCATACACTATCTTGGGTAGGGAGGCCTGTCTTTGAGGCACTTGGTTTAGTATAGACATCGCTGAGGAAGAAGTTTGGTACAGAGACCTATCTCTGAAGAACTTAGTCTGGTATAGACATCGCCGAGGAAGAAGTTTGGTATAGAGACCTATCTCTGAGGCGCTTAGTATGGTATAGATGTCTCCGGGGAAGAAGTTTGGTATAGAGGCCTACCTCTGAGGCGCTTGGTATGGTATAGATGTCTCCGGGGAAGAAGCTTGGTATAGAAGCCTATCTCTGAGGCGCTTAGTATGGTATAGATGTCTCCGGGGAAGAAGCTTGGTATAGAGGCCTATCTCTGAGGCACGTAGTATGGTATAGATGTCTCCGGGAAGAATAGAGGCCTATCTCTGAGGCACGTAGTATGGTATAGATGTCCCCGGGGAAGAATAGAGGCCTATCTCTGAGGCACGTATATAGATGTCTCCGGGGAAGAATAGAGGCCTATCTCTGAGGCACGAAGTATGGTATAGATGTCCCCGGGGAAGAAGTTTGGTATAGAGGTCTACCTCTGAGGCGCTTAGTATGGTATAGATGTCTCCGGGGAAGAAGCTTGGTATAGAGGCCTATCTCTGAGGCGCTTAGTATGGTATAGATGTCTCCGGGGAAGAAGCTTGGTATAGAGGCCTATCTCTGAGGCACGTAGTATGGTATAGATGTCTTCGGGGAAGAATAGAGGCCTATCTCTGAGGCACGTAGTATGGTATAGATGTCTTCGGGGAAGAATAGAGGCCTATCTCTGAGGCACGTAGTATGGTATAGATGTCTCCAGGGAAGAATAGAGGCCTATCTCTGAGGCACGAAGTATGGTATAGATGTCTCCAGGGAAGAATAGAGGCCTATCTCTGAGGCACGTAGTATGGTATAGATGTCTCCGGGGAAGAATAAAGGCCTATCTCTGAGGCACGTAGTATGGTATAGATGTCTCAAGGGAAGAATAGAGGCCTATCTCTGAGGCACTTAGTATGGTATAGATGTCTCCAGGGAAGAATAGAGGCCTATCTCTGAGGCACGTAGTATGGTATAGATGTCTTCGGGGAAGAATAGAGGCCTATCTCTGAGGCACGTACTATGGTATAGATGTCTCCGGGGAAGAATAGAGGCCTATCTCTGAGGCACGAAGTATGGTATAGATGTCTTCGGGGAAGAATAGAGGCCTATCTCTGAGGCACGTAGTATGGTATAGATGTCTCCAGGGAAGAATAGAGGCCTATCTCTGAGGCACGTAGTATGGTACAGATGTCCCCGGGGAAGAATAGAGGCCTATCTCTGAGGCACGTAGTATGGTATAGATGTCCCCGGGATGAATAGAGGCCTATCTCTGAGGCACGTAGTATGGTATAGATGTCTCCAGGGAAGAATAGAGGCCTATCTCTGAGGCACGTAGTATGGTATAGATGTCCCCGGGGAAGAATAGAGGCCTATCTCTGAGGCACGTAGTATAGATGTCTCCGGGGAAGAATAGAGGCCTATCTCTGAGGCACGAAGTATGGTATAGATGTCCCCGGGGAAGAAGTTTGGTATAGAGGTCTACCTCTGAGGCGCTTAGTATGGTATAGATGTCTCCGGGGAAGAAGCTTGGTATAGAGGCCTATCTCTGAGGCGCTTAGTATGGTATAGATGTCTCCGGGGAAGAAGCTTGGTATAGAGGCCTATCTCTGAGGCACGTAGTATGGTATAGATGTCTTCGGGGAAGAATAGAGGCCTATCTCTGAGGCACGTAGTATGGTATAGATCCTGGGAAGAAAAGAGGCCTGTCTCTGAGGCACGTAGTATGGTATAGATGTCTCCGGGGAAGAAGTTTGGTGAAGCAGTTGCCTGCTTCCTCCTGGTCCTCTTCACCTGTACGACAGTCGCTCCGTTCAGCTGAAAAGTCTCGTGCCCTGATGGCGAAGGTGTCTGCGGCAGGGTCTGTTACGGACAGCAAGTACCCAGCTGACCGTGTCCATGCCGCAGCTCTTCAGGTTGGTCTTCAGAGTGTCCTTGTACCTCATAAAGGATCTACTATGTTCACAATGTCCCTGCTTCAGTTGGCCGCACAGAAGCATTTTGGGAGAACCTGCCGTTCACCACGCGAATGACATGCTCAGCCCGTCACAGCTGACTTTCAATGCTGGGAAGATCATGCTTTTCCAGAGCTTGAAGGCCGGACTCTTTGTCTTGGCACTTTATGGTGGAACTTTGGGCAAGAAGTGCTGATGGGCTGCGTGTCGTCGTTAGGTGGTCCAGGCCTCACAGACGAGCATTGAAGATCGCTTCTTTGTTCGTGACCATTCTGGTAGAGAGTCTAATGCTGTGACTTTTCCACAATTTCTTTGTGAACCTGACAAAGGCAGGGCTGGCCTTTGCAATGTGCAGCGTTACCTCTACGTCCAGAAATATGTTGCTGCTCACTGTGTTGCCAAGAAAGCAGAACTTGTCCACGGTCTCGCTGGTGCTAGTGTGTAACAAAAGGTTCAAGCCACCAGCAGCACTTAGCATACTCGTCTCCTGGCTTAAATGGTAAAAAGTGCAAGTTACTAGCAACACTTAAACGTACACACTTCTTCCCGGACTTGCATCAACGTGTAAAAAGTGTGAGTTTTCATCAGCACCCAGCATTCACACCTGCTTTAGGCGTAAGTGTTTTAACCAAACTGTAAGTCACCAGCAGCGCTTGGAACCAACAGTCTCATTCTGGGTGAGGTGTACAAGCGATTAAATGAGTTAAGAATACCACGGATTCAACGGTCAGTGTGGTGTGTGTGTGTGTGTGTGTGTGTGTGTGTGTGTGTGTGTGTTTGTGTGTGTGTGTGTGTGTGTGTGTGTGTGTGTGCGTGCGAGAGAGAAATAGAGAAAGAAAGAGAGAGAGAGAGAGAGAGGAGAGAGAGAGGGGCATGATAAATGGAAATCAAAACAGCAAAATTATGAAAATCACCGATACGACACATATTCGAGCAGGGAAAGAAGTAAAGTGAAATAAGTACAAGCAGAGATGGAGAACTGAATAAGTTCGATGATAGCAGAATTCACCAGAATGGAAAGTCTGAACAGCAGTTTACCAAGCTGAAACAGAGCTGTGTGCATGCGGCTTGACATTGTGTGTGTAGGCCTATGTGAGTGTACGCGCATGCGCGCGCATGTGTATGCGTGTGTGTGGGGGGGAGGGGGGGATGGGTGTGTGTGCGCGCGCGCGCACCTGCGCACTCCTGCACCGCAGAGCCTCATTGCTGTGGACGTGTGTTGCTCTTGTAGACGGTGGAACCGCAGAACGTGACGGAGCTGCAGAACAGGCTGAAGGCCCTGGACGTGTCGCTCATCCAGGTGTCGGCCCACCTGGACAGTGTCCGCGTGTTGTCCGCCAGCTGGGACAGTAAAGTCGTCCTCTGCCGGGGCTGCCGCAAGGACCGCATTTCCATAGCCACAGTATGTCGTCATCGTCATCGTCATCATCGTCACCGTAGTCATCATCATCATCATCATCATCGTCGTCGTCAACGTCACCATCATCATCATCATCGTCACCGTCATCATCATCATCGTCACCGTCATCGTTACCTGTGATGTCTATGCCAGTATAATAGCTTGATCAGCCCGTAGCTTTTCTTTTCGTTTTCCTTTTTTTAAACTCCCTGAGTTAAACAGTTGTATTTCCCTTTAAAAAGAAAAAAACAAACAAACAAACAAACAAAAAAACAGAAAAAAGGAAAAAGAGAGAAAAAGAAAAGAGGGGGAAAAAATAGTGATTATACTTGAATTCTTTGAAATCACTTATTATTACTATTTTATTGAAGGATAAATATTTTCCTCCTTATCCGTAAAAGCCACTTCAAGGGCACAGCATCCATTGACCTAAGAAACCACTTGGGTCTGGTGGAAAATGGGTGTTGTTGGGAATGGATGTGGGTGTGCGTACGTGTGTGCGAATTCATATATATATATGTGTGTGTGTGTGTGTGTGTGTGTGTGTGTGTGTGAAAAATGTCAAAACAGTTTGTCTAGATGCCTTGCGGCCTTTTCTTCTCCTGTGGTTGAAGTTGTAGGGAGAGGGAGGGGAGGGGTGGGTGGGTGAATTGGGGAGGGGTGGGACATGACAAGCTGTTCATCTGTCTTTATCTGTTTCCTACAGCTGTGTGCCTGTGCCCGAATCTGCGTATGTTTCAGAAAAAACAAAACAAAAAAAACTACTGGAGATGGACTGTACACTTCTTACTTATTGCCCTTGTCATTTTGTTGTTATGACTGGCATAAACATCTAATCTGGAAATGGATCATACACATCTTATTTATCATTGCTCTTATTATTTTGTAGTTGCTATCATTGTCATCATTAGTATCATTATTTGTGTGTGTGTGCAGACGCAGACAGGCAAGCTTGCTGCAAATACCCGGGGCATGTATATGTCTTTCGACGCCTTGAAAAAAGGACGATCCGCAAGGATGCGAAAATTGCTGCGACCGTATGAATACATCCTCCGTCAACCCTCCCCTAAATGTGCCAGTGTTGTCAAAGAGCCTTGAACTATTCTTTCAAAATGGTCCCCAGACTGGTTATGCTGTGGGTAAAAACATTGGCCAACTGACATTTGTAGTTTTTTGTAGTCATTCTTTCAAACGATAAAAAAGCCAATTTATGCAATACATGCAAGAAGGAAAAAAGTCACAAAATCGTTGTACATGCATAGTTGACATATTAAAAAAGACACTCACAAATTTTGTAGCTAGTGAGATTTTCACTAACAAATTGATATGGAATGTTGTTTATGCTGCACATATTTTCCGGATGGTGTAGATAATTAATGAGAGGGGTCTACTCTTTGGAATGCTGGAGGTTTGTGACAGGATCTCAAGGTCTGTTGACAAGGAAAGGTTAGGGGTTGCATATTCATGACAGTGTAAATGTATATACATTTTTTGTGCATGTCTACCAGACTTTCACACTTTGTTTTCTGTAGATTCTCAGCGTTGTAGTTGTTAGTAGAATGTTTTAATACTAAAGATATGTGATTTTTGAAGCTACATTTGATTTGTTGTTCCAATATTAAAAGGAAGTGTGATATGTTCACTATGTGAATTTGTTCATGATGTCAAGCAGTGAGTAGAGTGAGAACTGATTTGCCCTCCATTTTTTCTTTGCCCTTTTAACTTCCACAAAACATCATTAGCATTACTCCCACACTGCTCGTTATGGCCATGTCCATACACAGCTACACCCATGACAGTGCTGCTGCCCCAACACTAGCAGTCCACAGAGAGCAATCATTGTCAGGTCAGCATGAGGCAACCCATCAGAGGAGATGCTGCACTGCTGCCCAGTGACTCTTGTGGCGTTAAGAGGTGATAAAGATTTGACTTTGATTCAGCTCAGTTCACTTTCCACCATCAACAGAACTCTTAGACACTGTGTTAGCGGAAAAGATATCAGAAACTGAAAATAACAAGTGATGTCACCACAGCTGTTAATTGAAGTGTGGGATTCATTTCGATGAGTGTTGAATTTTTCTTTGACAGTTCCCAGAATGCTGCCAAGAAATAAGTAGTTTGCAGAATGAAAACTTGACAAGTGAACACTTCACATTTTACTGTCTACATGGTAAACTTTACCACTTCCCAGAAGTGTTCAAAATGTGTTTGCAATTAAAGCTGCCACCTAACAACGTTTAATCATTTGTTTGTCATTTCCTTTGCTCTCAAAGTACTTACCTGATGTACCAGGTTATTGTACACCCTCACCCTCCATCCCTCTCTTCCCTTTTTTTTAATTTCCCATTTTTCACAGCTGTGCATGATCAGAGAACAAATACCTTCTTTTTTTGCTTTAAAAGAGTTTAGTGTTGCCAGCTTGTGTGAACAGGCTATGAATAAAAAAAAATTCAAGATTTCTATCATGACTTCATCAGTAACTAATATGTAATTTTCGCCATTTATAAAGCCCATGCACAAAAGGGCTGCTGACTTTATTTGTGTAACATTTCTGTTCGTGAATCCAAGTTCTGTTTCATGGAGCTTGAGTGCAGCTCTTGGAATAATTATTGTATAATGAAATAAAGGAACCCCATTGAATTTCTTTTCTAGAGTAATTTGTTGTACTTTTCTCTTCTGTTTGCCTTGCTGTAATCTGATTTTGGGTTGGATGTCTTGGATTGGATGTCTTTTTTATTTCATTTTTTCAAAAATAATTATAACAAGATAATGATTCTAAGATAATTATTCTCATGTTTCACTTCTTCAGTTAGGACCAAAACTGTTGATCTCTATGATTCTGGAGGGGATGAGGCGGGGGAAGGGGGCAACTAATATACAATATCTTGATGATGAGAACACAGAGCCTGCTTTGTAACTTTGCTGGTTAAACAAAAAACTGAACACCTTTGTGGTCCTGAATTCACTGCAGTACAAGTACACACAAATACAACACCAAAAAATGAAAGTGTGGGTAAAGAGTTTACTGGCAGTAATATATAGTCAGCTGTATAAAGGTATAAGTACTACAAGTCTAAGCAATAAACTGGAAGAAAAAAAAATTAACACAATACTTTCTTCGTTTAAAAAGTGTGCACCTTTTACCATAACAACTTGATTATATTGCAGCATTAAACAGTAGAGAATCTGAACCAACAACTGTGAAATAAAGAACAGTAACAATTCTTGCCTTTAATTCTTCAAAACGATGTCAAAATCTTTAATGAACACACCATCCTTGCAAAACATACAAACATTATACTACCAAGTTAGCGTAAAATGTCAAAAAAAAATTTGGGGCTTTGTTTTATAATTCAAGTAAAACTTTGAAAGCAATTCAGGTAAAAATCTCTATAAATGAAGCTTCACTCAAAAGCTGTGAGAAAATAACTTCCCAAAACTCTGTATGAAGCCAGCATGAGCACAGCATGAAAGAATGCAAGATCAATTATTTCTTTGATGATCATTCATAAATCATTACTCTGCTTCTCTTAAGTCGCACTGAGTGTCTTAACCAACAGTTAGCACTAAAGTATCAGCACCCTTGTTTGCAAAAGAAAGAAAAACATACAAACAAATAAAACTTTAAATTATAAAATAGTGTACACTGGTCCA
Organism: Conus canariensis; assembly: GCA_033310375.1. Lineage (NCBI taxonomy): Eukaryota > Metazoa > Mollusca > Gastropoda > Neogastropoda > Conidae > Conus > Conus canariensis. Next base: position 21,469,931 of record CM065726.1, read on the forward strand.
GTACACTTCTCCTCCCAAAAGGAAAGCCAACTAACATTTGCGTATGTAACCTGTCTGCAAATGGCATGCGAGTCAATACACTTGCTGTGCCTGGCACACAATTCAAACGCAAGAGCAAATCACAGAGTATGCAGGGTAGGGATGATGCCTTACATGAAAACCAGGATCATCAAAACAATATTTACATAGGAAAAGCACCAAGGCTTACAAAAGTGGATATTTCTAATCCTTTACTGATTCAACCCCCCCCCAAAAAAAAAAAAAAAAAAAAAAAAAAAAACGCACACCGAGACTTTCAATTACTTGACAATGTTCACGTTTTTCAAAAAAATGTTTCTGTTCTGTACGAATTTAGGTTTTATTTCAAGGGTTTAATTTTGAAGAATTTTCTTTTAGAAGCAAAGAGGATAAAGAGTGACCTTCCCAGTTTGAATAGTACAGATCTCTTGACACTTGTCTAAACTCCCTCACCCAGATCTTCTCTCTTGTTATCCATCCTTACCCCTTAAGTTAAGTGAACCCTTCTCCTCCTATCCCTTCCTCCTTAGCCAACTAACAAAACATTTCCCAAATTAGCTCATTATTCTTACTCACCATGAAAACGAATATCAGTGAAAACACTTCTAATAATAATGTAAAACCATCAACATACCATAAATGGTCACATATATGTCAGCTTAGCATTTTTCTTGTAAAAGCAAGTCAAAACAAAAGCAGTGGATAAAAATGACAAATTTTCATTTGATGAAAAGACACAATATAAATTCTGTGGTCTAGTTTATGAGATTATAAAAATCCAGCTTAACAGACACTATTTTCTCATTCAAATAGAGACAAACTATTCACCGGATTTGTTAACAAAGTAATGGCTCTGCAAGTGAACATGTAGCTAAATTACCAAGCGGATATACCGGTGTCAAATTCATGATTTAGAAATCAAAATTTCAATAGCTAACATCAATTTTTAAGTCCTAATTTGAATAAACTAAAAGACAAAAGGCAAGGCTGGCAAGAATTTCATTTCACAAAAGCAAATGAAATACCTGAGAGGAAACAAAAGCTTTCCTGATGGTGGTCTTTCCTTTTCTATACAACGAATCATGAACATGTAAATACCTACATTACAAACTATGACAGATTATTAGTCTCCAGCAACAACCAAAAGTTCACCAAACCAAAGAACGAGCAAAATGAAAAAAAAAACAACAAACAAGCATGTCATGTAAATTCCTCCGTCAACAACCACCCTGTCCTGACACGATTCATGACTAGCTGAATGGTGTTGAAGGCAAAGAAAGGCACAGCGATAGAAATGAGTCACCACCTTAGGTGCTCCATTGATCCGATAACTGATGCCACAACAACAACAACAAAAAAAAAAAAAAAAAAAAAAAGAAATGAGTCAGGGAGTTGGTCCCATAGACTTCTCTCTAAAAAAAAAATCCCCCAAACAAACAAAATAACATTAAAAAAAAATATCATGTATAACATATACATAAATAATACAAAGTACCCGAATATGATCTACTGCAGCACCACATAAAACAATGCAAGACAGTCCCATGCAGTGCCGAAATATGAAATTATAATGTCATTTGACGCAAACCAGAACAATGTAATACAATCATGCTGTGCTAGGCTTCGCGTTTATGTCACATGACGCTATTTCCAGGCGAAATACCCACTTCCATGAAGCCCACACCATTTAGAGCACTGACTATTTCGAAAAGTAAGGCAGACAGGAACTACAGGACACACTATGCATGCTGTACGCTGATTTCAGCTCAAAATCCCATTTCACGACTCCTAAGACATTGCCCTAAGCCGCTGTTTGGCACCAACACTTAGCAAGCAAAGCAGCTGAAAGAACTCCCTGACAGATGGTTGAAAGATGATGCAAAGAAGCCCAACACTTCTCAGTAACAGCCTCTTTTTTTTGAGACCTGATAACCCCCGCAACTGGCTGTGGCAGTATGGACATATTTTCCAGAACCCTTATTCATTTTAGAAACTTTTTTGCTCTCTGCAACTAGAGCATGACAATTCTGAATTTCTTCCTTAGCATATCATGTTCTTTTGATCACAGTCATTATAACTGTGTCTGATACCTGGGCCGGAATAGCCCAGTGGTACTGGTAGAGCGCCGGACTCGTAATCTTGGTGATCCTGGGGTTGCGGGTTCGTATCTCCACCGGGCCGTTTCGGGACAGGGGGATTTTTCCCTCTGAGTTAACATTGGTTCTGACTCCATTTCCCATACAGTCCTTCAAATGAGACTATAAACCGAGGTTCCGTGTGTGAATGCACGCACATCTTGCACACACGTAAAACCCCATCACCAACTTTCAGAAGAGAAGGCCAGTTTGGCCGTTGGTATGAATGACATGTTACACATAGCATGCACCTGCCCTGAAGTTGGAATATGGCTGCCTCAATGGTGGTATAAAAACACAGTCATAAACACTAAACTCCACTCACTTTGTTGGGTAGATGGGATCAATCCTTGCCTGTCTATACAGGAAGCGTCCACAGGAGTTTCAGTCCGCGTATGCGGAAAGGAAAAAAAGAAGTATCTGATACCAAAAGTGACATCTGGAAAAACAAAAAAGGCCTATAAAATGTAGACCATTTGACACTTTTAAAAAGATAACATTGATATCAAAAGCAAAATCTAAAAAAAAACCCAAAAAAAACCAAACTATTAACTGTTAACCACTTAACTCTTTCAAATGGTGAAACGTGGGAATTATGGAGCAGCAGATGTGCTTAGTCAAACGGTGCATAAATATTCATAAAATGTACAGGTGCACCAGTCTGGTCTATCAACTTCAAATTACTAATTTGAGAAAAAAAAAATGTGAACAGCTTCTATCAGCTAAGGCGACTGTATAGACAGCCCACTCTAAACATCAACAATGACTAGTGGTAGTGCTCATGTTAGTTTCCTTCTCCTGTCTCTTCACACACTCACTTTCCAAATTTGGTGATAGAGAGAGTTCACAACTGCTGGTTTCCATATGATGAGAACTGAACTGTTGTTTTGCATTTGGTTTAAACTCAACAAGTGTGATTGTCATTCAGCATTTCATAGCAATATTATAACTGTCATGAAATGTAAAAAAAAAAAAAGAAAGAAAAAAGAAAAAGGCAACTGGCTATTCTAGTTCTAGACACGCACAGAAAAAAAGCAGCTAGCAACCAACCAACCCTAGAATATTTCAACCATCTTCATGCACATTTTGCGTACAACAGTCAAACTTGAATCTCACAACAGCCAATGTACAAACAACCATAGCTAAAAACAAGCATTGTATGGTCAATCTCTTCACATTGCTTGCGTATTATTGAACGTAGTTCATCTTTGGCAGGGGCAATGATTTTATAGCTTGGATACTTTTTGTTTCTAAACTTCTGACTAGGTCACCTTGCGATACAACGCACACTACCTGTGCGTATATACATATATATATATATATATGCATACACACACAGACACCTATCAGTTTCGGGCATGTCGCTGAGCTGCAGTTCTACTTGAACACACACTTTGGCAATTTCAGCATTCTTGGTGACAGTAAGCACTGACAATCGGCTCATAGAGCACACATCAGTCTGTGCACCAGCAAAAACTTCAGTGCATTTGACATGCTAGTCTATCAGACATACAGCACCTGCAAGCCATATGAAAAGATAAAATGTCTGAGGCTGACACAGACCTGTTTACCCTAGTACTACTATTGATGTATTTTTCAGCAAAAAGGAGTGTATTTTCTACAAGAATGTGGTCAGATCTTCCAAGTTTGTATAAAAGTGGAGAAGAGGGAGGATGGGAAGTGGCAGTGGTGGAGGGGAGCAGTGTTCGTTTTCATCTGCCATCAGGTAGCAGAGGGTAGGATACTTGATCTTGTGGCAAGTATAGTACAAATAGATTCCTCCAACACACATTACTTTCAAATCTGATTCATTAGCATACCTTGGCACGTCATTCCCTCTTGCCACCTTTTTCTTTTTCTTTCAGATATATTTCAGGGCCTTAAGTGACAGCTGTTGTTCCTATGTCTTGGCATCTTGTTAAAGAAGCAGATGCAGCCAGGAGTTTTTTCATGCATGAGAATTAGAAAGAGTTGTCACACTTTAGACAAAGCACACCAAGACACCATGTGGTTGAACGATGCAATTACTGCTCAAAAACTTCACCCCGAGACTTCCTTTTGACTTTTTTTTCCCCAACTTTATCGTACTCATCATATTTTCACCAAATACGTATACAGAATATTGCCAAATTGTACAAATAAACATGTCTGCCAATACCCTATAAAAAGTCCTAGCTGCACACGATTTGATTCTATGGATTAACTTAACTCCTACTGGTCGTGTTGATCCAAGCACTGATTGTACATGCCCAAATCGAAATGGAAACTCACAATTACCATTCTGTTTTTGAAACAGCGGTAAAAGAATGTCTATGAAAATGACATTTCAAATGAGAGGACCAGCTCCGACCAACCCTGAACCCTGAGGGACCTTGCCAAGTCAGAAGACAAGATGGCCAGACTTGTGGTGGAACTGGACACCTGATTCTGTTCGCAGCACTTCTCAATCTGAGTCATCTTGCCCACACACAACAGTTTAAAGGTGTTTAAATCAGGCTGCACCCTAAAATCAAGACCACATTGTAGCCTTAATTACAAAACCCTGATGAAAATGCCCTGTAGAGTTAAGAAATTACAGTCTTAGTATAAAAGCAATGACTGTAAAAAAATAATACAACTGTAAGAATTTAACAGATCATGCCATTAAAAATGCTTTTTTGTATTCTGCCTGCAAAAGACCACTGGTCCTAAAACAGATGACAAACAAAATTTGTTCATTACCATGTCTGACCTGAAAGACACGTTGCAAATAAAGCACGACTGATGGTACAACAAAGCTGTCTTACATATCAATGCAGATAATTTCTATTCATCTCCTTTCTTTATCTAATTTACTACCAATAATCCAAGTTGACAAAACATATCAAGGTAGATCTTTATCTTCAACATTATAAGATTTGTTCTATTGCAAAAAACAAACACAAGTAGCAAAATAAAACAAGAAATGACCAAAACACAACAAAAACACACAGTAAAAATTATGATGACACAAAAAAACACTGGAGTTAAAAAGAAAAAAAAAAAAAAAAACCCAGAAGGTAGAAGAAAGAAAAAGATGGGAACCCACCATCCCTACAACCCTCCCCTACCAAAGTGAGGATATCCCCTAAAAACCTGTTCTCACTACTACTGCTGCAAGCTATTGAAACTTAATACACAGAACAGGTGTAGTTTCACAGATACACACCACACTAGTACTATGAGTATTGTTTTGCGGAAACAACAACAAACAACCAACATCCAAGATCTCTTGGTTTTGAGAAAACCACAGCATCCAAGATGTTCGCATTTTTCTTCTGATGAGAGCATCGCGGTACTTTCACTCAATGATCTTTGATCTGTTCTTCATGCATTACTTCCCCCCTGCCAATGCTGGCTGTTACCAGCCATATCCCTGTTGTGCTGTCGCACCTCCAGTCCACTGGGAGTAATCAGTATCAACTCACTATGTGTCAACCCACCAGAAGAGGCAATTCACCACTACTGAGTCAATGGTGGTGTTCAGTGGGGCCTGGTCTCATCCAGTATATGCAGGGTACCACCTACATCCCCAACTGCCATCAATTATTGCATAGCTGCTACATCAAAGCATGAAAGCCTGCTCCCCTAGAGCGCACCCCCATGTCCATCCAGCGACATGTCCCCATGAACTTACTGATACTGACAACAGTGACTCAGACTCACAACATGATATGGAAGAAAAGTGAAACTGAGATCCCAAAGAGAGCAGGGCATGAAAGACAACAGAAGAAATTCTCAACTTTTTCAGTAAAGAACAACATACAACAAAAAATGGAGGTAAGCGGTCAAGTCACAGTCATGTCCTAGAGATTCATACACTGGTGACTTTTGTTTTGAGTAAATGCCCCTTGAAGGTCATGGAATGAGCAGGAGATCCACGCTCAGTTTTCCTTCATGACTGTGACCGTAATGTGGAGATGAGCACATCCTACCTCACACACTTCTGAGCAATCTAACCCTGTAGTGGATTGGTGGGCTTGCAGTATCGGCACATACCTGGAAAGTATAAGGTCTGAATCTTACATAAAACTCTTTCTTTTTTCCTTCATCTCTACTACACTTGTTTATTCTGGTGTACTGGAATAGTTTACCCTATCAGGCCCCCACCTTAAGCTTCCGATGCCACAGAACGGCGCATCCACTAAAAACTTCTCTTCACTCTTTTTCTGAGATCATTCACAAAACAGCAGAAAAAAAATCTTAATAGCAAGTACAGATCACCTCGGTGACATCAATGAAGAGTAATTTCCTGTTTGCCTTTTCCTTCAATTCCTTGAAAATGAAGGATTATAAAAAAAAAAAAGAAGATATGTGGTTAGTGCTCATATATACCATTCGTAGGGAACAACAAAAGATTAGATGAAATGTTATATTTAAACACAATAACACAGGGTATGAACATCATCACCACTACCACCATTACCACCAAAAAGACAATAAACCCCCATCAACAGCAGGAACTGTGCTCAAACAAATAATGGAAAAAACAGAAACACATACACATGCAGAAGATTAATGCACTTTCCAGGATACACGTTATTAAGTATACAGTATACTGGCAAAACTGGTCTTGCGCATTAGAAAATGTACTCTCTTCATAACTATAAAATGTATAATCCAATCTATTCGATGATGTCAGTAACGCTAAGGCACACTTTCTTCTTGAAACAAAATAAAGAAAGAATGGAAAGCTGATTGTGATCTAACAATATGTAATATTACAGAAATTGCACAACCATTAAAAAAAAAAAACAAGACCAAGAGACAGAGACCTAGAGGGGGAGAAGGGGTACTTCCGTATTGTTAACATAAAAGAAAACGTCTGTTTCTGTGTATTTGTTCAACATCTGCCTTCTTTGGCCCAAATATTGTACTCATAAAAGCTGCAATGCATGTCATTTTTTCTTAAGGTAGGATTCATGAGTACTTGAATGAGCTATCGCCAAATGAATAAACCATCAATCCACAAACGAAAAATGGACACTGTCCCCAGTATTACTTAGGTATTCTGATGATTCATTAAATACTGGCTCCATCTCTATTCTACGGTGAACCTTCTGTTACATTCAGACACAATCCAGTAGCAGGAGACTGCCCTGAACTAATTTGTGTGTGATCATCACAAGCAGCCATGGATTCTTTGTTCTCTGTTTTATGCATTATTCTTTTTTTTTTTCTTCAACAGATTGAAATACGGAAGGATAAATAGTAAATAGGTCTGTCTGAAGTTTATCTCACAAAAAATAAAAAATTGTCAAAGTTGAAATCAAAACACTACTGGATCAGTGGATGGTGATAGCTAGCTGACAGCTAAAGTGGCGATATTACGTTTACACTACGATCATTCTCAGCATCGCTAGAGGCATTCTGAAGGAAAGCACACTTGGCCATTTTCTCAAAACAAGCACAATTGTTCAGCAAATAGCACACCTTTCAAGAAAGCCCTATGACATAGTTCTCAATCAATCATTCATAACTGTGGCAAATAACAAAGTCGGCGAAGGGTCGCATACAGAGAAATGGCTAGTGAAATAAATCCAGATACACAGTTTACCTTGTGGGGCATATCTCTTCCCACATGATGAGACAAACTCTAGAAATTCTATTGACTTCACAGTGTAAAGTGTATACATTACACACACTAATTGTTCAAATAAACTTAAAATGTTCTTACAAGTAACAATCACCGCAATTTTTAACATGCACATTATCAGATATAAGTTGCATCAAAACACCTTCAAAAAATGAAGACTGGAAGAAAAACATGCATTGCTAATATCCATAAAGAGCCAGTGAAAGACTAATCTGCAACTAAGTAACCTCATCCTAACTGATTATCCCATCAAGTGATTACTTGACTGCATTCAAACGATGCACTTTATCTCAAGCGGGAAGCCGACATGAATGCCGACCCCAACTTGCGCTGCCACCCAAAGCTGTGCACAGTTAGCTCCACCTCGTACTCTCCGATCTGGCAGTCAGTGCGGCCATCGCGATCCAGCAGAAGGCAGATAGTATAGGCCGCTATTTCAAACTCTGGACTGGAACCGATGAAACAGCTGCACATGGGCTTGCTCTTGGTCCCACGCCAGTCAAACTGCATGGCAATCAGCCTGATGATCTCATCGTCACGAACCTGCAAAAAACATAGCATCGTATTTTACCTCGATAACAAAAAATTAATCTGCAAAGAACATAGCATCATATTTGTACTTCTCTAAACAAAAAATTAACCTGCAAAAAACATAGCATCATATTTGTACTTCTCTAAACAAAAAATTAACCTGCAAAAAACACAGCATCATATTTGTACTTCTCTAAACAAAAAATTAACCTGCAAAAAACGCAGCATCATATTTGTACCTCTAAACAAAAAATCAACCTGCAAAGAACATAGCATCATATTTGTACTTCTCTAAACAAAAAAATAATCTACAAAGAACACAGCATCGTATTTGTGCCTCTCTAAACAAAAAAATCAACTTGCAAAGAACATAGCATCATATCTGTACCTATCTAAACAAAAAATTAACCTGCAAAGAACATATGGTCATATTTGTATCTCTTTAACAAAAATTCTTATTAATAAATGTGCTCAGAAGAATCTCCCCTGTCCTCACCTATATCTGTATATAATTTGATTTCTCATTACTGTTTCATTTTGTGGCAATAGTTCCTAGTTGCTGGAGTACATCAATACTCATGTCTACTATAGCCAAAAGTTTACAACCATGGCCAAGATCAGTTAAACCTCCTCTTCTTTGAGATGGGTTTAAATCTAGGCAGCGCTGACTTCACTTACATGAATGTTCTGACTGATTGATTATAGCAGGTTAGTTTCTTAATTTGGCAAATTTTAGTTTCTCTCTTTTGTATTCTACCTATGCACATGCCTCTGTGTGTGTGTGTGTGTGTGTGTGTGTGTGTATGTGTGTGTGTGTGTGTGTGTGCATGCGTGTGTGCGTGCGTGCGTGCGTGCTTGCTTGCATGCGTGAGTGTGTGCATGCATGCATACGTGTGTGTGTGTGTGTGTGTGTGTGTGTGTGTGTGTGTGTGAGAGTGATTACATGTGTGTGAAAAGGCATTTGCAGGCACACCATGTTACACCCTTAACCCCTTCACTGCCACAGTATAATAGCACATTTGAAAATCTGTATGCCGTGGTAAAATTTAGCTTTTTTGGGTAGGTTCAATGAAATGGTTACTGCTCACTTATTTCTTGACAGATCTCTTTGATTTTTTGCATGTTTTGTTGTTATGCATTTGTCTACAATGTTCTATCAAAATGGCTTGATTATGTTTATAATTAGTATAGCAGAAATTGACATAATTATAAAACTTTTACCAAAAATAACAGTTTTCGAGTATACACAAACACATTGCGCCAAACAGAATGAGTCAAAACACTGAAAAAGTGGTCTTACTACTTATTGAATATCAGCACTAACACATGACAGTCATATAAATCCCAAGGAATGTTGTTCTTGATGACAATCTGCTCATAATTGGGGGTACTATTTGTTGGGTAAAAAGGGGCATAATCATGCTTTTCACGGTATGTTCACTAACATGTACATTGTTCATCCATTTGTTGAGTTATTTGTTAGATTTTTTGTGGATTACTTACTTATACCCTTGTCTACAATTTCACATCATTCTATATTGGTTTTGTTTGTTATGATGATGGTTCACACTAATAACATGTGATAAAACAGTTTTTGTTTTGTTTTCAATGAGAGAGTTTTAGAACAACTGAGCATATAAAAGCCCACTAGACACAACAAAAATAGCTTTTGGTGTTAGCTCAACAACATTACAAACACCTGGGATTCATATTGTTGTCAATAAATGTCCCTCTGTGTAACAATCTGTATGTTACTGGGGTACCCCAATTCTACTAGAAAGGGGCATAATTTTACTGTTTGGGGTAGGTTCAGTACCTCAATCACTGCTTATGTATTTCTTTACATATGACTTAGATTTTATGGCTTCTCTTTCCTTATACGGCAAACTTTGATGCTATATAACAATAATGTAGTTTTGTGGGCCATTAGGGGATGGACTGCGATACATATATTGGTGGTTTTACAAAAAGAACAGTTTTCAAGTAAACAAATTGCACCATATAAAATCAATGTAAACAATGAAAAAGTGGTGTGACTAATTGTTCAACATCAGCACTAACACATGACAGTCATATAAATCCCAAGGGATGTTGTTCTTGATGACAATCTGCTCATAATTGGGGGTACTATTTGTTGGGTAAAAAGGGGCATAATCATGCTTTTCGCGGTATGTTCACTAACATGTACATTATTCATCCACTTGTTGAGTTATTTGTTAGATTTTTTGTGGATTACTTACTTATACCCTCGTCTACAATTTCACATCATTCTATATTGGTTTTGTTTGTTATGATGATGGTTCACACTAATAACATGTGATAAAACAGTTTTTGTTTTGTTTTCAATGTGAGAGTTTTAGAACAATTGAGCAAATAAAAGCCCACTAAACACAGCAAAAGTATCTTTTGGTGTTAGCTCAACAACATTACAAACATCTGGGATTCATATTGTTGTCAATAAATGGCCCTCTGTGTAACAATCTGTATGTTAGTGGGGGTACCCCAATTCTACTAGAAAGGGGCATAATTTTACTATTTGGGGTAGGTTCAATACCTCAATCACTGTTTATTTATTTGTTGACATATGACTTGGACTTTATAGCTTCTCTTTCCTTTTACCCCAAGCTATGATGCTATATAATATAATCTAGTTTTGTTGGCCATTAGGGGATGGACAGGGATGTAACAAAATGGTGGTTTTACAAGAAAAGGACAGTTTCTGAACACACACACGTTACAACACTGACAAAACCTTCTGTTAGTGTTTACTCAGCATCACTGTTAAGTATACAGTGTGGTCCTAATTGTTATAGTATAATACTTATCGGTAAATGTTCAAAATGACAACCATGGAAAAAAAAAGTCTGAAGAAAAAAAATAAACAATTGTCTGTTGAAAAGAAAAAAAGAAAAACACACACACATTGCATGCATTTGTTATCACACAAAACACTGTAGGAACTGTGTTAGTTTTTACACAAATACTTACATTACTGCCACGCTGTCCTATATAGGAATCCATCACTTGCCGTACAAAGTCTTGGACATAATCCTCACGTTGTCTGCATTCCCTGCTTCACAATTTTACTCCACATGCTCTTCTTTCACTGATGGCACTTGGTCTGGTCACAGCATTGACAAAATCATGAACACATGCACAGGTGAGAAAAAAATTCACTTCCCGGAACTTTTCATGCAGATGATCCAGAATGGGTTGAATCCTGTAGAACCGGTCGTACCCTGGATCACCTTCGACTGGCATGGCTGCATTGTCGTTGAAATGCAGAAACTGAAGAAGAATCTGAAATACAGAATAAAAGTTTCAAGATAAGTAAGCAGGCCCACAATTGGGCACACACACACACACACACACACACACACACACACACACACACACACGCACGCACGCACGCACGCACACACACACACACACACACACACACACCACACATGACACCACACACAGTAAGCACACCCACAGTTGAGCACCCCCCCCCCCCCCCCCCCCCCAAACAGACCCACAATTGGGCACGCACGCACCCACACACACACACACACACGACACCACACACAGTAAGCACACCCACAGTTGAGCACACACACACACACACACAACACACGCATACACACAAATAGCTTACACACACACACACACACACACACACACACACACACACACACACACACACACACACACACACACGACACCACACACAGTAAGCAGACCCACAGTTGAGCACACACACACACACACACACACACACACACACACACACACACACACACATACATTACACATATGCACAAACATACACTAACAGTATCACACACACATGAATGTAAAAACACCACAATGATACAAAACAAAAAATCTGCTGTGGATGAGTGCTTCTGTGTTTAACAAAATGAACAAACTTATATGGAAAACTTGCATACAGAAATAAATAATGCTTAGGCCCGCGTGCACACACACACACACACACACACACACACTCACACTCACACACACACACACACACTCCACCTATCCATACAGTCATTATTTGCCATAATTATGTGGTTTCAGTAGGAAATAGGGCAAAGAAGAGAAATACAGAAAATGAATAGTTGAGGAATGAAGAATCATGTAGTAAAAACAAAAACAAAAACAACAACAAAAGAAAAATAGAGCTACTTGCCTGAAACCGGTTTCTGGTCATGATGGAACCGAAGACTGGATCTTTGTACAGCTGAAAATTGGCACAGTTGACTTTCAGACCAGAATTCCCAGTCAAAACAACAGCAAGGTTGAAGGACTGTGCACCTCTTTCTCGCCATTCTTTGATCAGCTGTTGCTGACCACACCCCATGCCACGCCCCCGGCCGCTTCCACGGGACCTTCACCGTCGTTCTGAGCCCGTATCACGTCCACCACCCCGTTCGTCAAGAAAGGAGGGGGTGCAGTGCTCGTTGATGGCACACGTTCGGCAATTTCCACTTCGTCACCCACGCTAACGGCGCTTTCTTTACTGCTGTCTTGTGTACAGAACAATGAAGCCACGTCATCACCAGCATGTACCTCCGATAAAAGTGGATGGTGCTGATTCCCATCCGTCTCCTCCTCATCGCTAGTATCAGGATCCGATCCTCAAAGGTCTTCTTCGTCACTATCTTGATACTTTAGAACTTCATCTAAAACATCAAGGGCAGTGTAACGCTTGAAAACGGGACGCATCGACGAAGTGCTAGGTTGAGCTGCCATCTTGAATATGCTTATCAGCTGTGACCTCTCAACTCGCAATTTGCATAACATGTAGTCAGCTGGCTGCTCGCGAGAAGGGAAAGGGGCTGTTCCCTGACACCAGTAGAAGAGGTGAGAACATTTTAGAGGGGCATCTCCCAAGTAGATTTTTCTGCTTTCTGTTACGAAGTTACGGCAAGACACTCTCGTCCGTGGCGTAGCGATTTTCGGTTTTCTGAACGAGCGTTACTCGTTCCAGGCAGGGAACGGGTTAACATACATGTTACGCAGTTAACAACAGATGTATGTGTTTCCTCGTAGAAAAGGCATAAACAAACAAGCATTTTCTACGCACAATTGTGCTTGTTTTTGGCTGTCATTGACTCAGTTTTTTAAAGTAGACTGTTTCCAATACAATGAATTTTTTTTTCATCTGTCTTACTTTTCATTTTATATATAATAATGCCCTGAGACCAGGAATGTTATACTTTACTTTCAACATGAAATATATTGATTTTTGCACCAAAATTTAGAAACTGAGATCAACATTGGTTACCTGTTCAAACGGAGAGACTTCCCCTTCTCAAATTTTCAATGCTTTTAGCAAAACGGCATTGATTTGGTTGTAAAATTGTAGACCAAGAACATTTCGTTTGAGAACATTGAAAAAAAGAGAGATTATAGTGCTTCGCAGCTCACTCCACCAGAAATCTTTTATAAATATTTGCAGTTGTTTTTGGCAACACAGAATTATGACTCTACAGTGCTGTGAATCATGAGCTGATGGTATGCTGATTCAGGCGTGGTCTGAAAATAAATTTCACATCTAAAAGGTTATACTTTCTTAGCTAGATCTACCTTTTCTTGAAACTTCTGACACAGATCTGTTGCAGCAGCAGTACAGCCTTTCTTTCCTCATTTGTCACTGAAATTCATTGTCTTTGAACAGAAACCATAAAGGATGGCCAGAACATGGCATAATCATAGTCAAACAACTATTCGTACACAGGTCTGCAAATTGAGAAAAAAAAAAAAAATGCCAACTGGATTCGGGAGGAAGAAGGAAAGAACTAGAGTGAGGGGTGAAGAGGACTGGCTTACAGTTTCTCGGCGGAAAAATCCGTGGTAGTCAATGTTGCCAGCTTTCTCCTGAAGGTAGAACTGGATCCAGTTATGCAGGCCAATAAAGTCGTCGCCTCGCCCCTCCCCAACAAACACATGCTCAAAGCTGCATGAGTTTTGGCCTCTGGAATCAAGTCACTCAGTTACATTAGGCAATCCAGTGCAAAAATCAAACTGAAATATAAAATTTCATTAATACTTGTGAGAATATGCTAACAGAAATGTGTGATGTTTGCAGGAATATGTGAGAACGAGTTTGATGGCCTTCTGTGTGTGTGTATGTGTGTCCGTGTGTGTGTCCATGTATGTGTTGTGTGTGTGTGTGTGTGTGTGTGTGTGTGTGTGTGTGTGTGTGTGTGTATGTGTGAGTGTGTGTGTGTGTGTGTGTGCATGTGTGTGTGTGTGTGTGTGTGTGAACAGTAAACCATTGCTGAATACTGAGTTTAGACTACATCGCAGGTATAACTAACAACTTGCATCCAATTTAAGCTAGTATATGGGTTGAAGATGAAACAAAAAAGGAGGAATACATATGTTTTCCTCATACTTACCTGTTCAAACAATGCCTTATCCTCACAAAGCGTGGAACATTGCCATATTATTAGGATCCCTCAAAAACACTAAATTGGAAGAGCAGGGAACTAAGTTTGCCTCCATACCTAGATTAGTCAGCAAGAGTGATTGTCCTAAGTGAGTTCACAACAAACGCACCATTATCAAACTACTTGTTTTCTCCTTTTCCTTGGTGGAGAAACACACCTTTCTCGGCACTCTGGGTTCTTTTTGTTTTGTTTTGTTTCCTTTTGATTCCCATAAATGCTTGTTTACGCTTGCTATGTTGCTTTCTCCTCGGAGGGAGATGCTCCCTTTTCTTTGGGCTTATCAGGAGGGAATTCTGGCTGATGATTCCTGGAAATTTACTGTCTATTGCTACCTTGTGGCAGCTGTCATCCTCTTTGCCATTTGCTATGGCTTCTTTCAACTGGGCTCCTAAACCTACTGCTAGCTTGACCGTACCTTGTGTCTGTTCTTCTTGCCTTTTCACTGAAATGCATGAGACATGCATCTCCTGTTCTGCTTTCATGCCTTGTAACTCATGTAAGGACTGCACAGGAGCAACATGGCGATCAGTTTGTGAGTTTGATATTCATGTCAACTTTCTTGACGGTCTGACAGTCTGGGCTAGAGCCGGCCCTCTCTCCCATCCACACCCAGTCCACAGTGGTAGGTACCAAGATCAGTGGAGACAGGCCAGCGTCTCTCCCTCTCCTCCTCTGCACTTTGACCCTTCCGCATCTCACAGTGAAAGAGGAGCAGCCCAGGAATAATTATAGCATCAACAGAGATGCTGAGTAATGGGTGCTGAAGGTTGAAGTTTCCCAACCAGAACAGATTCAATGGGGGCCCATGCAGCTAAGAGGTCAAGCCTCACTTGACCTCAGCTGGGAGGCTTGAACATCCTCAAACTGACAGAACATGGATGAGTTTGATGTGAGGGTGGGAAAATGTGACTCAGGTGAAGAAGAAGAGGAGTTTTGTTGTGATGATGATTTTGACGTTTCCATGTCAAATTCTGTGTTTTCTCTCGCTAGGGCTGCCATTACTACTAATTGTTCAGTGGTTCAGGATACTCTAACGTATTGTGTTTTGACCCTTCGTTGCTCCTTGTGTCGGGCCAAAGGAAGAAAGGAGTACTCTTGGAGGGTTCAACTCAGCCATCGCCAAAACCTTCAAACTTATGAGGAGAGACCTTGGTATCAGCCATGATTCCTTCCTTTTGTAGCCAGTACTTTACTGCTTGTTAGGAAGAATAAGATCAAGCTGGTTCCCCAAATTGAGCCTACATCTAGTCCTGGAGTATCTGGCCTCTGATGAGCTTGAATCACCCGCCGATAGCTCAGTCAGGAACCTCAATCTAGAGACTTGCTTTCTAGTCACCTTGGCTTCCGCCTGTAGAATGAGCGAGGTTCACGCCTTCTCCAGAGACCCACAGTCCCTGAAGCAGCACAATGATGGCTCAGCCACTTGACGTGCCCTTCATTCGTAGATAAGACCAAGAAGCCCAGCCCAAACAGTGGCCTTGATGATGACTTTGCCTCTGCTTGCCCCTTCATTGTCCAATTCCAGACCTAGACGGTCGAAGATGAAGCAGATTAAAATGTCCAATCAGAGTGCCCATGAAATATCTTCAGATGACAGAGTCAGACTCCTTGAGCTCCCCTCTGTAGCGCAGCTGGGTGGGTGCCACTGTCAGACCCCAGATGATGAGCTCCTAACTTAGGCAGATTATTTGCTAGGCTTACGTCTATGGCCAGAAACCACTTCCTCTTGGAGTTCACAGAGGGGCGCATGAAAGTCTGGTACTTTCCGCCTGTTGCACCTTCTGGTGAAACAAAGTGATCTTCGACATTTGTCGGACAGCAGGCTGGAAGTTACAACTTTGGCAGACTTTATCTTAGTGACATAACTAAAGATTTGGAAGCTCGACTGATGATTACAGATTTGGAAGCTCTTGACTGTTTAGGGGGAACAGTTGTTGCCCAGGCGTCAACACATCCACTCTGGATTTTGGTCACCGATTTATCTGCCCACCCGGCCTGTTTTGCCTCTTTCCTTATGCATTTTTGCTTTTTTGTATTTTTGTTTTTGCACTTTGTGCAAGTTGCTTTGGATCATTGTATAACTGGAATGTGAAAGCATTTTTCTCTCCCCTGTTACTGAGTGCTTCAACTTTTATTGGATGATACCATCCGTCCTAATTTTGTGGGTTTTCTCCTCTTCCTGATTCTGCTTGTGATGCTCTTTCTAGGCGATTTGCTTGCCTTTTGTCAGTCTGACCTTTTGGGAGAGGGATATGACTCAGCATTTCGCCTCCATACTACTGGAGACAATTCTATATGAATAAGGATTGAGGTGAAGTTAGCTTCCTGCTCTCCCAATTTCATTATTTTTTAACCTGACATGTTCCACGCCAAGTGGAGATAAGACATTTGTCTAGACAAGTAAGTATATCATAAAAATTCTTTTAGTTGTAAAATTCACATTACTAAAAAAGAAAAGAAAATGATGTACCATTTGCATCCCATTTTATATGTTTGTGTACATGTGGCAAGCTTTTTAAGGTTATTAATGTCTCTAGCACACAAC
>CM065726.1:21492216-21529716 GCA_033310375.1 Conus canariensis
CATTTGTTGCCGACCACTACCCAAACAAACGTCGGTACCTGCAAGAAGACAATGCCTCTGTTCACTGCTCGGCTCACACCGAGACCTGGAAGTGACAGCACAGAGTTCCCATGTTTTCCTGGCCCCCTCAAAGTCCAGATCTAAATCCGATCAAGAACGTGTGGCAAGTCCTCAAGACTCACGTGAGAAAAAACATTCGCCCCATTAGTACTGTCGCAGATCTGCGCTGTGCACTCACCACTTGCTGGAATCAACTGACTGTTGCCTACCTCCGCTCACTCTACGACTCTCTACTGAGACACTGTCAGCATGTTTTGAGTCGGAAGGGTCAGATTACCAAGTACTAGCAAGTTAAGTCCAGCCTAAAGGTAAGAATAATAAGTTTTCAGTAACAGGTGCCTGTAGGTAGTCAATGACGGAAGTGCTGAGAGGGGACAGACTTTTGTCCCATGAGTGTATTAAGCCATTGAACAATATAAATCATTCAAACTGAGATAATTATGATGTAAACAGGACTTACCCTGTAAATTAATCTCATAGTCCACTCCAGGGAAACATTTGTTGTCATCCAGATCCCATAATTTGCTGAGAATATCTGACAGCTCACTGTCTGCACAAAATCTGTCAACATAGGATCAAAGAATATTGACTCATTGTCCCACATCCTGTATCATACGGCTACTGAACATCCCATCTTATCCAACTGACCCATATCCTGTATTCCTATTATACCACTGCCCCAAATCCCATACCCACATTCTCTATTACCCCCATTGACCTACTTCCTTAATTACCCCACACCCTGTAGTGCCCAATTATCCCTCATACTTACATTCTCTATTACCCCCATTGACCTACTTCCTATATCACCACACACACCTTGTATCGCCCAATTACCCCTCATCCTGTATCATCCCAATGCCCCTCATTCCATGTTATTGTAATCGCTTTGCTTAACATCCTGTATTATCTGAGCATCCCACATGCTAAACTATCATCCAGTTGCCCCACATCCCATATTACCCCTCCCTCCATCATAATTTACCCCATTATCACACATCTTATCTGCAGCCTCCACGAGGCCAGTTGAGAACTGTATACGGAACAACGATAGGTGCTACTGCGTTCCTGAAACACACACTGATCAGTACCGTCATTCATATTCCCCAAAGACAATAATTTAGTGGAACCACCTCGACGATACCATCGTCCATCAAAAGTCAGTCGACAGTTTCAAGTCGGCTCTGGCAAAAGCCAGAAGCCGATAATATCATCGCGCTGCGCACCCCCACCGTCGCACCTATGCCAGTAAATGGATGATTTGCAACGTATTGATCCAGATCCAGATCCAGATACTGCCATTGCGTCATAGTGGCCAGGATCACAGATTTCTGACCAGTACAATGAAAACTCGACCTGCTCCCCCCTAAACTTTGTTACAGAGACTGACTAAGCATTTTAATGCAATTTTTAAAAGTACTTTTTCTGTTATTGTGATCCTAGTCAGTTAGGCCTAGTGAATCACCGGCTCAAAAACTGAGAGGCGTGGCACAAAAACAAAGTTGACCATGGCTGTGCCCAAATCTGTGTGACGCATGCATGACTACAGCGAATCTAATACATTTACAATACCTATAACTACACAGTTTAGTACAAATCATCATGAAAATTATATTTCTCAAAATTTCTTACCCATCACCGCCTTTAGCCATTTTGTAATGATATTAGGACTCTGGAATTTGTCGAACGATCAATTTCAGCAAAAATCGCTTCAGGAGGCGGTAAGTCTAGCAGAAAATGAGACCGACGATGGGAAGTAAAACGATTTAAACGATTGGCCAAAAGCGAAATAGGCCAGACTAACTACACCAATGAAAAGCTGTGTATCACGCCTTGTTCCATCCTTGCGACAGCATGGCTGCGAACGCCTATCTCTCGAAAGAAATTCTGAATGGATTCGACAGTTACAAGGTATTTCGAATGATCAGATTATTTATATTGTCAGAGAGCACTAGGGATAACTGAAGAATAGGTGCACACACAATTATTCTATTGTTTCTCGGCTAGGCGGTTAAGAAACCGATCTTGTAAATGTCAAGTTTAAAGTCTCTAGGTCAGTGGAGTGATCGCTTAGGGAACCGTCACAGTTACAGTAATCACTGCGTAGGGATTTGGGAACTTTGTGCTCGGAGTCGATAGCAACAAAGCGAGGTTCGAAGTGCGATCGAGAGACTTGCTTGATAGCAAACCGCTCATGACATATGTTACAGTGGAAACATGTTTGTGTGTTTTGTTTCTTTTCCTCCCCTGTCGATCAGACCACTCAAGTTTTGTTTCGTTTTGTTTTGTTGTTTTTTCTCTTCAGTTTTTAACAGTACAAAAACTGAAGATGAAGGCGCGATTATATGATTTGTTTTGTTTTGTTTTGCGCGCGCGCGCGAACTCACACACACACACACACACACACACACACACCACACACACTTCTTCTTCCAGTAATGTCCACCTGCCGAGTATTCGTCAATTATTGACATGCTGGAGGGTCACTGAGCAGCTTGAGAAAAAAAAAGAAAAAAAAAATGAAAAGAGATTTACGTGGAGGATCTGGTCACCTTCGAAATGAAGGAGGCCAGAGTGGGGGATTTGACGACTTCTGCGGACAGGTCGTTCCAGTCGCGGATGGTACGGGGGAAGAAGGCATGCTTGCGGTAGTCTGTGCGGGTAGTGATGCGCTGGAATTGCATGTTGTGGCTTCTTCTGCTTGTGGGTGGCAGGGGCTTCAAGTCTTTGCATTTTACACATGCTTGACCGTTTTGAATTTTATATAACATGGAGAGTCTGCACATACGGCGGCATTCTTGGAGCATACACATACGTACACACACACACACACACACACACACACACACACACACACACACGCATATATATATATATATATAGAGAGAGATATATATATATATATATAAGCATGTATGTGTGTGTACACATGTGTGTGTGTGTGTGTAAATGAATGATGTTTTGCCAGTAGTGGCACTACTGTGTACAGTGGTACACATTTACAAATAAACAGCTAGCTCATGCTGTATTTAATAATAGTATTGAAATAGTCAATAAAAGAACTGAATGGATCTCAGTTGTGTAGGCTACATACACACAGCTGAACAATTCCATGCTGTAACTTTTATAATGGTGTTCACACACATGCAAACACACACACACACACACACACACACACACACACACACACACACACACACACACACAGTGACACACATACATGCACACAGTGACACCCTCCCCCGTCCACACTCATACACGCACATGGCATACACACACATGCATGCACCTTCTCTCTCTCTCTTTCACTCACATGCACTGATGCGTGCATTTGCACATGTACACACACTTACACTCTTTTTTGTCTCTGTGTCTGTATCTCTCCTTCTCTCCCTCTCCCTGCCTCTCTCTCTCTCTCTCTCTCTTATTTTTGTCTTTATCTCTCCCTCTGTCTGTCTTGTCGTTCTTGTTCTCATTCTCTCTCTCTCTCTCTCTCTCTCTCTCTCTCTCTCTCTCTCTCTCTCTCATCTATACACAGACACACACGTACACCCCCCTCCCCCCTGAATTGCATTTACCCCTCCCCCTTCTCCCCCCTCCCCCCTCCTCCACCCCCACTCCATAAATAAAGAAAAAGTTAGTAAAAAAAATAACTGTCGGTAGTGCAATGTTAAGTCAGAAGACATAATTTGAAATTTCCTGTCAAGTTTAAGAGCATACTATAACATTAACAACAGAACAAAATTGTGTTTCCACCATTGACACATTTTTAGACTGAATTGGAATAATTGCTCTCTGTCTCTTCTCTTTCTCTCTCTCTCCCTCTTCAGCATACACACACACCAAAATAAATCCACGTCATACAATTAAAGTAAAATCTTAGAGAGTAGATCTATTATTTCCACTCTGATCAAGCCCAATGCCTGCATGCTTCTGTTTTTTTTGTTTTTTTTTTGTTTTTTTTCCAAATAAAAGGCGTTGCCTTAGGTAGAGAGCACTCTGCTAGGATTCTATTAATATGAGAAAAGCCAGAGAAATAAGATTGGTGTGAAAAAGCAATAACTGGTATACATATCAGTCTGTCATCATCTGAATCAGTGAAAGTAACAATAAACGTAAACCCTGCAATATTTGTTATGTTCCAACACTGTCTCTGTCTTCATCTCTGTTTGTCTGTATCACTATCAGTGTTTCTTTTCTCTCTCTCTCTCTCTCTCTCTCTCTCTCTCTCTCTCTCTCTCTCTCTGTGTTTCTCTCTCTCTCTCTCTCTCTGTTTCTCTCCCTCCCTCTCTCTCTCTCTCTCTCTCTCTCTGGTTGTCTCTTATTCTTACTTTCTGACTTAAATAGTGTGACCAGTAATGGTGGAAGGCATGGTCCGAGTGGGGGTGAACTCCGGGTGTGTTCTTAATTAAAGTGACAGTTATTTTTCTTTGAAATTCAAATTCACCTCCACCATCTCTCTTACTAATTGTGGAAGGAGCAACTTTGCTGCACTAGTTATCAAAAGAAATTTTCTTTTTTTCTACTCAGGACCCGTTAAAACCATTTAAAAAAGGCTCAGGTGTAATTTACCTTAGGGCTATGAATGTTAAAGTGCTTGTGTTCTGAGTGACAGAATTAGAAATAGGGTCAAACATGAAGAGATATATATATGAACAGCAAATAGACAGACACAAGTTCACTTTTACACTCAGAACTTTACTTAGATACAAGATGATATGAATGTGGAGTTTGATCAAAGATTTAGCACAGCCTGACACGGCTGGCCTGTTCTCACTTTATCTTGAAATGAAGAGAGAACACAGTATGTCCCATGCCTCAGCAGGCGGCACATGACATGAAATATTAATCTTATCATCGTGTTAGCATGAAATATTAATCTTATCATCGTGGTAGCATGAAATGTTAATCTTATCATCATGTTAGCATGGGACAAAGTCAGCCAGATAGAGGTAGGGGAGGGAATCAGAGGAAAGAAGAGGAGAGGGGGTGAGGCCTGGTGTCAGAAAATGACCTGAAACTGATGATATTAGAAAGAGAGAAAGTGAGAGGGGGGGAGAGAAAGAAAGAGAGGATGGACGGGAAGAATGAGGGTATGGATGGTGGAGGGTGACAACACATCACTAAACACGCATGCACATGAGCCAATGAATAAGAATTGTATATCTTGAATTTGAAGGACTGAAGCCAAAGTTTAGTTTGTTTAACATATCAAGTACAATTTGGAAAATGAAAGGGAACAGCTTTGGAAATTTCTGGATTGAGAATTGGGAAGGATGACTTGATTATGAATTTAGGAACAATTTACATTGGAAGCTCCTTGCAGATTTTTTGGGTTTGTTTTGACTGTTCCACACTGATTCAGGGAAATTGGTTCAAGAAGGTTTGACAGTGCTGTCTCATTTCCTCAAGAACTTGGTCAAAATGTTTGCAGCTTCAAGCTGCACCCCGTAGAGATCTTAGTGAAACACTGTTTTTCCTGCGCTGATTTTTATGAAACAAGATAGAGTGTTTAATCATTTCTGTATGTTTGTCTGTTGTGATCTGATGGTCCATGACTGTTAAAAACATATTATTAGCCATGACTGTTAAAAATGTTGTTATTGAGCATTTTGATGATGGGCTATAGTGAGTCACATGTTTCTTGTTTAGTCGAATATTTTTTGTCTGATCTAAAAATGTACAGAAGAAATTCCTATATTCTTTATTTGAGTGATATTTTGAATTCAGATTTAGATTTGGCCACAGCTCAGAACTAGAGTCAAACTGTACCCAGGCACATTGAAAACAATCATGCACATAAAATGTCAGTATTCTGTCTTTTAGAGCGCTAAGAATTTGAAAACAAATGAATAAAGATTACATTCTTATCGTTATTGGGAAATTTCATGGTCTGTGCTGGGCTGACGGAGAAACATCATCAGCGATTTTATCTTTTTTTTTCCTGGACAGAAATAGGAATACTTTATTCACTTGATTGCAAAGGATTAGTATGCGCTCCAAAGGCACCTTTAGATCAATTTTCATAAGTAGAAAAATGGTTCATTCAATTTACAACCACCTTCTGCCTGAACTTCTGTTGTAAGCATATCATCTTGCATAAACTTGGGTCAGAGTTGAGGTGTGTAACCCTAAATGTATCGAGACATGCTGACTGGTTTGCACTCTTCCCACTCATTTAAATGTTGATGTTGAACTTTGAACTAAGTGATGAATTTTGATTGAGATAAACACAGAACAGATGCAAAGTCGTTTTATGTGTACATTTTTGCAGAGGATAGATAACAAAAATGAGTACAAAGCAGTTATCACCTTTTGTTTTCATGCTAAAAAAAAGAAATACTTGGCCCGAATGAGCTTGTTTTTCAGTGTTTATCTGTTTGTTCTCAGTTCTGACAACTTCTAGTGTCAAAAAGAATTTGGTCATCTAGTACTGAGATGACAGGGGTCGCTGAATGGAGAAAAGCATGAGTGATATGCAAGATTTTGAAGAAATTGAATATATGTTGAACAATTTGATAATAAGGGAAAGCAAGTGTTGGCTTACAATTCCTCCATCACTATTTATAAGGACCTTGCAAAGATTTTATATAAAAGAGGGGGGGTGGAGGGGGTAGGAGTGGGACAGCGGTGAAAGAAAATGAAAATAAAAAATCAGGGAGATGTGTTAGAAATATAAAATCCTTCACTAGCGTATATATGGGGCATTGTAACCCCTCTTGAAGACAGAATTATTCATCATATATATTGCCCATTTTCGACTCAAAAAATGAAAATGAATGTTTTGGACACAAAAGATTTTTGTAATGTTGTGTTTTTAGGTGAAATGTAACACATTGCATGTCTGAAGTAATAAAACATCTGGAATTCAGGGTTTTCTTTGTTGTTTGGAAAATAGTCATTCTGTCCACACAGTGTAAACTTGATGGAAACAACAATCAAAAAAAGAAAAAGAAAACAAACAAATAGATAAGTAACCGTTGCAGCATCTAATGTCCCAATTTGATTGCTTGTGCTTGTTCTTCTTTCTGTTGCATAGCTGCATTCATTATGAAGGAAAATACTGTGTCTTTTAAAATGTTGTATTGTAAGAAACAGAAACTGACTAACATTCAGTTATACTTTTCACAGCCTGCTCAGAAACATGTTTTGAGAGTGCCAGCATTTGATTTGAGTCGTAACAGATACATAATGGACAACAGTTCATTTTTCTTTAATTTCAGAATTTGTTTGTATTATTTTTCTCAGTTCTATTCCTGTAATAGTCTCACAATTTGAGGAGTGCCTCTTTGTGCAAGATGATGAATATGCTTTTATAAAAAATGAAGATTTTGAGGACTGAACTTTATTGTAGAATATAGTATTAAAAATGAATTTTGTCTGTCTGCATACATATTGGGACATAGCATGTATGTAAAACACACCAGGTAATTTTTCAAATGCATTTCTTGCCCTGGGTAATGAAAACTTAATAACAGTTTATTTGCTGCCTACAGAAAGACCTATAACAGGACCTATGTATTAAAACTATAAAAACATGCATTCTTTCTTAGCATTTCACTCTAGTGTCTTACAAATGCAATACCTTTTCTGAGCCTTTTGTTGTTGTGGTGGTTTTGTTTTTCTTGCTCTTTATGTTTGTCAGGTCTTATTTGTCATTTTGACTGCACTTTACATTTCTTCATCTAAGCTTTGTCCGTTAATTGTATTAGATTGACAGTTCAGTTTTTTAATACATTAATTTCGTTATTAAATCTATATTATTGCTTGAAAACAGTGCATTGAAAGGGGTGTTTAATGCTTTGTTATTTAGTGGGTTTTTTTTTTTTCACTTTTAAGACTACATTCTGTTTAAAATGAGTGACAAAGAGCAGGTTGTTGATAGTTTTGCTTTCTTGTTGAAATCACAGTACAGTGCTGTGGACACAAGTCCTGTGAGCAACTACATCTGCCATCCATTTTGGAACAAAATGGTCAAGGTAAACCATTTCAGTTAGATTCTGTATTATGTTGCTTTCCAGATAGTTACTTGCACTGATATATTATGTATTGATGAATATTGTCACAGAATAAAAATCATGGCATTATGTCACTGTATAAGTAGTTTGTCTGATATGACTTTAACATTGTATCGGTGTGATATAATGTGAGTTATATAAAAGATTGTTTTGAAAGTGAAATTAGGTGTTAAATTTATACCTATGGTGACATATTTAGTGGATGAAAACCTGATAGTTTTCTAATTATGTGTTATAGATTTGTATATAAACAATACAAATGTGAAATAATACGATGAGCTTCCCCTGTGCAAGCAGGGGTAAGTTCTTATTAAAAAAAAATTAAGATTTTTTTCTATATGACCAAATTTTCTGTTTTAAAGTAATATAACAGGCAAAAGTTAAATTAAGAAAGAAAAATCAGTATTGCTTAAGAAAAGACAACTTAACACTGACAATATATGAGGAAGAAACTCTAATGAAAAGGCATTTTCTTGATAGAAGCCTTCAAACCAGCCCATCAATGTAATAATCACACTCACTCAGAGACTGTAATGTGCTAAGTTAATTCTGTTTTCGGTACATGAATTCCTTTTCCAGATTTATACACAATGGAATTCTGCCTTTAGTTGTCCTAAGATTTTCACACACACACACACACACACACACACACACACAGAGTCACACACACACACACACACACAGAGTCACACACACACACACAGTCACACACACACACACACACACACACACACACACACACACACACACACACACACACACACACACACACATGCACACACTCATACACACACACACACACACACACAACACACACACACACACACACACACACACACACACACACACATTCCTTGTTGGGAGGTAGGCTGGTGTGATGGTAGGGAAAGGAGGTGGTTAGCCCAAATGCAACTCTGAATGAGACTTGTTATTTGGAGAGTTATGAACAGCAGATTGAGTTGTAACATAGATCTTTTTTCCTCATGTACAAATATATATATAACATAACATACACTAAATGTTAACCACAAGCTGCAAATGTTGTACCCATACAATTTACGGAAGCATAAGTAAGTGGATGGAGCAGATGACTGGGAATACACAGTAACCTTCCAGAAAGGGAGAACCATCCAGCAATCATCAGGAAGAGTGGCATGCAACCAGATATTGTTCTCCAACTCAGGTTCATCAAAACAAATGATTCTGATTGAACTCGCTATGCCATTCGAAAGCAGAATGGAGCAAGCACACCTCTATAAATATAAGACTGAGAAGTATGCCAGTCTAGCGCACAGTTTAAGGGAATCTGGCTTCCAGGCACGGATCTTCGCCATAGAAGTTGGAGCATGGGGATTTGTAGGCTTATCAGCCTATGACCTCGTAAAACAGCTCGGGATTTCAGGTAAGAAGAGGACCAGAACCCTGAAGGCAATGGCAGAGGCAGCCGAAAAGAGTTCCAGCTGGATCTGGTCAAGGAGGAACAAAAGTGAACTTCATAAGGCTGAAATTTCCTTAGTTAGAACAGCTGTGGGATAAAACATCTGTCTAAAAAGGCACACCTTAAGACGCCCGCCCATCCAAAAGTTGCGGGTTTGAAGCCGGGCAGCGCCAGAAAAACAAAATAAAAAGTTGGCAGTAAAAGGGTATCTGGGAGTCATGACCTGGATGCGGGCTGGCCCCCTTAGAGTGTAAGGAGTTCAGGGCTGAAACACTTGTCTGACGAGGGTTTCTTCTCTGAAGACCTTCTGCTCTTAAGTTCTCCCTAGAGTTTCTTCCTACTGTGTTTTTGCTGTGCTAACCCTCTTTGTATGTTGTGGGTCGTGCAAGATCTATACTCCTCAAAGATCCTTCAATTCAAGTGTTTGTATTTTAACCAGTGATTCAGGTCCACCAGGTCTCCTCAATGCACTGCCATATTCAATTATCATTCTGTAAAGAAGTGTATAATTCAAATGACACAACTAGTATTTCTTCTCTTCTGATGGACAGACACCAAAATCTGCTGACACAGAGTAAATAATGTCTCTGAAGGATTCCTACACTTTGATCACTATAGCTCTGATGGTACCAGAGATGTTAAGACTTTTTTTTTGGTATGTATAGGCACCAGGAAGTATGGTGAAAGTTGACAGGCTTTTGATCTGAGGAAGAACACAGTTGCATGTTAGAGAGGAATCAGGCATAGCTTAGTGCTTGAAACATCTCAACACAGTAAAATGAAGTGAAACAGCTGTGCAGGTATTGACAGTTTATTGCAGCTTGCTGAGCAGTATTTCAACAGCTTTGAATGACATGTGTATTGTGTACACAGAGTGGGGCAGCCTGTCCTCACGGGCCTTAGAGTAAAACTGCCAAATTTACAGAATGCCAAAATTGATCTTAGAGGATGTTCTGAAGATTTGCAGTAGAAAAAAAACACAGAAATTGTCGACATTTCAGTCGTAGACAGTCTTTGAGACTGATGACATCAAGTGAAAGACAAATGAATAGGTATAGATAATGATGTGTTTTAAAAACATATAGGTGAATGGACGAGAATATGTTTTAAGGGGTGTGTGTATATGTGTGTGGATGTGTGCATGCGTGCGTTTGAGCACATGTTTGTTCACGCGCATAAACAAAGGCATGCATGCATGTGTGTGTCTGTGTCTCTGTCTATGTCTGTGTTTAAAGGAGAGAAGGAAAAAGAGAGGCAGAAAGAAAGAATAGACAAACAGAGAAAGAGAAAAAGAAAGGGAGGGAGTGATAGAGAAGGAATCTTATGCTTGGAAGGGGGTGCTGAGAGTGTGTATGAGGCAGATGAAAACATGGGAGGGAGGGGAGGGGTGGGGGTGGGTTTAGAAACTCCTGTTGAAATAGTCCATATGGATTGTCCTTATGTGCATGTATCTATGTGTATGCATACCTGGATGGTGGAAATGGTGTTTGGGGTGGATATGATATACTCTATGTGTTATAAATATATTATTATATGTGGATGGGGTGTGAACATAAAGATGGTGGGATGGGGAAGTGGAGGGAGTGTGTGTATGTGTGTAGAGAGAGAGGGATGGTGGAGAGGGTGGGGGGAAGAAAAAGTGGGCAAAGAACTGGAATGATTGAAACTAAAAAGTCAGTTGTGGGAATTGAGTCCATCAGGAATTGTGGTGCCAAGGTGAGGGATGATCATTGACTCCATGATCTTTCTTTCTGGAGCTGAGGAGTGGTTTTGTCAAACAGTCATTTGAAATACTGTTTACTGACAGTTCCAAGTTTCAAGAAAAAGTTGCTTCTGCTACTGGTTGTTCAAGTGCTCCTCAAGAATTTTCAGATTCAGAACACACTACCCCTGGCATCTCCATCTACTACACACCTGAATTGACAGCCTTGGCACTTAGGATGGTCAGTCAGCCAGGACGTAAGGACTTTCTCATCCTCTTTGACTCCCTTTTTTGCTTTGGAAGCCTTTACTGGCTGTAACCTCAGCAATCCTGAACTACTGAACTTTCTTCAAGCTTTATACTCTTCTGAAATCTGATTGTTACATCATTGTTCTTGTCTGAATTCCCAGTCACGTTAACATTTGAGGCAATGAGGAGGCTGATCATCTTGCCAGGAATGTATCACCCATCCTCCCTACAAGAGAAAAGAAAAATTGTCCAGATCATCTATCCTCTACATCATCAAGGAGGCGTCACTGCATTCAGACTAGTCCATATACGCTACACCACATCCGCTAAGTTTTGAGACCACAGTACACATGATTTGAAGCTGATGGATAAATGAATTAACAACAAAGATGAGACAATTGAAGAAGAGGGGCTCGTGGCTACGACTCAGCGGATGTCTGACCTACGCATTAGCTCAACGTGCTATCCTCTACAAAGATCTGAAACTCAAAGCTCATAGTACTTTACTTCAAGTCCTCTGCAATATGACTGGCACACACAAACAAATGATGACCTTTTTTCAGATCAGTCCAAACCTGAAAGCATTCGTACAATCTGCCACTGAAAGCTACAAAGAAGAAACAGTTTTGTACTGGTTACACACATACCACTCATTTCACACAAACTTGCATCCCTTAAAGGTGAGGAGGCTACATGGTGCACATAATAATGATCGTCGAACGGCAGACTCTTTGAGAGCCTTTATTAACCAGATGTTTTTTAATGTCAAGAAAAACTAAATGTGTTTTGATATTTTGTGGAAAATAAATAACAGATGTTGAAAATAGGCACATAGGTACATTTAAGCCATTTTAAGTTTGTTTGAAAAAGACATTTATACTTTTTTTTACATTGAATGTTTGAAATTGATTTTGACTTTGTAATAGCTTTACTATGTCCCTCTGAGGTTGGCTGGACTTTTAAACAACATAAACGGACACTGATTTGTTACTATATGACTATGAAAGTTATACTGTCTTGCAGGCATGGATTGAGTTTGAAGACAAACTGTATGACTGGAGATGGAAATTAGTAGTTAAGGAAAGCAAACTGCTCTGCTTCATATTCTTCATGCTTTACAAAAGCATGTTCTCTTAGAAACCTGTCATTATTCATTTTTGGTAGTTGTTTTTTTTTTTTTTTCTTTCAACCAGTTTCGTCCAAACTCTAGAGTAAAAACTGAAATTGCCATTTCATTACCTTTAAGAAAAAAAAAAAAGGAAAAACAAGAAAACAAAAAGCAGGGAAAAAAACACAGAAAGAACTGTATTGTGGATGTAGTGGAAGGAGGGTGCTACTGTTAATTTCCATTGCCATGATTCTAGGACAGAGGTTTGCGCTTCCCCGGAATCCTCTCCCATCCTGCCTTTCACATTCATACTCCCACACCCAACAGGATTACTATTTCTGCTTTCGAAAACTTGTTGATATGATGCATAATCTGTGACACACTGTGATGATATTGATCATTCTTGTTATGTCATTGAAATCATGGGCAATGAAGTTTAACATTGTTTTCAGTTACGATTTTGAACATATTGTGAATTCAAGATAAAATGTGCTGATTCTGCATCAAAGCTTTAATTTTTTTAGCCAGAATGTAAGTGACTTTTAAAGTTTTTCCGCCATTGAAAAAAAGAAATTCTTTTGGATTGGTTGTGGGCTGATGCAAAACAATGTTCATGATTTTCCAAACTATTTTTATTTAGATTTGAAATTATTGATGACTCGAACTGAGCCTGAAATATTCTGACAGAACAGTGAAATGCCTGACTATGAAGTACTGTGACTAAGTGTTTTGGGCAGTAGTCCTTTGGGAAATGTTGTTTGCTTAACTTGTGCTTCAGGTTATTCCTGTTGTTAGTATTGTTTAGACAGCATAGCTGTGGGTGTGTGGATTTCAGATTGTGCCATTATGGATTGCCCCCAACCTGCTGACACTGACGGGCTTTTTGATGGTGGTGTTAAATTTCTTCATTGCCACATACTATGACCCTCACTTCTACGCCTCCAGTCGAGACCACCCACAGTTCCCACCTATCCCTGGCTGGGTGTGGCTTGTTGGAGCCATTTGTAATTTTCTGTCCCATACATTGGGTGAGTGCACTGCATGAGTTTGGTTCAAATAACTTGAACACATACACAAGCACACGTGCGCTAACATGCGCACACTCGTGCACAAAACCTATGGATTAGAAAGTTTTATGTCAATCCTTGATACAGCTTTTGTGTCAGAATTTGTGCAATCAAGATATGTGTCATTGTTTTGAACAATATTGAAAATTAATACACAGCTTGTATTTTCAATTTCTGTTCAGAGTGCTTGTTTAATGGGACTGACACGAATTACTTAACTCATTTAACAGTGCTATCTCTTTTATCGCCCTTGTCTGTTCATTTTAAAACTGATTCAGTTTTATCATTGTTGGTTTTAAACATCGGTTTTAGAAGATGATAATTGGTCCACTTGATAGCCAAACAATATAAAACACTGGCCACACATTTGGAAATGAGTGAAAATGCAGACCTCCCTCTCCCCTGTTGCCCCCCTCCCCCCACACACATAACAAATGAAAATACAGTATGTAACGATAAAAAGAAATCTTGTTTGTCCAAAAGGCCAGAGGTGTCAGAGACACTTTTCGATCTCTTTGCAGCATGCTTTGAACTTGGTTGACCGTATCAGAAAAGCTGAGAATTGATGAAACTGCGATGAGCGGCAAGTTTTTTATTCATTGTTTTCATGTAGTCATCTTTAATGAAAGTTTTATGTCCACTGTTCACTCTTCAAACACTGCTTCTTTGTGCCATGATGAGTGAAATACTTGCCACTTTTCAGGGCAGACTTCAGGGACGTTGAGTTTTTCGTTTCTTGTCCTCCCTCAGATGGCATTGATGGGAAGCAGGCTCGCCGCACCAAGACCAGCTCTCCTCTGGGCGAGTTGTTTGACCATGGCCTGGACAGCTGGGCCACTCTCTTTCTGCCTGTGGGCCTCTACTCCATCTTTGGGCGGGGCGAGCATGGTGTGGGTGTGTACCGGGTATACATCGTGGTGGTGGGCATCATGGTATGCTTTGTGATCTCCCACTGGGAGAAGTACAACACGGGGGTCCTCTTCCTGCCCTGGGGATACGACATTGGGCAAATTGTGAGTTCATGGGGCTGGTGTTCGTGGGTGTGGGTATGGTGGTGATGCATGAAGTTTGGTTTTGTGAGTTCGTGAAATGATTTATGTATCTGTACATATATCTATCTCTCCTTATATGTATCTGTACATATATCTATCTCTATATATGTATCTGTATTTATATCTATCTACATCTATTTATCTGTCTATCCATAGATATATATATATATATATATACATATATATATATGTGTGTGTGTGTGTGTGTGTATGTTAATGTAAACATGGTATGGTGGGGACTCATGGCAGTTTGGTTATATGTGATATGATGAGTGCTGCGAAATTTTATAGGTGCTATGTCCAGTTGTAGACACACACATAAAAGTATGTACTTGCAGGAAAGGTTGCATGCTTGTGTGACTACTCATAACAGCTCAAAGAAAAACAGGCGCAGACAAAATTCATGTGCATGTACAAGCATGGTCACAGACGTGCACAGAAACACACATATATGCATATATGCGCGCATGTGGATTCACACATACATGCATGCAGGCATGCATGCACATGCTTGCACACAAATTCCACGCATACACACTTACTTTATTCCTAAATGGTCTAAAAATGTTGACATCAGGTAAGTTTCAACTCTGTGTTAGCGCATAACAGGATAGTCATTCTGACTGAGCCTTAAAATAGTTTCTTGATGCTACGTTCTTTGCCACTGGGTTAAAAGTGGCAACAAAGTGTATCTGGAAACTGTGTATGACAGGACCTTGAGAAGACTTCATTTTCTCTTTCAGGGAATGACCACAGTGTACCTGATCACCTTTTTCGTTGGCTATGAAATGTGGAAATTCACCTTGCCAGTCTTGAACTGGACAGCAGCTGAAACCTTTGAAATTCTTTGTTATGGTAAGCGAATCGTGTCAGTTTCAGAGGCATAGAACTGCTGCAGGGTCATGGTGTCTGGTTGATGGCTGTGCCAAGATTTTCAGCTGAATCTTATAACTACCACTTTTTTTTTTTCTTTTTTTGTTGTAACGCGTACAAATCAACTTATTCTTCATGAGGTTAAGAAGGATTCATGAACTTGGGGTACTATTTGGTATTTTTTTTCTTTTAAATTGGAGAAACAAACCTAGCACAGTGCTAAATGCTACACTTTTAGCACAGCATAGTATGCTGTTGTTGACAATGCAGTGTTGCTATGCTTTGTGATGAAGGGCTACACACACACATACACAAAAATTCATTGATTTAATGGTAGCTTAAACAGAGCTGAGTCAAAGTAGATCTTTAGACAGTAGAGTTATTTTTTTTAAAATGTGGTCAACTTCAGTAACAAGAGGAAGAAAAAGCAGAAGAAAAATCACTGAAGACAGTCACGATTTGTCTATATCATTGATTGGTTTTGTTACCAGTTAATTCAATGTTTTGCAGGTCAAGTCAAAACCGTAAGCTAACTGGCAAGTTATTGGTCTTCTAAGTCCGCCCTCATGTTGTGTGCAAAGCGAAGTGTGACTGAAAGTATCACTGCTGTACTTACATTTGGAATGCTGCCAGAGTTGCCAAGGTGTCTGCTTTTAACAAAATGCTCCGCCAAAAACAAAAAGTGAAAAAACGACAGAACAAAGATAATTTTTCATTTAGTTTAAAAAAATGGCTAAGAGCAGTAAGGAAAAGAAGAAAAAAGCGTTAGTACAATCACAAAGACCATCGCAATTTTGCCGCTTCATCAGTTTGTTTTATGGTCAGCCAGTGCTTCTGAGTCTGACTCATCACTGCCAGATATTGACTACACCACATGGACTTTTTCAAAGAAGAAACTAGCACATAAAGAAATCCCTGTGACGGCTTCAGTGATATCACATATGAATGCAGCGCTTAGATTTTGAAGGCTTTGCTAAAAGTGTCAAAGTGTTACACTCTGTGCTGATGAGGCCCTGACAGATCAGCACTATGCTTACAATGTCAAAAAGCTACACTTTGTGCTGTTGAGGCCCTAACGGATCAGCACCATGCATACAATGTCAAAATGCTACACTTTGTGCTGATGAGGCCCTGACAGATCAGCACCATGCTTACAATGTCAAAATGCTACACTTTGTGCTGATGAGGCCCTGACAGATCAGCACCATGCTTGCAATGTCAAAATGCTACACTTTGTGCTGATGAGGCCCTGACAGATCTGCACCATGCTTACAATGTCAAAATGCTACACTCTGTGCTGATGAGGCCCTGACAGATCAGCACCATGCTTACAATGTCAAAATGCTACAATTTGTGCTGATGAGGCCCTGACAGATCAGCTCCATGCTTACAATGTCAAAATGCTACACACGTAAAATCCCATCACCAACTTTCAGAAGAGAAGGCCAGTTTATCCGTTGGTATGGATGACACGTTACACATAGCATGCACCCTGTGTAAGAAATGGAAAGAATGAAGGAAGTAAGGAAATTGAGTGAACGATAGTGAGTGGATGACACGGGAAACGACTGAATGAATTGCCAGTTGGCAGCTCTTCAGTCAGCACTACCCAGGTAGGCAGCCCGTTGTGTAAACGAATGTGGATTGTAAAGCGCTTAGAGCTTGGTCTTTATCCAAGGATAGGCGCTAAATAAGTATTCATAATAATATCAATAGCAGTTCTTTCTTCCCCTTCACTAGCCCATCAAATTGATTCTGCGACTAATGTGTGCGTGTGTGTGTGTGTGCGTGCGCGTGTGCCTGTGTGTGTGCACGCATGCTGTTGTGTTCGTTGTTGTGAGACAGTGTGTGTGGGATCATGTGTTTTGTGTGTGTGTGTGTGTGCATGGGTGTGTGTCAATATGCACCCTTGTTTATAGGTGCATGGTGCTCATTGTAATATTCATCTTCTTATTGGTTTCATTTATGTTTTCTTTAACCTTTTCGGAATTTGTAAGCACTTAGGGCTTATGATTTAAGTTTAAGCGACATAAATAATCCATATTATCATTATTATTAACAAGGGCAGATTGGTAGTTAAAACCAGGCAAGAGGCAGGCTGCTTGAACTGAAGATAAATAGTTCGGATCTATCATATGTCTGATGGGGTCAGCAACTTTTCACCCTGCCTTATACAGCTTGGTTTGAAGACTGTGGATAAGAAAAAGCATTTTAGAAAGTCATTCATGCTGTGTCATAGTCTACTTTAACATCCGAGTTGTTACCATCAATTTTGTGGCATCTGGTATGGTAAATGTACAGTTCAATGCCACTTATTGTTTGTCATCAATTTTGTGGCATCTGGTGTGGTAAATGTACAGTTCAATGCCACTTATTGTTGTTATAATCAATTTTGTGGCATCTGGTGTGGTAAATGTACAGTTCAATGCCACTTATTGTTGTTGTCATCAATTTTGTGGCATCTGGTATGGTGAATGTACAGTTCAATGCCACTTACTGTTGTTGTCAGTCACGCTTGATAGAAGATGAAAAGAAAATCTTGTTGTGTTTTACTGCTCAGTGTTCACGAAATGACCAGTACTGTGAATGGAAAGTAGACTGATCCATCAGTGGGTGGATCAGGAGTAAACAAGCAGTTACCTGACAGGCAGATAAGTCATTAAAAAGATGAAGTGTAGTCAGAATTTTGTTTTCAAAGTCATTTTTGCATTGTTATATCTATCTTTTTCATGTTTTTATTCCTCCGGTGTAATTATTATGTTTTTTTGTATTTTGATCTGTTTCAGTTGGCTTTTTTGGATTAACATTCCCACCCACATTATGGAATGTCTATCAGTGAGTTGAATTTCTTTTTCTTTGGTTTGCATCACCAGCTGTTTGAAGGAAACTGGCTGAATGAAATATCAAGAAAATGAATGTGTGATATGGTGGGAGTACACAACTATGCATGCACATACTTAAGCACATACACATGCAGAGACAAGCATGCATATGCACCACTCACACAGGTAAACATTCTGTAATCTTAACTTTATTACATTTTCCAATTAAGGGGGACATGTCCTCCAGAGCAAACCAGAAAGGATTTCTTTAAATCGTTGATTGATGAGGAATAAGTATCCTTGGTGATATGTTATAAAGGCTGATTGTCTAAGTATCTGTCGATTGGTTGTTCTAAATGTGTAGATTGATCTCCAAGGATCACTGTCCCTAATGAAAACACTTATGTTTCTATAATGCATGGAAAAAATGTTGTTTTTTAAAATTGTTTTCTTTTTTTGAGGTCTGTAGATTGATCTTTGGTGATTGTCTATACAGTGAATGGTTGGCACCAAACTTAGTTATATCTGTATATAAATATTGATAGTCTGGAACTACCATTTATGTCTGTTGTTCTGCTTGATGCGGATTGCATTTAGAACCTGCGGTGTGTTTATTACAGTTGAGCTTTATGATAAAAAAAATAGAGTCTTAAGAACGGGGTCTCTGTAAGGAAAGAGGTTTAACTGGTGGTTAAATCTAGTACGGGTCAAGTCATTGATGCTCCAGAAGACAACTCTTGAAAGGGGGTCTTTACTGAGATTGGGGGATTTATTGTGAACTGTTATTGTTAAAAAAAAGCTCTAAATATTTTCAAGAATTGGGAAAAAATAAAACTCAAACCCAGGTTCTCCTTCCAACACTTGTCTGCAGGTCGTATGCACAAAAGACGGGCAAGATGCGCCCGTTCTCGGAGGCCATTCGCCCACTAGTGTCCACGCTGGTGCTGTTTGTGTTGCTAGTGGGATGGGCCACGTTTTCCCCACACAACATTGTGGAGAGACAGTCCCGCTTGCTGTACTGGACCACTGGTACAGCTTTCTCCAACATTGCAGTAAGGTTTCCTCATAACTGTCTTAGGTGACTTTTCGTATTGTGTTGTATAACTTGTCACAGTAGATTGTTCTGTTGAACATTTGTACTGCTCTCTGGAAGAGAGTGTGTTATCATCCTTTTTTTTTTTTCCTTGTCCGCATGTGTTTTTGTTTACTTACCCCAGTGGATTTTTCTTGACAGTTTTGTCAGGGACAGCTTGTTTGTGGCTGTCTCATATTAGAAAGACTAAATGGGCATTTGCTGAGTCTCATCCATAAACCTTGGTCATCCAACATTTGTTTTTTTGTTTTCATTTCATTTGTTGTTGTTTTTTTTCCTGTTTTTGTTACTTTCATTTAGGTATTTCTAAAAACAATTGCATATTTACATCTTCTGTGAGTGTTCCTCCTGACTTGGAGATGTGATATAGTGTCGACTGGTCTAGGCCATATGCAGTGATGCCTTCATGACTTGGAGATGTGATGTAGTGTCTATTGGTCTAGGCCATATGCAGTGATGCCTCCATGACTTGGAGATGTGATGTAGTGTCTGTTGGTCTAGGCCATATGCAGTGATGCCTCCATGACTTGGAGATGTGATGTAGTGTCTGTTGGTCTAGGCCATATGCAGTGATGCCCTCATGACTTGGAGATGTGATGTAGTGTCTGTTGGTCTAGGCCATATGCAGTGATACCTCCATGACTTGGAGATGTGATGTAGTGTCTATTGGTCTAGGCCATATGCAGTGATGCCTCCATGACTGACCTGAAACCTTACCTGCTACATCAAACGCTCTGTTTTTGGTGCTTTTTGTTCACATAATAGTGTTATGGACTGGGTAAAACTGTATCAGAGGTTTCAATGAACACACAGTTTCTAAGGTGGTAAATTTGAAAAAGAAGGCAGCAACAAAACAGCCCAGGTGCAATGGTTTTGACCTAGAAAAAATCATCATTAGGACACAGTGAGTTTTGATGAAACAGCTTGAAATTGTGGTTTATTTGAAAGTGTAGAAGGGTGATTTTGAGAACAAGGGTCGTATTGATGGTATCAGCACAAGAACAAAGGAAAGCATGGAGGCATTCATAAAACATGTGTTGGGCTGATTTATGGACCAAATCTAACCAAACTTACCTTTTTTTTACCTTTTTTACTTGTTTGATAAGGTACAGTGTTGCCTTGATCTAGTGTTTTCAACACAGTTTTAAATAGACCTGTCATTTTCCTTTTCGATTGAAAGGACGCCCAAGGTCAACTGAATTAACAACAATATGAACTGAGAGTGGAACCAAAGAAAACTAGCGGAGCACTGTTGTGGCCACACTTGACACTTCAGAAAGGTGCTGCTGTAGCACCACTTAAAGCTGTCTGAACAGGGCACTGATAAAGACCAGCTCTTGTGGACTTATGTCATGACCAAAGCTTATCACATTTGTCACTCCTCATGAAAAATGAGTGTTGATTTTAAAAATTAGACACTGAAGATATAAAGAAGAAAGCTGCTTTGATCATTTAAATTCAGCGGCTTATTCAGGATGTGTTAATGTTGTTGATTTTATGTTTTTTCAGTGCCAGTTGATAATTGCTCAGATGTCCAACACCCGCTGTGAGCTGCTGAACGTCAAGCTGTACCCTCTTCTGATCATAGTCACCATCAGCCTGCTGCTGCCCATTGGACAAGGGGAAGTGCTACTCCTGTGGATGTACTGCATCTACGTCACTCTCTCTCATATACATTTTGGGGTTTGTGTGGTAAGTAATACAAAAGGAATTCTTCCACTGAAAGTAGTTCTATGATTTACTGAGCTGTCAAACAAACAAATGCCTTATCCCTACTTGGTGTGGAGTATCGCCATATCAAAGAAAATTGGGAGAACAGTGAGCTAACCGTGCCTCCATAAACGGTTTGGCTGGAAGAGTGATTGCCCAAAGTGAGTCTACTTCATGGATCATACAAAAAAAAACACTGGTCAATTTTTGCACCTTTTCCGATCTGGGCAGGGAATAAGGAGGGCATCTTATTGTTTGAACATGTAAGTATATTGTAAAACTCTTTGGTCATAAAATTCCTTTTTCTTATGTACTTACCTGTGGAAACAGCCAGAATTTCAAAGAGGATGGTGAATGCACACTCAGCTGCACTTGGAGAGACATTAGTTTCACACGAGAATGTCTCTGCACACTTCCCCAATCCTAGAATTCGGAGTCAGAGGCCCTTAAGGGCCCTGCGCAAATTGTCTCCCATGCTTAGTCAGGAGGTGAAAGGATTAGTCTTCGCTTTCCCTTAAGAGAATGGCACAAAGTGACAAGCAATAAAAATGTGTTTATAAGGAAAACCAGATGAAATCATTAACTCATACATAAATTAAAAAAAAGAAGAATACCCTCTCCTGAGACATGTTGGGAAGAGGAGTTGTGACAGCCCTGGCACTGGCAATCCATAGGGAGCAGTTAGTGTCAAATGGTCATGAGGCAACCCACCAGAGGAGACACTGCACTGCTGCCGAGTCACTTTGGTGGTGTTCAGTGGTGCCTGTTCTCATCCAACATGTACCTACTAAGCCCCCTACTAATGACAATGATTGCTCGATCGCGGAGCTGGCATGCGTGAGCTCTGCCTCTGGAGGGTACTGTCACATCTGCCCAATGACAGTACCCATGAATATGCTGACATCGGTGACCCTGACAGGACTAAACGAAGATCAGAGATGTGCAAGCAGTTGAAACTGAGATCACTGTGAAAGCAGGGCATGTTGAAGGGACACCGAATTTGAGATTTTTTTTAATGCTGTTTAAAGAGAATGAGGATGATGAAGATGATGCTGTGGATTTCCATCCTGGTCTACATGACAGGAGTGTACTGTATGCTTATTTTCATAATGTATCCCAGTGTCCATCAGGCCTGAGAGGTAGAGACACCTACAGGAGGGTCAGGAAGTTCGAACAATGCTCGTAGAGACACCTCCATTAAGTGGAGGAAACTCCACTGTGTGGTCTCAGTCTTCCCTATTGAGCCCATGGCAAACTTAACTCTGGGTAGGAGCCTGTCAGGGCATAAAAGTCCCACAAATAAATGGCTCTGATGAGAATCGAACTCACTACATCCCAGCAAGGATTCCACGATACTAGCCACTTTCTGTGAAGATGAGTGACTATGGGGGTCAGTTATGAACACACAGGCATGTGCTATATTTTCTACCAGTGACAGGCAGACAGATTTTGCATCTGTAGTATTTTTGCTCAAGCTTCCCTCCCAGTTCAAAGCATTTCTTCTCCCCCACCCCCCTCCCCTCCACCACATCCCTTTTCCCTCCAGCCCCTCTCTTCTGCCCCTCCTCCCTTCTTCTTGACAGTCCTGGGTATTCCCCATAGCTCTCCCATTTTGTCAGGGAGATTCTATGGTCCCTATGTAGTTGGTTTGACTGCTCGCACTCCTAATGCTCCTGGATCTCCATCTGTGGTTGGATGCTGAAACTCTTAAGTCTTCTTTCTGTGTCTCTTTCCCAGCAAGATTGTGTCTGTCCAGATCCTTCAGCACACACACACAAACACACACACACACACACACACACACACACACACACAAACGCACACATATGTTCTTGTATTATGCATATGCATACACATGTGCATGTACTAGATGCATTCTTATTCTCCCTTGTTTACCTTTCCTTTGCTGGGACAGTTTTGCTACTCTCAGACGATGAAAATTTTTAGTACGGGGTTGGCAGGTCTGGTAATTTTTTTAGCTAAGATTTGAACTGTTATGCTTTGGTGTGGGGTGAGAATTACACAGTTTGGTTGTCCTGTTGATACTCAGACAAAATGCAGAATTCAGGATTACGACGACAACAACAAATGAATATTAACGGTATTGGTAGCAACATTTTGTGGAGGCAGGGTTTTTCCCAATGATCAGTTCTCTTGCATTTTTACTGCATACATATCTTTTATTGAATCCATCAGACTTACCTTTCATACATATTTCTTTACTTCATGGTTTAAATGTGATGTTTATGGTACTGGTTAGCTTTATTGATATGTTAAAACTAGTGTATTAGCAGTAGGTGTGTGGATAAGTGTATTAAAGTAAGGACTGTGTGTCTCGGGTTTGCTTTGGTTTGCTTTGATTTTTGGTTGTTGTTTCATGTTTCTTTGTTTTGGTAAAGTTATGTTTGTATTAGCTGTTGTTTGTTTAGTATGACATGAGTGTTTGAGGCATACACGAAGATATTTGGTGTCATACAAATGGATCTTTTTGTGCATTTTATGACTGGACATTAGTGATTTTATTTTGCAGGTGAGGGAAATGTGCAGCCACTTTGGTATCAACGCACTGACCATAAAGGCAGTAGAAAACGGTCATTCCAAAGCTGATTGAACCTTCCACACAGTGATAATGACACATTCTTGGCGCCACCAACGTCATGTTTCACACCATTGTGCATGCCCATTGTAATTTATTAGAGGACTTCTGATTGGTGATACACTTGGTTTTTGTTGGATTGTAAGCATTATTTCACTGTGTTGTATACCATAGCTGCATTGGTATAGCTTGTGGCTTTGGCCTGGTTTGACTGAGACTTTTAGTTGCTTGTAATCCTGCTTTTGTATTATGACTGTGGGAATACTAGATGCACTACGCGTGCTTGGTTTCATCTTGAGATGTTTCCTTGTTTTTGGCTTCCTTCACTTCATGTTTTTTTTTTTCTTTTGAGCAATATTCGGGGTGGTAGTGTTGGATCTTTATTTTTTTATGCTTTAGAAGAAAAAGAAATTTCATTTGAAAGTGATTGGAAGTTTGAATTTAAGGAATCTTATCTTAGCTGAGGGAGAGCTTTTAGTTTGTCTCTGGTGTTTTAGTTGTGCATGTGTGTGTGTGTGTGTGTGTGTGTGTGTGTGTGTGTGTGTTGTGTGTGTGTTAATGGGTCCCTTTGTTTGTTAGTTCTTCAATTGTTGTTTACTTGGCTTTAATTCTCTTTTTAAAAAAAAAAAGAAAAAAAGCATGTAAAACACTTTTGTAATGGTGTTGATGGCCATGGTACTCTTAGCTAACTGGTAAATGTTGAGTAGTAATGTGACTGTTACATTCCGAGCTAATACTTGCGTTTCAGTGACAGCTTGATGATGTACTAGTTTCGTTCTTTTCAAAGTGGTAATGATAGTTGATGAGGAATAGTGGACTTTGCTCATTTCTAGGTGGAATGTTAATGGTGGATTTATTGTTTGTTCAAGCAGCATCATTATTCGTAACATCTGTCTCCTGCCTCTGAAGAGAGTTAATGCTAAAACTGCCCTGTCCATGTCATGAATTTTCATGAAGAGGCTCATTATATCTGTGCACTCTGCGCTAGTCTGGTTTTTAACAGTCATGTCACTGTTAAAATATTGGTAACCATTCCGTTCCACATCCCCCCCCCCCCCCCCCCCCCCCCCCATAATACTCTAGGATGGTTTGTCTGTTATTCTTTTTTGTATTTCTTTTGTTTGCTTGATTGTGTTTGATTGGGGAATGGGGGGGGGGGGGGGGGGGGGAGAGAGGGGGAATTTTCCATCTGGATTGTGAAGAGAAGACAAAGGGAGACCAGACATACAGGAGCATTGTGTTGTGAACAGAGTGTAGAACATGGGCTAATTTTGTGTGATGTGTTTGATTTTATGAAGATTAAACTTTATGTATTTCCCACTCTCCACCTCCCCTTCACCCTTGTATCTTTGTAGTTTTTCTCATGATTATGTTACCCAGAGTTTGGTCTTTCCAGTTCAGAAAAGCACCACTTTTC
This sequence comes from Conus canariensis, assembly GCA_033310375.1. Taxonomy (NCBI): domain Eukaryota; kingdom Metazoa; phylum Mollusca; class Gastropoda; order Neogastropoda; family Conidae; genus Conus; species Conus canariensis. The sequence goes on from CM065726.1 coordinate 21,517,422, forward strand.
ACAGGTTTATTCTTGGTTTTCCTTCAGTCTTCGATTTTTCCGCAAGGGCGTTTGGTTTTCTCAGAAACAAATCGTTTGTTCGTTTGTTTTAAGTTCTCATGGAGGGAATCTTTGGTTTTCCTAGAGAGAAGTGTCTGGTTCTTCTTGAGACAGTCTGTAGTTTTTCTTAAAGATAAATCTTTGTTGTTTTTTTCTTGAGCATTTTGTTTTCTTAAAGACAAGTTTTGGTTTTCCTCGATGTTGTCTATGATATTCCTTGAGATAGTCTGGCATTCCTAGAGACCAGCATTTGCTTTTCTTAGAGTCAGTCTTCAGTTTCTTTTTGATGGTTTTTGGTTTTCCAAGAGACCAGCGTTTGAGCCAGTGATTGGTTTTCCTGGTAACAGTTATTGCTTTTTCTCGTGACAGTTTTTATTTTTCTTAGAGACAAGTCTTTGGGTTTCCTAGACACAATTTGTTTTTATATAAACAAGTCTTTGGTTTCTCTAAACACTGTCTTTTTCCCTGGAGAGTATTTGGTTTTTCTAGAGGCTGTCTTTCGTCCTCTTGGAGACCAGTCTTTGATTTTCCGAGAGACAGTCTTCAGTTTTGTGGGGACCAGTCTTTGTTTTTTGGGGTTTTTTTGTAAGTAGAGAAAGTGTTTAGTTTTGCAAGAGTCAAATTCTGTGAGGTTTTTAGAGACAGACTTCGATTTTGCAAGAGGTAAGATTGTGTAGTTCTCCAAGAGACAGTCGTTGTTTTTTTCTGGACCAGACCTGTGCACCCACACACTGTGTGATTTATAGATCATTTGATGAAAAGTTCACTTGATACACCAAATTGCCAAAACTGAACCAAATGAAAATAATGTAAAGTGCATTCACAATAAACATGTAAGGCATATTCTTTTTTTTTGTACATAGTTTCATGATCAATGTGGCAAGTTTCAAATTGTCATGTTCTAACAATTATATTGATGCTAATCATTTTCAGATGCACCTTTCAGTAAGAAACTTTTTCTTTATAGAAACTGTTCAGACCAAAGAAGTTGCTCAATTTGTCCAATTTTCAGGAAAATATTACTGGACGAGAAATACTCTAATTATCTTGTATGTACACAGATCTGTAAGAGACAGTCTAGTTCCACGTAGAATTGCGATATCAGCCTGAAATTTTCAGACACAGGAGACTCCCTAGCTTTTGATAAACAATAACAACAACAACAACATGCTTTAAATACCATGGAACACTCCTTTTGTTTGTGAGTGAATGGGGGTTGTGGAATATCACTCTTCATTCTGGCAGCAATTTGATATCTCATTCCAACCTTTGTAGGAATGCCACAGCAGACCCTGGATGCTGTCATGTGAGGTAGGTGCCTGTTGTTTCGTAATTGTTCATTACAGCATTTCAGAAGGCACTGGGAGAATGCTTAGGGATGAACTTCTTTTGTTCTTGCCTTGTGGTGCACGCTGGCTAAAAATCTGCTGAACACTGATGTGTATCATCCTGTCCTGTTTGCATCCCATTGCCGGCAGTGAAGAGGTTCGAGTTGATTTGCATACATGTTGACCTCAGGATTTGGGAAAAGCTGGTTCCACTTTTTGCACTCCAGAGCTGCAAGAGCTCAAACATAGGACCTTCAGATCGAGTGTTCTGTGGTGTGACCACTCATCCATTTTTTTGACAGTGTTTGAAGATGAAATGGACTGGTTGGCCTTTAAGCGATCTCATGTGACGAGTCGGGCAAACAGCGGAAGATGGTATGACCCACCATCCAGCAGACCAGGACATCTGATGGCCATCCAGAATGTTGACTTATCACATGCCAGAGATGTCCAGCTACAATTTGCCTGGACATGAATACATATCTGTGAGCATCATCTTGCCCAGTTGACACTGTGGCAGACCTTTTGCATGCAACATCGTGGGTTCTCCTTCAGCACACTGGGTTCATGGAACAGCACATTCCCTGGGTGTGTTTTCACGGCATGGCTAGTCATAAATAGAGATAGATTTTGATCTAGTTTGTGAGACAAACACTGTCATGTTGCAAAATGTTTGTTAAATCCTGAACAGATTTCAGTGTTAAGCATGTGTCAATGAGTAGCATCTTACAACTGGGATTGCAGATAAGGGTAATGTGTCCTTCAAAAACAGTAATGAAGAAGACAGTTTCAGTTACGATTATCAAATATTCTTTTTTTGAAAGGTAATGTTGATTTTTTGTCATTCATTCTCAATTAATGAGAAGTTACTTTTATGTGTTTTGTTGAAAATATTGACCAATGACCAATCGACTTTGTTCAGATATCTGAATCTGTTGTCTGTGAACACTTACAGTACTTTGTTCAGATATCTGAATCTGTCTGTGAACACTTACAGTACTTTGTTCAGATATCTGAATCTGTTGTCTGTGAACACTTACAGTACTTTGTTCAGATATCTGAATCTGTTGTCTGTGAACACTTACAGTACTTTGTTCAGATATCTGAATCTGTTGTCTGTGAACACTTACAGCACTTTGTTCAGATATCTGAATCTGTTGTCTGTGAACACTTACAGTACTTTGTTCAGATATCTGAATCTGTTGTCTGTGAACACTTACAGTACTTTGTTCAGATATCTGAATCTGTTGTCTGTGAACACTTACAGTACTTTGTTCAGATATCTGAATCTGTTGTCTGTGAACACTTACAGTACTTTGTTCAGATATCTGAATCTGTTGTCTGTGAACACTTACATCCAGGCCCTTTCCTTTCATCTTCAATCTTCTTGTATTTTGACCAAATTATGTCATGGTTGCAATTTGTCTGATAATGGATTCTTGAAACCGTTACATAATTGTGTATGTTGTGTCACACATGCTTGATGCTTTTACATACGGGTACTGTTTGGGTCTTAAATACTGGAACCAGGAAATGTCTTTGGAATTTTTTTTTTTTTCCTGGTGGGGTGGTGAGGGAAAGATGGCAAAAATACGGAACGGGCTAAAAGTGCAGTTGGGGAGGATGCGAAATGGCTGGGTGATGTTTTGTGGTTCTCCGTTAAAGGGGTATTAACATCACCCAGCTTGTATAAATGATGTGAATACCTGTGTTTTCAATGCACTAGTTTTGGCCATAGCCGTGGCTAATGCCGAGACTGATATTCAACTTCTTGCCACATGCTAGGTGCATGTATTTATTTCTGGACTGCGTTATGTTTTCCAGAAGTGCTTATCCACATTGGCATTCCCACCTTCACTGCTCTCCATTTCTCGTCAGCATGGCAGAGGGCTCACCTGGTTGCATGCAAAGATTGTCAGGGTACATGTGTCTGTGGATATGTGTTGGAGGGTTAGACGAAGAGGAAGCTGGGGTCTGGATGGTAGTTGGTTGGGAGTGTATTAATTTTCAAAGACAGATTTCTTTTTAGAGGAAGGGTAGGGGGTGGGATGGGGTTAGTGATGGTTGGATGTGTATTTTTTTTTTTTTATAAAGATGTATCTCTGGCATATATTTTTTAAATGTGTATGGTTATGTGTGCATCTTTGATTGTTTTTTTTTTCCACTTGATATCTTAAATGTTAGAGAATTGTTTGGGTATGCATGTGTTTGTGTGTATTGCATTTGATGTTTGAAAATTATTACAACATTGATTGTATTGATTTAAATTCATCATAACCAACACCACTCTGTGTATTGCATTTGATGTTTGAAAATTCATCATATAACACAACCAACCCACTCTGTGTATTGCATTTGATGTTTGAAAATTCATATCAATTAATAACAACAACCAACCCACTCTGTGTATTGCATTTGATGTTTGAAAATTCATCATATAACACAACCAACCCACTCTGTGTATTGCATTTGATGTTTGAAAATTCATCATATAACACAACCAACCACCCTGTGTATTGTATTTGATGTTTGGAAATTCATCATGTAACACTACCAACCCACTCTGCAAAGCTGATCAGGAATGAATGTGACAAACCCTTAAAAAAACGCCAATTGAAACAAAAATTAGCCAATGTTTTACTGATTCAAGAAAACTGCCTTATGGCATACAATGCTGTCTTCATCTGCTGGGCCAGTGGTGCTCCATCTTCAGCCTCATAGACTGTTTCCACGATCCTCTACCTAATTTGCCACACTGAAAGGGACTTCTCTGGTCAAACAAAACCTACACATGATGATCTTTACTGAAGTTAGCAGAAGGTCACCTGAATGGTAGAATTATGCCGTATCAGTCTCAAGCTTTCAGTTCATTTTTTCTACGTTTAGAATAGCATTGAACTATGACAGTTTACTAATCATGAAATAAAAGTTATGCATGAAAATATGTTGTATTTCAGAAGGTAGTTGAATGTCTGTAGATTATGATTTTGTACAGAAATCTGCTGAATCTGACCACAGATAATGTTTGTGATTGCTGAAAGGGTAACAGTGGGGGGAAAAAATTGGCATGACATCGAATCCAGACATTTGATAATCAGGGGACCAAACCCATGAGAGTTAGACTTAGAGACATGTATAAGAATCGTGGGGACATTGTCACCATATGGATGCCATTTAAGTCGGTGAAAATGGCATGTCAGTGGGTGGGACAGTGCATTACTATGTAGTCCACTGGCTCTGAGCAATTGTGGATCATGTGGAAAGAATTGTGTTACCTCCCTTGTTTGAGCTAAAGCATTCCGTATAAGCTGAATTTTCAGGGCTGTCTTGGGAGCCCATTTCAAAGTACCCAGAGTGCATAATCAAGGGGATTTTGTTTCTCTGGGGTTATTCTTTTGTTTTTGTAACCTAACTCTTATTCCTTCAGATACAAGGGATATTGGTGTTTGTGGTATTGGTAGTTTAAAAAAAAAAAAATCAGGAAAATTGACATATGTAGTTTGTGTTGATGTGTGTGTTGTGTTTATGTAAGTGTGTGTATGTGTCTATGTGTAATTGTCTGTGTGGTATATGTATGTGTGAATGTGCAGAGCTGCCTGGTACATTTGTCCATAGTTTTTGTTTTAACCCCTACCCCACTAGGCTAGTGAACTTATGGCAATTTAAAAGAAAAAAAAACCAAATAACAAGAAAAAAAATATGTTCTAGCTGAACGATTAACCTGCTATAATTCCGTTTCATTCTGTGTCGGTTTGCCCAAGGTATTTTTGCCCATTGGTGCGACTCATGGGAATAACTATCATTTGAAACCTGGGGTGAAAGTGTCTTCACTAGTGCAGAAAAGTTGCAGCAAAGAAAGAGGCAGCATAAGACTGATTGTCAGTCAGAATTTTGTGATTAAGAAAAATCCAAATTGGTAAGCTCTCTAGCATTGGATCTAAAAGCAAGGACACAAATTCGTCAGTGGGTGCCAGTCAACAATACCTGTCGAAGTACATGCAAAAACACCTGTGCTGAAGCGGAGTACTAAAGACAAGCCTTCCTGACAAAGTTCATCTTCTATGAGCGGTGTTTGACAGATCTCGTCTGGCACTGGGGCACTGATTATCCTTGATGATTGTCTATGTCATGTAGAAACTGTCAAACACTGATCTACGGCAGATGTCATAAAATGGACACCCCAGATAATGTGTACCTGCTGACTACCACCTGATCAGCAACTTTGTGGGTTGGTGTTTTGTAAAGTTTTCATTTTCCCCATACTTGCATGTCTTGGTGTCCTACTTTGAGGCTAATCTTTACATTTTATAGAACACTGATAATGATACATATCTTTATGTTCACTAAATATTAATCAACTCGCTTGTGACTTGGCTTCATTTTTGTAGGAATAGACATTTCTGTAATTCAGACAAAGAATTTGACAGTGAACCATAAATCTTGTCTTGATTAGCACATAGATGCAGAGGACCTTGGGGGTTGGGGGGTGGGAGGTCATTACTTTAAATGCTGCCTCATTCAGAACATTACTGAAAACATCCAATGTACTACTGGAAATTGCCCCTACCACTGGAGGCATTTTGGGGCCTTCGCAGGTGTGGTGTGTGTGTTTTTTGTTTTTGGAAGTGGGGAGGGAGGGGGGGGAGGTAGCTTGCAATTCTTGAAAAATAACTATCCTGTAATATTTGTTTTTCCACGTATTTGCTGTATTCTTGCTACAATGAAAGAATTGCATATGTAACTACTAATGATTGTAACTGCATTGATTATGTTATGCATATTTTTCTCTGGTTTAATGGGATTTTTTGTTCTTTTGAGAATACTGAAAAAAATATATTCCATAAGATGTGCAAAGTCCTAAACCCTGTTCCCTTGTCCCCTATACTCCACAAATGAATGTTGGTGCTTGTGACTACAGTTTCAGGCTTTGAAATGAAGGCTCTTAAACATAAAACAGATCCTGATGTGAGTGGTATCATGTCTCAGAGTCTCTCCGGACCTATGACCTGGGTTTTTACTGATTCAGTGGAAGTGAACCTTTTACTGATTTGGTTTGGACCTATGACCTGGGTTTTTACTGATTCAATGGAAGTGAACCTTTTACTGATTTGGTTGGTACCTATGACCTGGGTTTTTACTGATTCAGTGGAAGTGAACCTTTTACTGATTTGGTTTGGGACCTATGACCTGGGTTTTTACTGATTCAATGGAAGTGAACCTTTTACTGATTTGGTTTGGACCTATGACCTGGGTTTTTACTGATTCAATGGAAGTGAACCTTTTGCTGATTTGGTTTGGACCTATGACCTGGGTTTTTACTGATTCAGTGGAAATGAACCTTTTGCTGATTTGGTTTGGACCTATGACCTGGGTTTTTACTGATTCAATGGAAGTGAACCTTTTACTGATTTGGTTTGGACCTATGACCTGGGTTTTTATTGATTCAATGGAAATGAACCTTTACTGATTTGGTTTGGACCTATGACCTGGGTTTTTACTGATTCAGTGGAAGTGAACCTTTTACTGATTCGACTGAAGTGAACCAGTTTCATTTACCACAACTAATGTTCAAAGCCATGTTCACGTGTTTGAACTACGCTTGATATGGGGTCTGCAGAGTCAAGCTGTTCTGCATTGTACTTTCAGCGTACAACTTGTCCCCATCATGGACTGCTGCTGGGACTTAAGATTCTTTTTGTTTTGCCTGTTTATTTTTTGTTAATTTTCTTTATTATGTTTGAATGTAGTGTATGGTTTTATCATTGACTGTTAAATGTTTCTTTCTTAAAAAGACAACAACAAAAAACCATTTGCTTGTGTGTTTCCAGGTTGTTTGAAGTGATGTAGATGACATATGTTGGTTTTATTTTATTATTTGCACTTTATGGGTGTGGCAGACACTACCTCTGAGTTTGTTTGTGTTTTCGGTGTGTTGTTAATATATGATTTTTTTTAGTTACTAGTCCGACAGAGGGGAAAAAAAAGCAAAGTCTGTGCACATGAGTGTGACACATTTGCTGTCCCTTCATTCTACCAAAGACTAACCTTTGCCGAGGGTTGGCAACGTAATCCTGAGCTTGGCTCACAAAGATTTCATAACACGGAGGAACACATTTGAGTTGACAATATAATGCAATGATTTGCCACAGAAAGATCTGTACAACAAACACATTAGATTTGACAATCGTGTCAAGGTGCTTTAATTCTCTCTCTCTCCACACTCCTTCTCCTCCTCTTTTTTTGTTTGTTTTTTATTTAAAAAAAAAATTAATTGGAGGATAGGATAATATTGCCTTTTCTAATTATTCCAGATATCAACTTCGTCAACCCCACTTCTTCCTCCCTCACTCCACCAACCCCCTACCCTCTGTCACATTTCCCTCCCATCTGCTTGTCTGAGTTCATTTCCTTGTCGTTAATGTTGGTTATGATGGCCTCAGTTTGCTCAGAAAACTGTAATTAAATGGAAATCATTCGTGTGATTTTTAAGAGATCTTTGAAGCACTGATCTCTGTTGTCAACTTTTGTCTTTGGTTCCGACTACTTACTGCGTTAATGAAAAGCATGTGGTTCTTTTGCAGTATTCCATTTCAGAAACAGAACTGGCTGCATGGAGCAGACACATGCTTGAATGTGGAACAGGGGTGCATGTATTTACTAAGATCAGTTTAGGTACTTCTGTTTGTCAGTATTCTTTTATTAGTTACATGCCGGTTATTATTTTCCCCCCTTTGCATTTTGTCTGCGAATGGTATTGTTACTGAAGTGATGCTGTTGCAGGCATATGATATTGCCAATAAACCTTTGATTTATTCAGATCTATAAGCATTATTTGTTGCATGTTCATCGTGGAATTTATGGCTCTTGCTTCTAAAGATGTCTTTCCTATCAAGTTTTTAGTTTGCTCAGTGCATGTGAGTGCATGTGTGTGTGTGTGTGTGTGTGTGTGTGTGTGTGTGTGTGTGTGTGTGTGAACTCAATACTTCACAAAGTCAGCACTGACAAAAAACTTTCTCCATCACGATCAAACTGTCTTTACACAATGAGCACAGGGAATGGAAAGAGTGGCTGCTGTTGTGTCTAAGCACATCATAATATAATGGAACATGGGGACATTGTCTTCTATTACCAGTGTTTTAAGTCAAATCCAGAGAATTCTACTGACTCGCCCATGGGTATTTGCCACAATGGAGACCAATAAGATTTAAGACATGAACATTTAACAGCAGACTTGGTGAAAACCCTTTTTAGAGATGTTCCACCTGACGTGATTTTGAGTTTCTGATAGAGATAAGCACTTTTCATCTGATATCAGATTTTCCGGATGAAAGATTTTTAACAAAATTCCAGTGTGTTTTCTGTTTTAGTTAGTTTTTTTTTTTCTTTAAACATAATATTTTGAGAGTTGCCTTCAGTGAGGTGACAGCCCCAATATGGCCCCTAGCGGTTGGCTTGGCTATAAGCAACATGAATTGAATGGATCAGAAATGGTAATCCAGAACCTCCTGGAAGCAGCTGATGAAAGGGGAAATCAATGAATTCTTGTAGGCCTGAATGGGGGGGGGGGGGGGGGGGGGTCCACACCCCTCCCTACCCATGGCACCATTCAGAAAAACAGTGCACTCGCAGTGGAAAACCACACACACACACACACACACACACACACACACACACACACATATCTTGTCATCAGACACATTTTCATCTTTGAATTATCCTCTTCTAAACTCATGTTCTGCCGAGGTATGCCCTCTCTGAAAACACTGAAGGCCCAGACATACATGAGTGATGCATGTACACATGCACAGCACTCAAAATGCACACACACACAGGCATGCACAGTGATACACATGCATACACATGTATACACATACATAACAACTCCAGTTGTGCAGACCATATAAGCTAGGCATTTGTATCTGGTGGTAAATTTCCCCATTCTTACCCATTCCCAGCCCTTCCCTACATTCTTCATTCATTTACGTCTCCAAACTAGTAGAATAGTATAGAAAATAACTGGACTTTTTATTACCAGTGACAGTAGTACCAAACCATCAACTTCGGGAGACTTGATAGCTTCTCATGTCATTCGTGCTGAAGTGCAACTTGTGGACTTGATAACTGAACTGAATTTGCCCATCACTGCTCTTCACAAATTTACCTAGGCCTTCAAAATTTGGTTCAAAGACTCGGATGTGGCGAAAAACGTCCACTGTGGCAGAAGCAAGGGAACAGCCAAAGAGATTGCTGCCAAGAATTCTATGAGCTTGGCTGAGCGGATGAAAAATCAACCATTTACGATCTCAACAGATAACAACAATGATGCAGGTTGTACGAAACTGTTTCCTTTGGTCATTCGCACATTTGATTCAGCCACACCGATTGTTCACTCTGAAGTGCTAGCTGTTCTTGTGGTGTTTATGCTCTCTCTCTCTCTCTCTCTCTCTCTCTCTCTCTCTCTCTCTGTATGTATGTATACATGTACATGCTTTGTGTTCCTGAAAATCACAGCCTGTTCCTGATTTTGAGCATGAGTGAAAACCATATTTTGGGGTAGGCATGCCTGTACTATACCTGCTTAGCAGATGTGGTGTATCTTATGTGGACAATTTCTCATGAAGTGATACCTTGACTAAAAACTGGATGATCCACAGTTTGAATCATGAATGTGGGGACCAGTGTTCCAGATGAGATGATGACCCACCTTTTCATGACATCATATGTGTGTGTAATGACCCACCTTTTCATGACATCATATGTGTGTGTAATGACCCACCTTTTCATGACATCACATATGTGTGTGTAATGACCCACCTTTTCATGACATCACATATGTGTGTGTAATGACCCACCTTTTCATGACATCACATATGTGTGTGTAATGACCCACCTTTTCATGACATCATATGTGTGTGTAATGACCCACCTTTTCATGACATCACATATGTGTGTGTAATGACCCACCTTTTCATGACATCACATGTGTGTGTGTAATGACCCACCTTTTCATGACATCACATATGTGTGTGTAATGACCCACCTTTTCATGACATCACATATGTGTGTGTGTAATGACCCACCTTTTCATGACATCACATATGTGTGTGTAATGACCCACCTTTTCATGACATCACATATGTGTGTGTGTAATGACCCACCTTTTCATGACATCACATATGTGTGTGTAATGACCCACCTTTTCATGACATCACATATGCGTGTGTGTAATGACCCACCTTTTCATGACATCACATATGCGTGTGTGTAATGACCCACCTTTTCATGACATCACATATGCGTGTGTGTAATGACCCACCTTTTCATGACATCACATATGCGTGTGTGTAATGACCCACCTTTTCATGACATCACATATGTGTGTGTGTAATGACCCACCTTTTCATGACATCACATATGTGTGTGTGTAATGACCCACCTTTTCATGACATCACATATGTGTGTGTGTAATGACCCACCTTTTCATGACATCACATATGTGTGTGTGTAATGACCCACCTTTTCATGACATCACATATGTGTGTGTAATGACCCACCTTTTCATGACATCACATATGTGTGTGTAATGACCCACCTTTTCATGACATCACATATGTGTGTGTAATGACCCACCTTTTCATGACATCACATATGTGTGTGTGTAATGACCCACCTTTTCATGACATCACATATGCGTGTGTGTAATGACCCACCTTTTCATGACATCACATATGCGTGTGTGTAATGACCCACCTTTTCATGACATCACATATGTGTGTGTGTAATGACCCACCTTTTCATGACATCACATATGTGTGTGTGTAATGACCCACCTTTTCATGACATCACATGTGTGTATGTAATGACCCACCTTTTCATGACATCACATATGTGTGTGTGTAATGACCCACCTTTTCATAACATCACATATGTGTGTGTAATGACCCACCTTTTCATGACATCACATATGTGTGTGTAATGACCCACCTTTTCATGACATCACATATGTGTGTGTAATGACCCACCTTTTCATGACATCATATGTGTGTGTGTGTAATGACCCACCTTTTCATGACATCATATGTGTGTGTAATGACCCACCTTTTCATGACATCACATATGTGTGTGTGTAATGACCCACCTTTTCATGACATCATATGTGTGTGTAATGACCCACCTTTTCATGACATCACATAATTATGTGTGTGTGACACCTATGAATCTGGAACCGTCATTTGGCTTCAGTTGTGAACTTTGTGTCTTCTCTGTAACAAGCCATGCGTATGAATGCAACTTTTTTCTTACTGCCCTTTCTTCCAGGTGGTGTATTGAGAAGGGCAAGTGTGAAGGGTTAGCATACTTAAAGGACATTCTGGAAAAATGTTTAAAACCTAAAAAAATAAACAAACAGACTATGACTCTTAACAAGACATGACTGTCTTGTTGTGTAGGTAGATTCTTGCTTGAATCAGATTGTGCCAGAAATATTGGATCACACACACACACACACACACACACACACACACACACACATGTGCGCACATGCTTGCCTGCAAAACACATTTGCACATACACTCGCATTCATAAACACCGGTATATCAATAAGCACACTACAACATAAAAACTTATTAGAAGCAGCCCCCATCCACCATTTTCTCTGCTCTTTTAGTCCTTCAAAAGCTTATTAGAAGCTGCCCCCATCCACCATTTTCTCTGCTCTTTTAGTCCTTCAAAGGCTTATTAGAAGCTGCCCCCATCCACCATTTTCTCTGCTCTTTTAGTCCTTCAAAAGCTTATTAGAAGCTGCGCCCATCCACCATTTTCTCTGCTCTTTTAGTCCTTCAAAGGCTTATTAGAAGCTGCTCCCATCCACCATTTTCTCTGCTCTTTTAGTCCTTCAAAGGCTTATTAGAAGCTGCTCCCATCCACCA
>CM065726.1:21534716-21549716 GCA_033310375.1 Conus canariensis
TATCACGTCTGGTAAGTCATTAATAATTATAGTAAAAAGGACTGGGCCCAGGATGCTTCCCTGTGGGATGCCACTTAAAACTGGTTTGTCCGAAGAGTACGCCGACCCTACCCTCACCCTCTGTCTTCGGTCAGTCAGAAAGTCCTCGATCCAGTCTAGGAGGGGGCCGTCAATTCCATAATGTTTCAGCTTGATCAATAGTCTTTTATGCAGTACCGAGTCAAAAGCTTTACGGAAATCTAAATACACAATATCTATTGATTTTTTGTCATCAGCAAGTGTAGTTAAATCATCCATGACTTGGATCAACTGGGTCATGCAAGATCTTTTATTTCGAAAGCATGTTGACAGTCAGCAAAAAGTTTGAAATCATTAAAATATGTCACAATAACATCCCTCACAATTGACTCCAGTACTTTACTTAGGCTGACTGGCCTGTAGTTACCCGGGTCCTGTTTCGAGCCCTTTTAAATATGGCAACAACATCAGCAGTTTTCCAGTCATCCGGGATACTTCCCGTCTCTAAGGATTTATTGAACAGTATGCTGAAGGGAATTGAGAGTTCCTTACTTAATTCTTTTAGGACTTTGGCCGGAATTCTATCAGGTCCCTGAGCCTTTGAGGGGTCAAGTTTCTTCAGTTTGGCCTCCACCGCTGCTGGGATGACTCTTATTTCTGAAAGAGTTATACCTTCTAAATTTTGACACTTAGTCATATTAGGTAGGTTGTCTACTTTCTCTCGGGTGAATACACTTGAAAAGAAATCATTGAGCGTTTCTGCTTTCTCGGAGTCAGTGACTGCCATTTCACCTGAATCCCTTTTTAAAGCATTAATACTAGTGCTTATCTTCAATTTTTCTTGTACATATTTCCAAAAGTTTTTTGGGTAACTCTTTGCTTGGCCAGCTATTTTTTTTCTCATACCTTTTCTTCTTTGCCTTTTTAATCATCCTCTTCATGAGGTTTCTCTCAGTAATGTATCTCTGGTAGTCTATTCCAGATTTAGTTACAAGATATCTTTTAAAAGCATTATACTTTTTCTTGATTTGCGTCAAGTTCTTTCTATCCATCCATTTTGGTTTGACTTTGGTAGTTGCTGACTTTTTAATTTTCACCTTAGGTATATGCCTGTCCATTCCTGACTGAATCCAGTCACTTACATGGGTCCAGCACGTATTAACATCCATTTCATCGAGAGTGCGCCAGTCTACTTCACTTCCTTCATGTCTGAAATCATTGTAAGCACCCATCCACACAAGAAAATGTCCACATTCAAACAGATGCTTTTACTCTCTTTCTCTCTGTCTGTCTGTCTGTCTGTCTGTCTGTCTGTCTCTCTCACGCACACATACACACAAAATGTGTGCATGCACACACACACACACACACACACACACACACACACCACACACACACACACACACACACACACACACACACAAAACAGAGTGTGACACACATTTGCATGCATGTATGCATTCACGCACAAACACACACACACACACACACACACACACACACACACACACACACACACACACACACATACACACACACACACACACACACAGATGTGATCATGTTCAATACTAAAATATCACACAGTTTTCAATACATGAACATGAAAGCACACTTTCATTGAAGTTGTTATTCAAAATTTCTTAGAATACTACCTTATGTAGCTGCTTAGACTTAAAAAAAAAAAAAAGAAGAAAAAAAAGAACTGGCCTGAGAAAAGTGTTCTTGTTCTGATTGCATTTATATCACGCATTCATATGTACTCTTTGAGAGTTTCACAATAGTGATCATGATTTTTTTAAACGTGATGAATCATTATGAGCATAATGATAGTGGTGTCAACACTTTTGTTTTCAGAGATTCTGTGCTTAACAAAAGGAAGGAAAAAGCTGCATTTACAGACCAGTTTTCAAGACAGATGGACAAAAAGCTTTGACCCCAAACACAAACTTCTTAACACATAACTATGGCGGAGAAGGACGACTTCAGTAAAGACCTCCCTTTGTCAGCCAATCTTCAGGACATCGTGGTGAAACATTTCTTTCTAGACCTGTCATGTCACATGGCTCGGCAAGTGTTTGAAGGTTCTATCACCCTCTGGTGCCATCCCACACAGACCCAAGGAGCAGCAGAAAATAAAGAGATGATCATGAAAAATGCTGTCCCTGCATGTGCAACAGAGGAGGTCGGCACACTCGTGGCTGACAGAACTGAGCAGCTGCCTTCAGGATCATTTTCTGAACTTTCTAGAATTACTTCTCAAACAGAGGAGGGTCAGAGTGATAAAGGCAACAGCAACAGGTATGAGGAGGCATTAACTCAAGGTTATTTTATGGATACAGACATCAGAGCTAATCGTGCTTCTGTCAGTTGTGTTCACACCTCTTCTTCCATCAGTGGTAGGTACATGACAATTGCAGACAAACCTCCACAGATGGAAATTGCTAAGGATTTTCCAGGAACAGTCATGGAATCTGACTGTGAAAGTTATCCTAATCAGAGGCATGCAGGTGATTGCAGCTTAGTTCACAGTGTTGGGGAAGTAGAAACCCCCCCAAAGATGTGTGTGAGAAAAGTACTGATGATATGAAATGTACAGATGGAAGAGACATGAGTGACACATTTGGGTGCTCACCCAGACATCAGTCTGATTTTATTACAATATGCAGCCATGATAAAAGAAATACTTTGGGGACTGACCTATCTAATATTCCTGGGTGCTTGAAGTCATCTGCTGCTTTTGGTACAGACAAGAATGATGTACAAGGATCAGCAGTTCAACCTAGTGATCCTCAGAGCAGTTCAGTCGTTTCTTTTGGAAAATGCTGTCCACGAATGAATGAAAGGGCACACATGTGTGGGTGCCTGAGGTCAGATCCAAAGTGTGACGATACCTTGATTAGCAATGTATCACAGACTGTTGAAAAAGTTGACAGGCCTTGTGTTTCACAGATCAGGTCATCAGTTTGGAATCCGACAGTTGAAGGTCATAGCGATCCCTTCAGAATGATCCTCGACTGCTTTAAGCTGGACGTCGAGAAAGTGGAGGGTGTGTATCTCCTTGGTGATGACAAGCAACAGTTTGAGGAAGATCCTGATACATTTGTGCAACAGGTCAGCAAGAGAGATCCTAGTTGGTGGTCAGAGCAACACTGCTGTTCAATGCAGTTCACTGTGAAAGAACATTGCATTCATATTTTTGCAGAGAAGGTTCATTCTCCTCAGGATTTCCCGCAGGTTGTCCAGATATGGTACCAGACTCAGCCGTCTGGGCCGTCTTTGAAATGGACCAAGGATCAGAATGACCAGTGAGTAGACATCAAAATTAGAATTTTACATGAAAGGCTTGATGAATTTGATTCTTTAAGTGTTCAAGGAGTGAAACATTTGTACAGTGTACAAGTGGGCATACACGTCAGGACCCAGAGGCATGCATGTGTAAATAGACACATATAAGTATGTATGCATGAGTTTTTACAAGTACATGCATGCATGCATACACACGCGCGCGCGCGCGCAACACACACACACACACACACACACACACACACACACACACACACACACACACACACACACACTTTCTCTCTCTCTCTCTCTCTTTGTCTCTCCCTTATGCTCTCGTACATGTGCACATAAATATGCATGTTCTGTACACATTGTTGTATACTTTTTCTGTAAATCATCAAATTAGTCATTGCTACTGATGTTGAATTAGAGTGTGTGATTTGATTTATGGAATTTGTGGTGTAATTTGATTCAGATGATTCCTTTTCTTTTTAAGGTAGTGATGACCAGTCTGAAAATTCATCTTAAAAGCTGTATGCTTCTGATGCCCAACAGACGTGGCAGTGTTCAGTATTTAGTAAGTTATTATAAAAAATAAGTTTTTAGGGATAAGTTAAAACATATCCTTTATAAAAAAAAACAACAACTGAGTGCTTCAGTCATTATGAAAGACACTATGAGCAGTTACAAAGATGTGTGAATGGAGCAACTTCTTTCAAAGAAATGAACGTCATTGTTCTAACCCCAAACAACATCCAGTTGTTACTGAAGCCAATATATCAGCCTGTTATATAATGATATACCTGTTTTCACAATGGGATTGTTTCAGGCCATGTGTGTTTACCCTGGGCCATTTCCTGAGCAATCGTTCGCTGTTCCCCAGTCAGGATTTCCCCTCCGCCCTTCTGACGTGGCAGGCGTCCATCACCGTGGACCCTGAGCTGACGGTAGTTCTCACCGGAGATGCCGACCCCCAAGTCACCATCGCTGGCGATGGTATTGAATGGCTACCTTGAAATGTCTCTGTCTTTGATGTGACAGTAGTATTTTCATGATTTGGGAGTAAGGATGGCGACTGTTGTGGTGAAAATCGAACTCTTTGTCCTTGACACTTCAGTGGACATACGACGCTGACTGTAATGAGGGATAAGAGTGAGTCCAAATCTGTTGTTGAATATTGTTGAAAAGCAGTTCTTTGTGGGCTTTTTTTTTTTTTTTTTTTACAGGAAGGAAGAAGTTCTCATTCTTCACTGACTTTCCAATGCCGACGTGCACCTTTGCCATTGCTGTCGGAAGCTGGGAGATGGAGACCCTGCCATATGGGTCTTTGCCTGATGATGGGGTCTACAGGTAAGTTAGAATGATTACACTCCTGTGTGCCCATACAGTTTGGGTGTATCTTGAATGCATGAAAAAATTAGGAAAAAATATACATAACATACCACATTCTGAAAAGTCAATAGAATTAAAACAAAATGTTGTCGAGTGTATCCACAGTTACCTTAAAATAAAAGCCAGTTCTTTTGTTACCTCCGTAAAGGACATTGTGGTTTGGTTGGCATCTGTACTGTTGGCTGGTTTGGCTGTGAACAGGGTTATGCAAAAAAAGGCTAGAATGAAAACAGCCAAAGTACTGTAAACAAAGTATAAAGTAATGCAGATGACATACATACCGAACAGATAAGTAAAATTTTCGACAACTATGTCTTCTTCAGACTCTACAAACAAAAATGCACAAACTCCATAACAGCAGTCATCATGCTCATGTTTGAGCATTTTGGTTTACTGTTTGAAACGTCTTAGGAGCACACATGTTTTGTCAAACATTTACTTGTCTCTTTTGTACATGAAATATGTGTTACTTCACTCTTTGTTTCCTGTGTTTATTTGTATTTTGGCTGGTTTTTCAGTAATTGTACATGAAGTATGCGTTACTTTACTCTTCAATGGCAAGTTTTTGTTTGGAAGATCTGTCATGATCATAGTCTATGTTGCTAATGACACAGGAAGTTCTGTTCAGCCACTGTGCTCCTGTTGTTTACACTTCTACCGCTACTCTACTGCTGTTGCTGTTTCCCATGCAGTAGAAAAGTTACAGCATCAGTAACAAAGACAGAAAATGAAGCAGACTACAGCATTACTGAAAACAGGGCAGAAGACAAAGGAACACTCAAAACAAGGCAGAAGACAAAGGAACACTCAAAACAAGGCAGAAGACAAAGGAACACTCAAAACAAGGCAGAAGACAAAGGAACACTCAAAACAAGGTGTAAAGCAACGCTGATTTGATATACAATGTGAAACAGACAAGTGCATTTTCAAAAAACATGTGATCTTCAAATAATACCAACAGCAGACAGAAATACACAATGCATTACTCCCCAGGTGGCAGTCACAATACATTGTTATTCTCAAGCTGACCACCATTTGGGGAGTGATGTTTAGTGCATTTTCACGTCTGCTGTTGGTAACATCGAAAGACGATATGTTCTACGAAAATTCACTTGTCTTCTTTGTATCATATATTAAATCAGCTTCACTTTAGACCTTGTTTAATATGTTTATTCTGTTTCACCATAATACAAATTCGGTTTAAAAAGAAAAAAAAGCAGCAATGATAACATTTTTCTTCTGTGAACATTCGGAGGTGTGCTGGATGTTGTTACAGACATGTGGACCAGCCTCCATTACGGCTCTTCTTCCCGATGCCGTTGAAAGAGAAAAGCATGGCAGTGCTCAGCAAGTACCTCCCTCAGTGCATGCTTGAGGTGCAAAGAATGCTGGGAAGGTATCCATTCCGACGACTTGAGGTCCTCCTCGTGCCGTCTTGTTTTGACAGTCTTGGTATGGCAAGGTTAGCTTCTGTTTGTTTTTCTCTCTTTTTTTTTTTTTTTTCACATATTGATGCACAAGATTAGAAAATGCATGTGAACGATTCTTTGATCCATGTCAGTTGTTTGTGGGTTGTGAAAACACAAAAATTCACAGTATGGACTAGAGTGAAAGGAGAGGAGAGGAGATGGGCTGTACTGTGCATGTCACAGTTCCTGCTGAAATGCTGTGATGAACATCAACAGCTAGCAGCAACATTATTGTTTATGTTTGTCACAGCACCCCTACAACCCATTTGTCATGAAGTAAAATGAATGATTCATTTTTCAGTTTTGTTTTCAATGAGCCACTTTGCAGTTGTGTGTGAAAAAAAAAAGAAAAAAAAAAAGTTAAGATCAGGCACAGTGAGAAAAATGTTTCTTTTGTCCTTTGCTTTCTCTTTCTCATCTTACCTCCGTAAGTCTTTTCTTAGAAGTAAATGCACTCAAACAGTGCATTCTTACATTTGAAAATATTTTCAGTCTCATGTTTTTTGTTTTTGTTTTTTTTCAACATGTCAGTGCATTTCTGCATTGGAAAATAGTTACAGTCTCGAACTTGGCAATACATTCTTACATTTGAAAATAGTTACAGTCTTATGTTTGAATGAACCTGACAATGCATTTTTGCATTTGGAAATATTTACAGTCTCATATTTGAATGAACTTGGCAATGCATTCGTCCATTTGAAAATTTTTGCAGTCTCATTTTTGAATGAACACGGCAGTGCATTCCTGCATTTGATGAAAATATTTGCAGTCTCTTGTTTGAATGGAATAGATCAACAACAGTGTGGAACAGAATATAATCAGTAACAAATCCCGCACATTTAACTGCAGTCACTTAGTTGTTTACACAGTTGAAGTCTTTACCTGGCATCATTGAAGAACATTACATGTGCCACTTGATCAGGGAAATTCATGCGTTGCAGTAACAGCTTAACATCAGCAGAGTCAGATCTGATTTTTGACTGTCAAGGACAGGGCATAGTTTGTAAACTTCTTTCTTTCTTTTCTTTTTTTTCTGTTAGATTCACTTGGAAAGAAATTATCATGAAAATTTCTAATGAAACTATTGCTCTCATGCAAAGTAACCCTTTCCCACCAATCAGAAAAGGAACCTCTGAACGCCACGGAAGCTACACAGGAGTAGTGCAGTGTCTGTTCCAGTGAGTTGCCTTTTGACCCCCTGAGATTAATTACTCCTTGTGGCTTGTTGTTCTGGGGTTGTGAGAGGGATGTGTCTGTGGAAGGGAAAATTACAATGAATGACACAGGACTGATGTCACTGAAGGAGAACCATAAAGATCAGAGCAACACCTCAGGTGTCCTACCTTTTACCTTTTCTTTTCCAACCATGTTATGATGACTTTTTACATAAAGAGGCAGCACATACTCATCCTTTTTCTGCATTGAACCGGATAACAACTGTATTTAGACTTGGTGGATAAGAACGCATTTTTTTTTTCCTCAGTAGTGCAGTAGCACCATAGTGCATACTTGCTACATATGTGTATTTGTTTTGTTTCTGAAAGCTTCAGCATTTTCTAGTGTATTGATTCCTGCTAGTTTGAGGGCAAATGAAAATGAAATGAATTGAAATGGATTGTCTAGAAAGAATAAAAAATTTTTTTTAGGAGAGTGAAGTGAGATAAGACAGGATAGGAATGAAAGCAGGAAACTGATAGAGGATGTATGAAAATAGAATAAATAAAGAAGAATTTTCAGGAAGAAAAGGAAAAAAGAAAAAAAAAGGATTTTCTTAGGAGAGTGAAGGGAGCTAAGACAGGATAATACAACAAAAGAGAGAAGATGAAAAATGGGATAAAAACATGGTGAGATGAAATGAGATGATATGGGGTATGACAAGAGAAGAAACAATGAGAGAAGTTGAATGAAATGAGATTCCCTCGAAGTTAACATTGGTTCTGACTCCATTCCCCATACAGTCCTTCGAATGAGACTGTAAACTGAGGTTCTGTGTGTGAACGCACGCACAACATCTTGCACACACGTAAAATCTCATCACCAACTTTCGGAAGTGAAGGCCAGTTTGGCTGTTGGTATGGATGACGCGTTACACATAGCATGCACCTTCCCAGAAGATGGAGTATGGCTGCCTTAACCCGAAGAGTGCCTATAAGCCGTCAGCTGACGCCAAAGTAAAAATGCTTTCCCAGTGCCTATGGGCCGTCCACTGACGTCATGCATTTTTCTTGAATTTTCATTCGTTACTATTTCTATTAACGGACTTAAATAGAGTGTGCGTAGTAAGCCTTATATGTCTGTAGTATTAAAATGATATGCAAATGACCACACGTGAGGGGAAAGCCCATTTATTCTCATCACTGACTGGATGACCAGCCAGCACTTCGTCTCGCTTGCAAAGATGGCGGCGCAACCTTCGACAAGGGTAGCGACCAAATCAACGTATTTACACAGCTGAGCAGGCTCTGCTAATCATTTTTGACAAAGACAATAATCTTTTATTCAACAACTTACTCGAGCATGAAGGTGAGATGATGATTGTGATGGAATTGCTGACCGTATTCGTCAGTTACTGAGTCGGGCTGTGTGACCTCAGTGTGTGTTCAGCTGACTGGTTTGCCAGCGTCGAACGAGCTCGCCTTGTGTGTACTCTGCACTGCGTGCCAGTGGCCAGTGATGTGATAGTCAGCGCGAGAGGGGAGCGTGGCCTGCTCGCGGCGTGACATGGGGCAGAAGAGAAGAGGAGGAGTGAAAGAGAGGGTTGAAGTCCAGCAAGGGGGCGTGGTGGGGGGAGGGGGGCGTGGTCGTGGACTGACCTGTCTGCATAGAGTGCGAGCGTCTTGACAGACTTCTAAACTGTTTTACTTTCATTTACGTGTGTAGTGTGACAATACAAACTTTATTTTCAACTTTTTTGCTTTGTGTTCTTTTTTGGATGTGAAGCTGTAGTGGTAAATACATATGTTTTTGATCGTGCAAAAAAATCTATCCAAATCTAAATGCCTAAATATTTTTTTATTATCAAAATTAAAACAAAAGAAGCCCAGATTCAAAATCGTCATTCAATTTCCTTCAAAAATCATATATATTTCATTGTTATATCTTTTGTAGTTTCTGAGCTAGAATTTTTTGTTAATTATTACCCCCAAATCATTAGATTTCCCTGGCACTGGGAAAGCCTTTGTTTGTAACATTTTCAAGCAGCGAACGGGTTAATGGTAGGATAAAAAATGGTCATACACACAAAACTCCACTGCCTGTCTATACAGGCAGTGTCCGCAGGAGTATCAGCCTGCGTACGCAGAAAGAAAGAAAGAATGAAATGAGAATCAGATGCAGTGAAATGACAACTAACGAGGTGAGACAAAACGGGATAAGATGAGGAAGGAGATGAGAACGCTATATTATTTTTGCTGCAGGTTTTCCCTCACACCACATCATGAGGATAGGCTGACACTTGACTCTGTTTCAGCCCTAGTCTGCTGTTCCTGTCGCAGTCCATCCTGTGTGGGGATGGCAGCATGTGTGTGCGAGTGGCTCACGAGCTGTGCCACACCTGGTTCGGCCTGGTCATTGGACCACGGGACTGGACAGAGGAGTGGATGACCGAGGGCTTCTGCACTTACCTGGAGGACATTCTACATGCCCAGGTGATCCAGGTACATGCATAGAGATTACAGTGGAGTATGCTTATCAGAAGATTAAGGGGCTCAGGTGAAGCAAAAACTACGTTGAACAAAAATCTCACTTGGAACACAATGAAGTTTGGATAAGAGAAAGTTGACAAGACCTGACAATCACGACTGAATTCCATTCAATGTTTCCAGAAGAGTAATTCATTGTATTTCCAAGCATTCCATTCATCCATTCCATGCATTGTCTTATGCAATATTTCCCTTTCTGTTGTTGAGCATGCGTACACATTTTTCACAGCTTGAAGAGGTCACTGACGACTACCTGGACTTGAGAGCTGAACTTCACCTCCGTGTATTGAAGGCTGAGATGGAGAACACTGATGAAAACTTGCAGAGTCTGAGGTAATGAAGGAATTGGACTCTAGATCCTACTCATTGGCTGTACTGTTACAGTGTTGCCTCTTTCACCTGGCAGCAGCATGTAAGTGACGGGATTTGGGGTGATGGCCCTTGAAAACAAGCTTGCCAGAAGGTAGAGAGTACAGGTAGTGGTGGTGGTGACATGTGGATCCACTCTGCCCTGCTTTGGGAAAGGGCAGGGAGGGAGGGCAAAGAGGACATATTTCTTAGAGTTCTTAGTTGAGAGCAGACAAAACAACAACAACCAACCAACCAATCAACCAATCAAGCAAGCAAGCAAGCAAGCAACCAATCCTGTACTGAAGAAAGGGCCTTTGAATTGAGCTCTGTCAGTATGACTCGACACTTCTTCAAGAATAGTTTAAATGACCTGACTGTCATTTTTCTCTAAACTTGACTGGCTGAATTTTAGCAGTGTCTTTTGTTGTCAAATCCTTACCCAAAATTGGGTGATTGTCTGTGTGAGTCTTGGAGAATGAAGGGAAAGACCAGGTGAATTCATCAAGAAATCTAACCCTTTGTTTCACTGAAATGAGTTTCTTTTTTACGTATGTTATTCATGACATTCTGCATGGGTTTGTTCTTTAACCCTTTCACCGCCAGACATTCTATTTTGCATAAATCCCCATTGCCAGCCATTTTTCCAAAAAAGCTCTTATTTTATACCAGCATATGTGAAACGCGGATATCTCTGGAACTAAACAACCAATCCTCATGCTATTTTTTGTAAAATGGAGGAGATACACTGTACTTTTATTATATTATAACATGTTAGTAATGATAAGTAAACAACAATTTCAAATTTTTAGTACTTTCAAGTGCAAAAAAAAATGCAAAATAAAAAAAAGAATGTTATGTTCCTTCTAAACGTAAAAAATGAAGAAAGAATGCCAACAAACTCTCAACAAGGGAGGAAAAATACTCCACTCACAATTGAAGACCAGAAAGTATATTTCCAACAGAAAAGTGGAAGAAACAGCCACAAATACAACTACTCCAAAAAAAAAAAAAAAAAAAAAAAAAAAAAACTACTCCAATAGTAGGGAACACACACACACACACACACACACACACACACACACACACACACACACACACACACACACACATGCTTATGCCTAACTGGTACACATGTAAGAAAGAAAAAGGGAACACACACACACACACACACACACACACACACATACACACACGTCCCTTTCACTCTCATCAGTAATATTTTTTATGAACACAAAGTCATTCATGTGCCTGTTGGTCTCTGAACCTTTGAGAGCCCTTCAGCTATTCATAAAACCCACGCAACACGTCTCTGTGGCTCGCCTCTCACGTGTCAGTCGGCCACGCCCCTTCAACCTCGACCAGCAAGTGTCAGCCCACAGCGTGTGTGAAGTTCACTGCCTAAAATCTTAGCTTGCCCCCTCACATAACCCATCAGTCAGTCAGTGAACAGTCAGTCAGTGTTGGCTGGCTCAATGCAAAAACACTGGGGCACAGCGGTAGTAAGTGGGCGTCTAGTCTTATCTCTCATCAGCACGCCTCCTCTCCCAACTATTTGGCCACGGTCCAACGCTCCACGTTGCAATAATTCGGTCAAGCCCTCACTATCGTTGTTTCCCTGTAACTATCTGGGTCTTCTTCATCTGTATTAGGAACAACTGACCGTCTATTCAATATTCCCAGCACTTGATGTGTGGTAAATGTACGACAAGGTCAAGTACGTAAAGTGCTTGGTGGTGACGTCATAGTGGATGGAAAAACAATCGGAATAAAGTCGATAAAACACTGAACTGAATAGTGTTCTGACAAAGCAAATGGTTGTGAGCACGGGCCAGACCATCCCCCAACTATGACGTTTATTGCTGGCTTTTTATCTCATGAACTTGGATCGTGAGAGTATCGGGAATTAGGTCACCCTACTTTGTCGCCAAATGGCGACGTCGGTGCTCTGCCCTTTTGTTGCCAAAAGGCGCCTATGGCGGTGAAAGGGTTAAAAGCCTTTTTTATATTTTCCCCTACCCTCATTCTTTGGGCATTTTTTCCCCGTCAGACACATCACCTAGAGTGAATATCAACATTTGATCTGAATCATGTGACTTAGAGTGAATATTAACATTTAATCTGAATCATGTGACTTAGAGTGAATATTAACATTTAATCTGAATCATGTGACTTAGAGTGAATATCAACATTTAATCTGAATCATGTGACTTAGAGTGAATATCAACATTTAATCTGAATCATGTGATTTGATTGATTAGATGGGGTTGAACTATTCATGGTAGAAGTTTTCATGTCTTGTTAGATTTCTGGAAATGTTTTGTCTCCCCAGGGTATTGTTAACTGTTGCATATTTAATGCAGTTTTTGTTAATTGAGTGTCTGATTAAGACCGTGAGTGTTGGAAGGAAGGGTGTTGGAGGATAAAATTGTTGAGTGTTTTGTTAAACTATATTGTAATTGTATTATATTGGACTGTTTGTAGTGCTACACTGTTTGTATTGTATATTAGTGTACTGCAGTTTGTTTTGTTGTTTTGTATTGTATTGCAATATATCTTATCGTGCTGTGTTGTATTGCATTGCATTTTTATCATATTACATTTTGTTGCATTGCAATGTATTTTGTAACATCGTATTGCAATAATTTAACATACTGTGCTGTTTATCATACTTAATTGTACTGCTATTTAACATATCGCATTGTATTGTAAGGTATTAATTTCTTTACATTGTAGTATTTCTGTTTGTAGTAGTTCATCCCTCCATGACTAGCTCCATTCACTACCAAGCTGTTTGCATTTACATTTTTTAGTCCGTGTTTTGTCATTTACAATATTGTGATAATGACTATCAATTCTGTTGCATTATACATTACTTCTGTGTATAGTAATTCATCTCTCCATGACTAAGCCCATCCACTACCAAGCTGTTTACTCATATACTTTTCAGTTCTTGTTTTGTCATTTGCAATATCATTATGATGATTTGTTTTATGTTACCTGTCTGGCACTGAATTTCATTTTGATGATTCGTTTTACATTACCTGTCTGGCACTGAATTTCGTTATGATGATTGGTTTTATATCACCTGTCTGGCACAGAATTTCATTATGATGATTCGTTTTATATTACCTGTCTGGCACTGAATTTCATTATGATGACTGGTATTTTATTACCTGTCTGGCACAGAATTTCGTTATGATGATTGGTTTTATATCACCTGTCTGGCACAGAATTTGATTATGATGATTCGTTTTATATCACCTGTCTGGCACAGAATTTGATTATGATGATTGGTTTTACATCACCTGTCTGGCACAGAATTTCATTGTGATGATTGGTTTTATATAACCTGTCTGGCACAGACCCAGCAAAGGGCAGGAGGACCCACAGACCTCAGGTGAAGAGACCAGGTTCCTGAAAAATGGGATGAATGTGGAGAAGAAATTCATGCAGGTTCACTATCTGAAGGTGAGGGCGTTTCCTGGATGGTTGGACGTGATGTTGTGCGTATCTTTTTTTTTTTTTAATCAAATGTGTTTTGTTTGATTTTTACATTTACCGATGGAGAGAAAGTTCTTTTCTTGTAAAACAACACAGTATATCAAAGTGCAGCCACATCTTAATGTGATGTGTTAGTGATCTCTGAACTGTATTTGACCACGTAAGTCATTGTCAAAACATACAATATTTTCATTGAACATCTCACTGAAATGTATTTGACCACATAAGACGTAGTCAGAACATACAACGCTTTCATTGAAAAACTGAAAAAAAAAAAAAAAAAAGAAGCAACAACAAGAACAATAAACAAGCGAAAAGAAAGCACACTGTATTTCTTACATGATTTCATGTTTATTGTATCTTTATCAGAATAAGGGGAATCTGAACCTAGAAATTATCACCTTGTGATTTCTCAGTTGTTCTTTTCAGCCTACTCTTTCATACACACACCCACAGACATACAGGCATGACGGGCCACAGAATTTGAGACATTTTTTTTTCACTTCTGATTAATGAGGATGAGGATGATGAAGGTGATGCTGTGGATTTCCATTCAGGTCTGAGACTGCATGACAGGGCTGTACTCTATGCTTTCATTATATATCCCAGTGTCAGCCAGGCCCCAGAGATACAGACACCTGCAGTGATGGTCAGGAAATTAGAGCAACTTTCTCAGAGATGCATACATTTAGTGGATGAAACTTGGCTAGCTGGTCTCAGCCTTCCCAAATGAGCCCATAGCAAACCCAAACCTGGTCGGGGCAGCACCGTAAGTATTTATTCAAAAGTCAAGAACTTGTTATGTTTATTTGATCAGCTTTCAAACCAACTGTCAGAAGAAAATGATCTAAATTTTTTAACTGTTTTGCCCAAGGTCAACACAAGCAAAATTTCTTTGTTAAAGAGAAAAGGTGGATGCAAACATACTATTGCTGTGACTGATCTTGAAAATTCTGAGAGAGGATATTTTTGGCATGATTGCGGCATGCTTGTGTGTTTGTGGATTTTCTCTGAGGGTTGAATTTGATCTGCGACTTGTGGGTGGTCTGCCATTGGCGCCACTTTACACAAACTTCAAGTGACAGGTATTTCAATTCTGTCTTTTGCATTTTTTTTTTCAGTGACTGTAGTTGAACACTACGGATTCAAAACCTCAGTTTGTGTAAAAATTCTGTTATACCTTGTTTTTTCTTCCACTTTCACAAATGTGAATCCCGTCAAATATGGGTTAAATACAGCGAGAATATTCTAATGATCCAGTTTATTCTTTAAGACATGAA
>CM065726.1:21554716-21557216 GCA_033310375.1 Conus canariensis
TGGATTCAGACACTGTTCAAAACCAGAATTTAATGTAATGTCGATCTCTTGTAGCTGACCAGAAATGTTATTTAATGTTAATTAACTCAATTTTCTGTCAGTGGGCAGTAGACAGAATGTTAAGAAAAGTTGCAGTATTTCATGGAAGATATTGTTCCTTGATGTGTTTTGTAACATTGCCTAAAATGTTGTGCACTGTGAGTTTTCTTTTTTTTATTTAGTGGAGAGTAATCGTGAAGGCCACAGGTATGTTCAATAAAGATGTACTTAAAAAGATAGATAGTCATCTCAAATGGAAAGAACATTACAATTTAGATAGATTTAGATTATAGATAGTCATCTCAAATGGAAAGAACATTACAGTTTAGTATGTATGAAAGCAAACAACATCTTAGCTTTCTTATACAGGAATATCAACGACTGCCCCCAAAAGGTTAAGGATGACTGCTATAAAACACTGGTTAGGCCAGTACTGGAATATGGTTGCTCAGTCTGGGATCCTTACAATCTTAAGGACATTGATAACCTCAAAAAGATTCAGAAGAGAGCAGCACAGTTCGTAACAGGGAACCATATCAGAGAGAAAGGGAATGCTAGGAAGAACATGAGGAAATTAGAATGGAAACCCTTAGAAGAGAGAAGAGCTTTTATTAAACGTAATACCTTCTTCAAAGGCAGAGCTAAACTAATTGATATCCCAATGGAACAACTAGTATTGAATAAAAGTAGCACCAGGAGTGGCGGTCAATCTTATGCTATACCTGCATCAAATATTGACGGCCATTTACATTCATTTTATCCTAGTTCTGTAAGGCTGTGGAACTCACTGCCGGGTGCCATCAAGATTGCCACAAATGCAGTCTCATTTAAAAATCAAATTGATACGACAGTCTTGAGATCTGCATATTGACTGATTTTTCTATTTTAACTTCCCCAGATATTTTATGGTTACCTAGGCCTTAACCTGGCCATTGCTTTTAACTTTTTAAATATCATGTGTGACCCCTTGTTGCCAAATTTTGCTCCAGGGGCCAACAGGCTGAGTTGCACTTTCTTTTTTTTAACATGCACGCTGGTGACCTACTCATTTTGAGTGAACCAGTTTTTTAGGAAGAAGAAGAAGAAAGTTTAGTTGTTTGTGAGTTACTGACGGCATGCAGTTATCTGTAAACATAATCATGTAAAGGTTTACAAACACATAGCATGCTTTAACGTAGGGGTATGTAGCTCATTTGATGCAAAAATGCACAGATGCAAAGTTTGTATGCATGAAATTATCACACAACTACTGCATATTAAAATCTGAATGAATGTTGAAGGAAAAATACTGTTGAAATTTAATTGGCAGTATTTACGTATCCTATGAGTATTGGTGTTTTAGCCCCCACAGCCATTTGTACTTTCTTTGCTCTCCCATCTTTGTGCCACCTCAGTGGCATTAACTCCATGCTGCTCCGTCTGGCTGTCCATCCACAACCACAGCCTGGCCTGAACTGCCACAACCCAGCACCGGCAGTCCATAGGGCAATCCGTTAATGTCAAGTTGACATGAGGCAACCCAGCATTGGAGACTCTGCAGGCCTGACAAAATCGTCAAAAGATGCTGATTCATTGTCCTAAAGAAAAAAAAAATCTTACTCGTATGGCTGTGAAATGTCATCTGTATCACTGCATGAAAACTTTGATGAATCAAAATCAGGAAAATCACTTGAATGAATTGATGCGATATTGTCACCCAGATGCATCACTCTTACTGTCAAATGTTAATCAAGGCACACTGTGCCATCAATTTATCAAGTTATTTTCGATCCATAATTCTTCCGCCTGTAATGCAGAAATTTATCGGCAAAAAGTTCAAAGATTAATAATACATGTCTGCACTACAGCGAGACCCAACTCTGTAGGTCTGAAGCAGAACTCATTAGGAAGTGTACTAAAGTTCCTTCTGAAGTTGGAGAGCTCTCACTTCCTTACTAGCATGCCCAAACAAAGCACTGGAAGTTGTACAACGCCATGCATTTCATATTTCTTCATTCTTACCTATCCAAACAAAAGCCTTACCTCCAGGTGGCGTGGAACAACGCCATACATCAGGATTCTAAAAAAAAATTTAAAAAAAGATCAAATGGAGAGTGGGGAGCTGTCTCTACTCACTACCACGAAGCCCACAGGAGTGATCTCCCATTGCACCCTGACCGACTGGATTCAGTTTTTACCCCTTTTCCTCCAAGTCGCAAGTTGTGCAACACCATGCATTTTATTATTACATTGTTCATGCTGTGTGATGCTCTGTATGACATTAAAGGTTGACCTTTTGCCATTGTTCATTTGATATTTAAACAGTGAAAATATGTGGACCTGGATTCCAAAGTAATACAAAGTTGGATCTGTAGCCCAGTCCCCATGCTCTGTCAGCCATCCACCATGGCCCCTTTCCTGCCATCTCTCAATCCTTTTCCCCATGTCTTCTCTGGAGTTCTGCCCTCCTGACCTGATTGGC
>CM065726.1:21559716-21597216 GCA_033310375.1 Conus canariensis
ACAAAGGCTACAGCAAATCCTGACATATTATATGCTCTCCAAACATTGAAATCAGAAAGATGAAATTGCCCACAAAGAGGAGAAAAAGATCGACAGGGTTTTGTATGCAATGTGTCTATCTGCATCTTCCCTAAGATATAAAGAGAGGGAGAAAAAAGAAAAGTTAAAAGGGAACAATTAAAGGAAGAAAATTTGTTTTATGTATTTTCATGTCGGTTTTTTTTTGTTTCTTTCTTTTTCAGTTTTTGTAAATGGAGACAGACGTGTAGTGCACACACACACACACACACACACACACACACACACACACACACACACACACACACACACACACACACACACAAAATAAATGAAAAATGAAAACAAAAGGAAAAAATCTAAAAAGAAAAAAAATAGACAGTTCTTGATGGATTGCATGCAGTTTGGCCTGAAAAGAAAATGTGTCATATGATACGAAAGGAAGCATAGAGCACTGCTAGGTTGTCTCAGACCAAAATGAAACTCCATAGCATCATTTTCTGTGGTCTTCACAAACTATGATCAAAGCAAACAAGAAAGGTTTCAAATTCTGTGGACTTTCTTGCCCTGCTTCTTTAGTCACCTCAGTGTTGATTCCTTTGCTCCTCTACACCAACAATGGGTTCGTCGAAGATTCAGTTTTGGCAGGCACATGAGAACTGTTGTTGGCTGGACATGGGCTGTGTGATTGATGTAAGTAACGATTGTCACCATTGGACGGCTTAGTATGTGGTGCCCTGTGTGTGCTGGGCCAGGAAGAACAAGCATTACTGAACAGCAGCAAAGTGAACAGCACCAAAAGGACTGAACAGCACCAAAAGGACTGAACAGCATCAGAGTGACTGAACAGCAGCGCAGAGTCTTTGCCAGCGGGTTGCCTCACAGTGGTCTGACATTGATAGCTCCATGTCGACTGTCCATGTGCAGGGTGTGACAGAATGAACCTGAATGTCGCGAAATGGATGAGCCGGAATGAATAGCATGGGATCAGCATCACGGTGAGCGTGGAAAATGAGACAGCCCTTGGAAGATAAGGAAAGGGCGGCTGGGTGCCCGTGTGCTGGATGAGGCGGTAAAGCAAGATCCCGTCTGCAACACGTTGTGCACATAGGGAAGGAAATGTCCCCTGAAAAAGTATCTAGGAAATCGAATTCCTTTTTCATAATGAAAGAAATGCACACACGCACACATGCAGAAGCTGGAGTATGATGGGATGCTGCCTTGTGTCTGTTTCGTGTTATATCACATAATCTGCATTGTACAGAGTTACTTCTGTACTGTGCTGTACCGTACTTGTTACGTGATTGTAGCACACGCTGAACTGAGCTGCATTGCTGCCTTGTGTCTGTTTCGTGTTATATCAGATTATAATCTGCATTGTACAGAGTTACTTCTGTACTGTGCTGTACCGTACTTGTTATGTGATTGTAGCACACACTGAACTGAACTGCATTGCTGCCTTGTGTATGTTTCGTGTTATATCAGATTATAATCTGCATTGTACAGAGTTACTTCTGTACTGTGCTGTACTGTACTTGTTACGTGATTGTAGCACACACTGAACTGAGCTGCATTGTATGATATGCAGTGGACCTTTCAGTGTTTGGGTCATCCACTTTCAGGTGTGCCATCGGTGGTGTGAGCTGCTCATCAAACATAGGTGCAAGAAATGGTACCTAGATGTGGAGCGCTTCCTCATCCATCACCAGGTTTGTGTTAGAGGAACTAACAGACAAAGAGTAGAAAGTTAAAACGCAGAGAGGCTCTAAGGCCACAGTATATGCAGGGAAGCCAGGATGGAGCAGACGGGAATTGGAGCAATGGTTCCATGTGCATGCTGCATACATTGAACATGAGGTTTGAAATGTATGTGTGCCAAGTTATACACATATATCATGTTGTCTGTATAATTGTACATACATTGTGCGGACTGTATAATTATGCAGTTGAAAGGGATATACAGCTAATGACATTAGCAGCAAACTATGCACATTGAAAGATGACAGTTGGATAACAAAACACCATTTTCCAAAATAGATTGATGTTAGTGCAGAGAGAGTAGAATCAAATCAAATCAGATCATAAACACAGTCATTTGGGAATCACTTCTGCCACAATCATCTATACCAGGAAAAAGTTCAGTTGATGCAACTCAGAGAAAGGTTGCCGGGACTACCGAAATGATTGATGTTAGGACTCTGTAATGGCACTGACACGAGGACCCATGGTGTTTGTGGGCATCAGCACAAGAACCAGTTGTGGTTGCAGCTATGGAGAAAGGACCCAGTGTCTCTCTTGGTATTGACAAAGGACATGTGTCTGCTGTGACAAAGGACATGTGTCTGCTGTGACAAAGGACATGTGTCTGTGTGTATTGACAAAGGACACATTGTGTCTGTGTGTATTGACAAAGGACACATTGTGTCTGTATTGACAAAGGACACATGTGTATTTGTATTGACAAAGGACATTGTATCTGTGTGTATTGACAAAGGACACATTGTGTCTGTGTGTATTGACAAAGGAAACATTGTATCTGTGTATATTGACAAATGACACATTGTATCTGGGTGTATTGACAAAGGACACATTGTGTCTGTGTGTATTGATAAAGGACACATTGTGTCTATGTGTATTGACAAAGGACAGATTGTATCTGTGTGTATTGACAAAGGACACGTTGTATCTGTGTATATTGACAAAGGACTCATTGTGTCTGTATGTATTGACAAAGATCACATTGTGTCTGTGTGTATTGACAAAGGACACATTGTTTCAGTGTGTATTGACAAAAGACACATTGTTTCAGTGTGTATTGACAAAGGACACATTGTGTCTGTGGGTATTGACAAAGGACACATTGTGTCTGTGGGTATTGACAAAGGACACATTGTGTCTGTCTATTGACAAAGGACACATTGTGTCTGTGTGTATTGATAAAGGACACATTGTGTCTGTGTGCATTGACAAAGGACATTGTGTCTGTGTGTATTGACAAAGGACATTGTATCTGTGTGTAATGACAAAGGACACATTGTGTCTGTGAGTATTGACAAAGGACATATTGTGTCTGTGAGTATTGACAAAACTCACATTGTGTCTGTGATTGACACCATAATTCATTGCATCTCTGTGTGTATTGCAAAAAAAGCATATTGTGTGTATTTACACATGGGCCCGTTGTACATCCTTGGATTTCAACACAAGGGCATATTTGTATCCCTGTGGATAACGATGCAAAGACAAACTGCGGATATATTGACAAAAGGACCATTTTGAGTATTGACACAAGGACCAACAGTGTCAGTGGTCATTGGCATTAAGATCCATTGTGTCTGTGATTATTGATGCAAGGACACATTGTGTCAGTAAATATTGACACAAGGACTCATGAATGTTGACACAAGATTACTTTGTTTGTGTGGTTATTGACACGATAATCAAGTCACAAGGGATATCAGAACCAGGACCTGTTGAGCATTGTTGATATTGTGACCTTTTGCCTCTGTGGGTTTTGGCACAAGGAGCCAGTATATCTCTTGGCAGTGCAATGCAGAACACATGTGTCACATGCTGTTGGTATTAGTGTGTGTATAAAAAGATGAGAATGGAATAAAGATTTTCAATGGAGAGTTCTCTCTGCTTCAACAAGTGACCTGAAATGGAAGTCTGGAGCACACAGATCAGATATCATTTGTTTGAAACTGTCAACCTTTTTCATGAAATATTCTTTGAACAATTACTCCTCGTGGGCACAAACAACTCTTTTTAGCTCATTTTTGAAGTGACTGATAATAGGAGGCCTATTGATATGCTTGCTTATTTCATTCAGCAGCGTTCCCAGGACCATAGTTCAATATCAGACTCTGAACAACATTATAGTTTCATCCTTTGAACCACAGAATTCCACAGGTTGATATAAATGTTCCACCAATAAAAGTGAAAGAGGACATGTTATTCATTTTCACAAACAGAAAGAAGAGAGAAACCTTAAACTCACAGCTTGGATGAATAGAGTTCATTCTTTGAAAGCTTTCAAAAGCTTAGAAGTTTCACTATATAAACTTGATTGAATACTTTCTTTTGATGTTTATGACAAAAGATGAAATATCCACTCCTTTGACATATATGGCAAAAGATGAAATAGCCACCTCTAGAGCCACCTGGTGTTGCTTTGGAGAGGTGGGTAGCCAGAGTATGTTTGAGCCTCCCTTCAGTTCCCGTGTCAGTGAAGAAGACCCTGGCATCAACACAGACTTGAACCCATGGACACAGGTCCATTCTCAACTGGCCACCATAACATCTCCACCCGCTTGAGGCTGCACTTACTCTGACGGCAAAGAAAGGCAGGTCTGAGAGTAGACTCAAGCTTCCTGAGGCCTTTTTTAAATTTATTTGAAATACTGGAATTTTGTTATTTCTCCTCTGCTTGTCTTTTTGCTCACAGACATACTCTGTCTGTCTTCCGAAAGGATGCCTTGTCTGGTAGTCCAGCTATGTGGAAAGGTGGCGGTAAGCATCAGAATTGACTTTGAACAATGATCTCCTCAAACAAGCTTATAATAGTCTTAAAGTGACTTTTGAAAATTAACGTGAAAAACAAGGGTAAAATATTAAATCTGAATCTGTATGACAATTTGCGAAAATGCCTGGACTACCTGACCGTGTTCTTTTCTGGCCCAGAAGTCTCAAAGCTAAGACGGTGAAATGGTGGAAGAAGGATGGGTCTATTCACAAAGGCTGCTCATCAGATAGTGTATTTGGCAGCAATTGAGATGTGCCCCCAAGTGAACAGCCTGGTTAAACTATGGCACTTGGGGCACAAAAATCTTGCTTTGCACAAGGAAGTTAGAATGTGACTCAAATCTAAAACTACATCGGCGAGGAAAAGAAGTGTAACTGAAGTACTTTCTGGTAAGATTTCTGATTGCTTACATCATGTAGGTATTGACATGAGGACATATTGTCGGTGGCTATTGACACAAAAATTGTTTGCTTCTGTGAGCACTGGCAATGGCGTAGAGATCTATTGTATATGTGGCATTGACACAAGCACTTGATGTGTCTGTGACATGAGTGCATTTACTGACCACATCCACAGACTTTACAAGAAAGGAATACTGTCTTCAACACAGCTGGTGTGTTGTAGATGTTTACTGGTCAGAAAAAGATGTCACAGTGGTGTGGTTTTCCTTTCACCAACTTCCAGGTTATATTTAGATTTAACTATATCAAAGTATCCAGTATATGAAACAGAGCAAACATACTACAGGATCCATTCTTGAATGTGTGGATGCTAAACCATAGCAGACACCTGATACATGTTGCTGATGACCTGCGCAGTTCTCTTGGGCTTTAGTGTGTGTGTGTGTGTTTTTACTGTGCTAACCCCTCTTCAGATCATATGGGTTGCAGGCAACTCATTCTTGCTAAAGAGTCCTCAAGAGTTTACACCTTAACCGACAATGCTGGGTGCGATTGACCCATACTCTGTGTGCTGCCATAATCTATCACCAGTCATTGAAGTAATGGTCGGCCATGACCTGCGTCATCAGAAGTGTATCGTTGAAGTAATGCAGTTCACATAAGTAAACACCTTCTTCCCTCCCCTTTTAATGCATATACACCAAAATCAGCTGACTGGGCTTTTGTCAGATTCTCCAAATTTCATTGGAAAATGTTTGTATAGTTCAGGAGATACAAGGATTTCAAGTCTCTGAGTCATGGGTGAGCTGGGAAACAGAGCAAAGGTTTATATGTATGTGCAGAGAACCAGTGGTGTTGGTTGACACTAACACAAGGACTCATTGTAGCATTCTTGGATATTGGTACATCACTCCTCTCTCTGCACATTGGCAGTGTGCCCATTGTACTGTGGACGTTTGCTCATGGACCCATTGTGATATGTGTAGGTATTGATACATCACACCTCTGTGCCCATTGATATGAGGACCCATTGTATCTGTGGGCATTGATTCAAGGACAGATTGTTGTGTGTGTAGATATTAATACATCACACCTCTCTGTGCATGAGGACCCATTGTATCTGTGGGCATTGATTCAAGGACAGATTGTTGTATGTGTAGATATTAATACATCACACTTCTCTGTGCAAATTGACATGAGGACCCATAACATCTGTGGGCACTGACGTAAGGACTCGTCGTTGTATGTGTGGATATGGATACATCACATAGCGCATCAGCACTAACACCCATGGTGGAAACTGACCAGATATCCCTCACCTTGTGTACCACGGACTCCAGGACCTGCTATGTCTCTGTGGGCAGGCGATGGGAGTCTACCTGTATGGGGAAGCCAGCATCTCCCGGTGCCCGGGTATCATCCAGCTTGCACGGTCCTGCTTTCAGCGGCTCAAGGATGACATGCCAGAGAGCGTTCGTGACACTGTGTCATCTATGCTGTATGGCACATGAGGTTAATGTTACTGATTGCGCTTACTGTTTCAGATGCTAGCACATGCCATTACTCAGGAATGTTAGTGTGGAGATTAAATCGAATGAATACTTTGCAGGAGTACTCTGTGTGTGTGTGTGTGTGTGTGTGTGTGTGTGTGTGTGTGTGTGTGTGTGTGTGATGAGATATTTTATGAGACTTTGTTGAAAATGTTTTATTTTGATGTGTTTTTCTTGTTTTTTGTGTGTGTGTGTATTGAACATGGATCGCGTATCTGAAGAACTGAAGGGGCACTCACTCCAGACCGTTAAACGATTTCTGGTCAGTCGATGGGAATTTGTGTAAGGCACATTCCAGGCAAGCTGAATGTACCAGCGGACACAACGTCCAGGATGGGTCAGATGCTCAGATATTCTGGCGCCCCCTTTATTTGCATTTGGATCATAGCGCTTTTTGTCGCATGAAGTACAGTGTTCGTGGTACACCTTATATTTTGTCTCCTGTGGGTGAGCGCCAGGTGGACAAATTTCTAGTTATGTTTTTAAAAGCCACTTTGTTTTGGGCGGTCCGTGGCTGTTTGCTTGATGACATATACTTTTGCTCATCTACCATGTGTTTGGTGTTTGTGGTACACCTTTTTATGATATAACTGTCATCTATTTGCACACGGCCATTAATGTTCTTATTTGGCCTTCTCATGCTCATAGTTAGACTTAGCCTGTGTACTCAGAGCATACGGCCCCTGTCTTTTAAGCAGCAATCGCTTGCATTTGGATGTAACATCTGATTGCTTGGGTCTTCTTCTTATCCTGATCCTGAGTCCATTTTATTTTTCGTATTTGGCTCTTGTTTACAAAGCCATGAGGGAGAGTGGGGACTATCCTTTAACCTCCAGGAGGAAGCCGAGACTTCGAGCCAGTTGGCTACTGGGCGCTGAGCTGTGGGATGAGCTATGGTCAGTATCGTGCATATGTGAGTCTGGGGATTGGACTGGTTTTTCGGGTGAGAGAATTCCTGTCGTCGCTTTCGATATTCAGGCATTTGTTTGGACAGGTAAGGATGAAGAAAAGAAGTCTTACTACTGAAAGTAGTTTTATGATATACTTACTTGTCCAAACACTTGGACCTCCCTCCCCCTGCTCGGTGGAACAGAGGCAAAAACTGAAGTCAGTCACTCAGGTTGCAGTATTGTGAACTATGGGAGGTTACTCCTGTTGGCTTGTTGATTATAAAGAAGAATTAATTCTCCGCTCTCCATTCTTAATCTTTTTATGGCAACCCTGATGTATGGCGTTGTTCCACGCCTAGTGGAGAGAAGGCATGTGTATGGACAGGTGGGCATATCAGAAAACTACTTTTAGTAGAAAACTTCCGATCAGACAAGCTATATCGCACGGCAGAAGAGCTTGCAAGATTTTATGATAACTTAAAGATTACAAGTCCTCCACCCCCACCCCCACCCCCACCCCCCACCTTCTACTACCCATACCTGACCATCTGTAGCCCAAATGAAATCTAGGAAAGGGACATGTACGTGATTTCTTGAGGTGGTCCCCTACCTCACATCGACATAATCCACAGGTAGGCCTATTAGAGGTTCACCTTAATACACTCTCATCAGCAATGCTCCCATTCAGTCGTCCCTCCTCCCCATCATCAAAAAAAAAGCTCCTAAAGGAATGGGAGGCACCTCTCTCATATCTGGTGCTGCTGGAGACTTAACTGGAGGTCGGAAATTTTGTTCTGCCAGGAATTTGTTCTCATTCCACTATGGGTCATACATGCCATTTAGTCACAAAAACCCTAGTAAACTGGCCGAAGCTTTCATAGGTTTCAGATTGGAAGCATAGGTTGCCAAATGGAGAGTATGATGAAAACTCCCATGTCAACATATCCACGGAATCTGGACACAGGTGTTTCATACAAACAACAACAACAAAAAAACAAGATCAGTAAACTCTCAGGACAATGTCCTTCAGCCAGTATTGCCATCAACGGGAAGAAAGTGACTGTACTGTTAGACACTGGTAGTGAAGTCACCAAAGTTACAAGTATCTGGGCAGAAAAGAACTGTAAATTTCGCCGTATGTCACCATGCTTTTTGGAAAGGCATAAAGTCATGCCATACGTTGTGGGTATTCTAGGACTCATGCTTGGCAGAAGGACCAAAGTCTTGCCTTAATTAGTGCTCCCAGGATTCCATGCGTTTTCTGAGGGAATACAGTCATGCGATAGTTTCATTGTATGTTTATTCCGATGCTTTTCGACAAAACCAAATCCTTTTTGGCACAGATGTGGTGCCATGCTTTATTGACAAAGTCATAAACTGTTGTGGTGACAGGCTAAACACTGACTCGGTTATTAGTGAAAATCGTGACTGGGTCATGTAATACGAACCTGCGGTGAAGAACAAACAAGTAGGGTAACTCTTGCTCCCATGATGAAATAGATACACGCCTGTAACTCCAAACGAATGCTGCTTACGACACCGAATTGCCTTGCAGACATGACAGCACAGAGCACAAAGGACAAGCAAGGAAACATTCCCAAACA
This sequence comes from Conus canariensis, assembly GCA_033310375.1. NCBI lineage: Eukaryota > Metazoa > Mollusca > Gastropoda > Neogastropoda > Conidae > Conus > Conus canariensis. Next base: position 21,568,705 of record CM065726.1, read on the forward strand.
GGATGTTCCAAGTTTGCCTGTATACCTCGTAGTGGACACATCTACACCACAACAACTGGAGAAATGAACAAATACAAATTAACATTTATTGAAGACTGGTACAGCCTTTCCGATCTTAAAGAAAGTTAGACAAGAACACAGCCGAACAATAACAAACACAGGTAACCTCGATTTGACTGAAATGAAATGAAATCTTACATGAAACAGAGAACAATAAACAGTAAATAACAAATAGGTAGGATAACTCTTGCTCCGATGATAAAATAAATGCATGCCCATAACTCCAAAAGCATGCTGCTTTCGACATCGCATGGCTTTGCCGATATGACAGCACAGAGGACAGGGAATAAACAAGGAAACGCCCCTACCCCCCCCCCCCCCCCCCCCCCCCCGCAAAAAAAAAAGAAGAAAAAAAGTTCCAAGCTTGCGTATGTACTCCGCACTGGACACATCTGCACAGCAACAACTGGAGAAATGAACAAATACTAACATTTATTGAAGACTGGCACAGCCTTTTCGATCTTAAAGACAGTCAGACAAGTACACGGACGAACAGTAACGAATACAGGTAACCTCCATTCGACTGAAATGAAAGGAAATCTTAAATGAAGCAGGGAACGATAAACAGTAAATAACCAACAGGCAGGGTAACTCTTGCTCCCATGATGAAATATATACATGCCCTTAACTTCCATACCGCCATTGCGGTGAAGGTCAAAGACGAGAAGACTGCAGTATCAAACTGGTTGTCACGAACGGGGCTGAGGTGCCCTAATCTTATATTTACTTTGTCCATTTTCTCTGCCCTGGCGTTTCTCTCCCGGAAGGCGAATTCCAGTTCTGCCGGTTATCTGCTTCAGTTTCCCCAGCCATGCTCTATTGGCAGCCCGGTGTCGTTGCCGACATCCACCGTCTGGCTGAGTGATGTTGCCGGTTTCCTCAGCTTCTCCCTCAGGTCCACGGTGCTGGGCCACGTTTCCTGTCGTAGAATGTCAAAGATGGGTCACTGGAGAAATGGGCTGGCGTCTGTGTACCAGCGCCACATGGGAACTCACCTGTGTGAGAAATTTTCAGCCTGTACAGACGCGGAAGGAGCTGTCAATGCATAGTGGTTATGAACTTACAATGTCTTGCATCGCCAGCTTCTCCCCCCTCCCCATCCCTTTGACCTCTGCCCAGTCTGATGTGCAAGAAGTCCACAAAGGTAAGGCATTCACCAAAAAATCCAGATACTTCCTCCCGTCACCACATCCGTGCCTACTCCACAGCAACCAAAAATATATCTAACCCTCAACTATCACCATCCTACTCTGTAGCATTTCCCTGACCATATCCCGACCTAGAGGTCTGCTGATTCCAGCTCTCGTCAAAACACTTCTTCAGAAGTGCCACCCTCTGACCCGAAAGCTCACAACTTGGCCACTATTCCTTGAAGTGGTCAAAATGGTGGAGGAAAGATACTGGCCACAAATCACCATGGAAATCAATGAACTGATCGTCTCTGAAAATTCCAGTCCAGTCGTTTTGAGAACAGAAATGCCATGCACGCAATTTGATAAGACCACCGGCCTAAAACAGCTATTGTAAGAACTGTTATCAAGATGATCACGGGTCTCCGTGACAGAGAAATGACCTTGGTTATCCACAGGCAGGCTCTCGTCGCTTGAAGACATCTGGCGACAAATTGCCTGCCTAGGCTTCCACCTCCCACATCCCATCTCAGATACTTCAAGAAGTACAGGTACACTTCAAAGAGCATCTGGCCTGTAAAATTACCACAGAAAACAGCCCTTACGTAGCACTCATCGGCATCATCCATGAGAAAGATGGCTCTATCTGTCAGTGACCGACTCCATAATGCCAACACCCACTGGAGACACCTTTCCTCTACCTAGAATTCAAGAATTCTTGGATTGTTTTGTTAGGTTGCGATCCTTATCCATCCATGCTTTTTCATCAAATCGCAAGGCATCCTAGCGACCAACGCAAGACGGCTTTCATCACTCCAAAGGGGCTGTATACATCTCCTGCTACCTTCTGGAGACTAATGCAGACCACGATGCCTTACTTCATATCCCAGTTCCTGCTGGTATATCCGGTTGATCTGCTGGTGTATTCAAAATTATACGAAGAACGCCTAGAAGACATGGTCCGCCTACTGCCGCGAATCACTGAAATCCAGCTGAGGCTATAAGTCAACGAATTCAGTGCCTTCGACATCAGGTCACACCATCTCGGCAGAAAGCGTTAGTTTTGAAGACAGAGAGACTGAAGTAAAAAAAAAAGATCGTTCCCAAGAGAATGTCAAATGTTCTGACCTTTCTAGGGTTTGTTAGTTCTGTAGGCGTTTCATCCAGTATTGTGCAGAAATTGCAGCCCTCTTACATGGCATTGTAATCAACTCAAACATCTACCAGAAGAGGAAGTCTGTTGGTATTTCCAGGCATTTGAATCAATGCCATCAAGAAGCATTCAACTTGCTTAAGATGACGCTCACGACCGCACTTGTCTCGGGCTTCGCCGATTTCATAAAACCAGCCATCCTGGAGACAGACGCATGTCATGAAGGAGTCGGTGCAGTCCTATCCCGAGATCAAGATGGACGCTGCACAATCATGGCCTGTGCAAGCCGATGGCTATGCCCAAAAGAGAAAAACCAGGCCAGCTATTCAGGCATTTATGTTAGAAGTGCTAGTAATGAAATTGGACATCACTGAAAAGCTTAGAGACTATCTAGCTGGGTCTCAGTTTAGGGTGCTCGTAAGCAACAACCCGCTATCCTACATCCCTTGGCACATTGGAACAACGATGAGCAGGTCAACTGGTCCAGTTAAAATTAGAAATTCAATACATTCTAAGAAAAGCTAATTCTGTAGATGTCGTGTCCTGGTTCCTTCACACCCTCCACTCTCAACGGCTATTCCCCTTTGATTCGCACCTTTCTGTCATAAGTAGTTCATGACCCAGTCTGATCCCGAATTCACAGAAACTCTACGGAACCCTTTCTTCATTCCAAAATGTCCATCTGAACTCCGATTATGTCAAGATCCGATTGTGTCCCCTGTCTTGAAACACTAGCGAGATAACCTCCAGGCGGTCGAACTCATAGCCTCAAGCATTTTCCATGCCTCTTCCCTTACGATAGTAATATATATTGGTGTTATTAAGACCAGCAACACAGGGTTACCAAACAGCTGGTGTCTGCCTTATTAAGACCAACAACACAGGGTTACCAAACAGCTGGTGTCTGCCTTATTAAGACCAACAACACAGGGTTACCAAACAGCTGGTGCTGCAGACAAGTGTAAATCCTGACGTCCTCTACGCAGCGTCTCACGTCAAGGTGCACTGGCCCGACATGCACCTTGACGTGAAATGCTGTCTTGACGCCTGTGAACGCTGCACCATGGGGCAAAAACCATTGGTCACCACAACCAGAGTGTGATCTTGTGATCATGCCCCATGATCACATGAAGTCCTGGTGACGGTAAGGAGATTACGGGAGCTTGTGGAGTCTGTAAGCGGAGATCACAGACAACGCGGAAGTGGTTGGAGCTAATTTCTCGCGCGCGCGACACAGAGGTAGACTGGACGACTTTTTCCTGAAGTCAGAACTTCACCTAGCCAATTATATAATGGCTATGGTTGGGCTGAGAAACTGTCTAGTCTAAAGCGAACATGTTTTGTAGATCTGGGTGTTTGTTTCTTTGTTTTTGATGCATTTGGGTAGTGGGGCTCATTGAAAAAAAAATTCACATGATAAAGAATAATAGTACTGGCAGTGCCGCCGTTGGCTAAATCAAGAATAATAGTAGCCTACTGGTAGTGCTGCCGTTGGTTAAATCAAGAATAATAGTAGCCTACTGGTAGTGCTGCCGTTGGTTAAATCAAGAATAATAGTAGCCTACTGGTAGTGCTGCCGTTGGTTAAATCAAGAATATAGTAGCCTACTGGTAGTGCTGCCGTTGGTTAAATCAAGAATAATAGTACTGGTAGTGCTGCCGTTGGTTAAATCAAGAATAATAGTACTGGCAGTGCTGCCGTGGTTAAATCAAGAATATAGTACTGGCAGTGCTGCCGTTGGTTGGATCAAGCAAGTCAGGAAATTACAACAGGAACACTGAATCAGCAGATTTATTCTTAGCACCAGCGAGAGTGTGACAAATCCACCAGAAACGGACAACATGTTGTGGTGATGGAAAAAAACAACAACCAACCCCTAGCTGAACAGCTTCAAGCGAAATGTGAAGTGTGGGGTAAGTGGTGTTAAATGCAAGGTAACTTTGCCAAATCGTCCCTGTATACGACAGCATTATCTCCAGAAGATGAGCGCGTGGGAACGATTTGACAGAGTGTTCGTGTGATGCCAGGTCGACAGACATTCCCTCATCACCTCTGAGGACCAGTTGACTGAGCATCAAACGAGGAGATGAGGTCTTTGCATGCCGGGCAGAGGAAAGAGGGAGGATTGAACTAATGAAATTTGGAGAAATTATATGGGCATATTTGGTGCGTGCCACACACGTATTTACAGTCAGGACTGCAACAGGCATACGGCTGGTAACGATAGCAGGACTGCGTCGTCGAGTTGCTAGCCGGTGGGGCATCATGTCAGGGGTCCGTATGGAAACTATACTTTCGATGGGCCTCTCTCATTTAACTGCCGACTCGGCAAGGTCATTTCTATGTTAAACCATGCCGCAGCCTCTGCTCACCTCTCATGAGCGAGTTCACGATCAAGAGTCAAAGTTGCAGGTGTGACAACAAACAGTTCACTGCGGCAATGCTCATAAGTGCGAGAAACACTGCACTCACTTTCTCAAGAGCCGTCTTCCTGTCAACAATCGCTGAACACAGCGTTTTGCACATGCACACGAAAGTTGAAAGGAAAGATGGATGGCGGGTTTGCATACTTTAAAAGAGAAAAGTATGCTTAAATTAAAATCGAAAACACAGACAGTCTGATGTGAAATGGGGCACCGAGATAAATCTATTGTGAGGAAAGATTTTCCGTAGAACCCCTTCACGCATAGTAGCTTCTTTCCCTCAAAGATTAAGTTAAGTTTAATTGTTGAAGTAATGAAAATACTACAAAAAAAAAAACAAAAAAAAAAAGCCATCAGAACAGCCTACTGGACACACATGCAGAACTTTTTCATCGACCAAAACTGGAATACGCTTGCTGCGTTTGGGACCACCTCAGCGACACGTATATTAAGAACTTGGAGGCCGTCCAACGTCGAGTTGCGAGTGGGTATGCCAGAGACAGAGGAGAACTTCCAATGTGGACAACATGCTGACCAGCTGAAATGGCCTTCACTGTTTTCTGGAAGACAAAAGGCACGCTCTACACACTCCGAGTTTCGTGGCAAATTGTTCTCCATAGAGATCTCTGGTACGCCCCGTGCCCAGACTCAGGCAGATGTCGAGTCCGCCTCATCAGCTTCCAGTCCTACCCTGTTGCCTCCTGCAGAACGGACAGCCAGAAATTCTCTCTCTCTCTCTCTCTCTCTCTCTCTCTCTCTCTCTCTCTCTGCCTGTTGTAGAGTCCAATGCGCTCCCAGAGGAGGCTGTATCTACATCCTCTGTGGAGCCATTCCAACATTAAATCTGATCCAGCATTTTGTTCTGCTATGTTTGGTAAAGTGCGACGCTTTGTTGGCTTTGGCATGGCTCTAGGTCACGTCTCGGGCTGTGCTACGGCGCCATTTATATGGGGCCGGAGAAACGTCTAGCCAGCCAGCAGCTCTACATATAACGGTTCTCTTTCCCGTGGGTAGTCGTGTGCCGTAGGATCTGCTTTTATTTTTGTTGCTGATTTTATTTGTTTTCTCTCCTTTTTCACCCCCATATGTGCGAAGTAATTTTCATGTTGTGTCTTCTGAAAGAAGAAGAAGAAGAAGATGGTGATGATGATGATGATCTCAATAAAGCAATTTTAAAACTGGGGGAGAAGGACACATAAAGAAATATTCCCGTGTGTGTGTGTGTGTGTGTGTGTGTGTGTGTGTGTGTGTGTGTGTGCGTGCGCGCGCGCGTGTGTGCGGGAGAGGGGAAGGACATCATGAAAAACACTCAGCAAACGTGCAATACAAATGCTCAAGAACACAGAGCGGGAAGATTCAGCGTGCTTGGCGTAGAAATTCTTCCTCTCTCATTACGTGTCAACAGATGGCGTAATCAAAAAAGAAAGAAAGAAAAAAAAAAAAAGGGTGGGATGTGTATGTGGAGGGGAGGGAGGGGGGGGGGGGGGTCACACAAAGGGGGCGTTACGATGTTCAGTTGAACGACTGCCATCCGAACATAGCTGCTGTGAGAAAGGAAATCGGTATTTCTTGGCTCTAATTTCAGAATGCTAAAAACAGGAGTGCACGGCTTTTTAATTCCTGAAAACAGATTCTGAAGCGCAATCTTAAACATACTTTCTTTAAAAGTGTGTATTTACTTAACGGGGAAAAAAAAAAAACAACTAGCGTGTGTGTGAAATCATAGTGTACAAATACGCACAAACTCTAACCTCATGAACGTTTTCGATTTAATGAGTAAACTGCTGTAGTGTCATCAAGGAAGGAGAATATCAGCCTATATCAGAGGATACCAGGCAGGCAATCTTCAAAAAGACGCGTAGAACAGTAATATAACACCACCTAATCTGTACATTGTCTTCAGTGGTGTGTAGTCTTGCTGTTGTTTTTTTTATCCTCTGCCCACGATTGGATTACCGTGGATCTGTACAGTTCCCTGTAGTCAGCTATGAACAACAGGGTTGACAACGTGTTTGTGGCCAGTCATGTCCCTCTTGCTGTCCAAGACTTCTTTAGTCTGCTTCAGGGAAGTCGGCTTTCCACTGTAGGCTTACCCTACAGAATGGCCTTAGACAGGAAGACCAGCCGGCTAATGGCTTCAGGGAAGTCGGCTTTCCATTGTAGGCTTACCCTACAGAATGGCCTTGGACAGGAAGACCAGCCGGCTAATGGCTTCCCGCCGGACCTTGCTCTTCACTCTTTGCATCGTTCGTTTTCGGTAAGTGAGCTGAGTCTTGAGAAAGAGTTACGCTAAGTTAGGGTAGGAAATTGAAAACAAACAAAATCATCACAATCAACAACATGAACATGACTTTCTGCAATGAATTTTATTCATCCCCGACGTCTGCCGCATTTCAAGGAAGAAGATGATGTAGTTTCGACAAATGATACAAACAAACATTAAAAATCTTCTAACAAAAGATTTTTGGAGACATCAGAGTTTGAAGGTTGCACTGAAGAATTAGAAAGATCTGGCGCACAGCACAGGAAAGATCGACTTAGGAAAAAAAAACAAAAAAAAAAACCCAGACAGCAGGCAAGAGGTAAGACATATGTTGTACTATCCTACACCCAATAGTAACAACTGTGCACATGCTTATAATGCCACAATATACAGACCCCTTCTTGCTCCCCCCCTTCTTCCCCCCCCCCCCCCCCCCCCCCCCCCCCCCCCCCCCACCCCATTCTGTCCCGACACTTCATTGAAACTAAAGGTTAAGCAGAGTTTCTGCAAGCTAGCGTTAACAAATTTCAACGGACTGCCCGGACTTTTTCAAGACCTAATGTCTTACTCCGGGACCCTCATTTTCATTAGACATAGCTGAAACTTTGCTCACACACACACCACACACACACACACACACACACAACACACACACACACACACACACACACACACACACACACACACACACACACACACACACACCACCACACACACACACAATGTTGTGAAGTAAAAATTCGTCTGCTTTACTCCTGCTGTCAGGACTATCTGATACCAATGATGATAGCACTTTATTTTCGTGTGGCATTAACTCTATAATTAATCTCTCCGCAAATTTAAACACGTACTTTTTGCATGAACAGTTTGCACAAAATTCCGGGACCTTCCCCAGGACAAGAAAAACCCATACTTTTTCCCAGTAGTTTTCAAGCCCTGGAAAAGGCCAGGAGAAAAACCCATACTTTTCCCCCAGTAGTTTTCAAGCCCTGGAAAAGGCCATTTTAAACTTCACAGACTTTCCAGGATCCAAAGACTCTGCAGGCACCTTGGACATAAACTGCAGAAGAAAGCAATCGTTGTAGACTGTGTCATTCCTACCACTATTGCTGCTACTGCATAGTGTGTTTCTTTCACCATGATTGCTGACTGGAATATGTGCAATCCGACTATTCGTATGTGCGGACAGTTTCAAAACTTGTTCTGATGAATCATCAAACCCTGTATGAATTGCTTTATTTACTGAGTATTGAGTCTGACCGGTAATTCGATAAACTCCCACAGGAGTTTGTAGGGGAAAAAGACAAGGCTCGTAGGTTTAGAGAAAGAGTCTCTTTAATACAATGTTTCACTTCTTCGTGAAGTTTGCCGTACTGTGATGTAAAGTGATGGTTTGTAACAACTACACAGACATTGAGACAGAGTTGTCATCCTGGGGGATGTTTTCACTCAATACACTATTCAAACCTAACTGATCTGTGTCAGGTATGTGAAAATTTACCGTCTACTTCTCTCTGTCTCTGAAAGCTCACCTGCTGTCGCCTCCCCTCCACCTGTAGCAGACTGATCCGGAGCACCGCAGCGGACCCAACTCAAGAACTCCTTTCTGAATTTCGTTCCAGTGAGGCAGTAGAGAAGAAAATTCACTGAACTGTTGGTAAACCACAGAAGAAACGTCACTGCGTATGCCAGCTCCTTCTGGGCGATTAATCTGGGGTTCTGCGTCACCTGAACGTGTGCGTGGTTATACCACAACAAACACACACACACGGGCATTGTCAGAAGCAGGAACGTGCAGGATAAAGTCAAGATCATGACTGAGGTCCTGGAGGCAGTTTTCTTGCGACTGTCGCTGGCCTGGACGGCTTTAACTCCGGAGACACCATGGACAGCCAGGGAAGTCGTGGAGGTCGCCTTGAACAGTGTCAACGACAAGATGACGTCACACACAAGTAGAACGACAGAAGGCAACAGGGAAGAGACGCACATGTCGACCCATGTGAACACACGTCTGTAGAACTGGGCGTAGCCGGTGGAGCCGAAGATACATCTCTGGTCTCGCGACAGGACAATACCCAGCAGGAAATGAGAGTGGAGGGCAAAGGCAGTGGTGACGAGAGCCGCGATGGCGACCCACGTTCTTCGCACCGTGCACATCACCCGTACCTTGTGCGGCCAAATGACCGCCACGGTTCGCTGCCCCGTCACACCCGTGACCAGCCAGGCAGAGAGAGTGTTGCTGACGTACACTAGCCAGGAACGAATCTTGCACGAGACTGTGTGCAGGGTTTGCAGGTCCACGTCGAATAAGTAGCGTACCCATTCAGTTAAAGTTGCCGCATACAATAGAACCAAGTCCGACACGGCAAGGGACATAAGAATGGCATGCTGAGAAGAGTTGTGATCCTTGATACGGCGCATGACAAAGATGGTTGCGATGTTTCCGAAAGACCCCAAAACGAGGAGAAAGATGGGGTAAACTTTCCACAGCATCATGGCTGCTTGATACTCCACGAACTGGCTGGGGTTTTCATCTGGCCGGTGTGTAGATTCAGTGCTGTTTTCTATTCCAGAAAAACCATCTGTGATATCGTTTTCCATATCTGCTGCCTGCTGATACGAAAAAAAATTCTGCCAATGTAAGGTAAAGATAAGATCAGATGATATATGATTAACTTTATTATCTCCAAGGAGACACTTTTCTCCCAATGCAACAGTTATTTACAAAAATGGATCGAACATTGATTATGTATGTAACGAGTAAAAAGTAAATTGTAAGACATTCGAGGTTTAACATAAACTTAGGCCTACGCATCGTACTATCACAGTACCTCTTAAATATACAGATCGTAAAATATAAGTTTCAAGAAAAGAATCAAAATTGAAGATGAAAATCAAATAAAATACTAACGGAGATGCAGGAACAGCGCCTTTCCCATGCATAGTCCCTCCAGTACCCACCCACCCATCCACCGTTTCAACAACGCACGCACCCACTCACCCACCCACACACACACACGCACGCACGCACGTACGCACGCACGCACGCACGCACGCGCACACACACACACACACACACACACACACACACACACACACACACACACACACACACACACTGCCTATCTGCCTTATATCTCTGCGAGTTTCTCCTTTTTTTTTTTTCTTCTTCGCCTTCGTTTGCTGCATTGAAGAAAGTCAATATTCCGCTAGTTATTGACGACGTTAGAACAGCCGCCAGTTACATGCATCATAACGTTAATGAGCTTTTTCCACAAACGAAACGCCATGTTGACACTGATTTCGTACTTGCAGCTCAAAGAATGCTTCATTTCACTGAACTGGCACATTTGTATCAGTATGCTATGCCGTCTGTTGATCAAATCACAAGTGCAAAGACAGCCAGCTGCACGATACACTCGCACAAGAAGCGGGAGACTCTCAGATTCCTGAGTTAACTTATCATAGAAGCAAGAATGTCATATACGCTGTAAAAATTTCTCCATTCCCTCTATAAATCAGGTTTTTTTTCGATCTCCATACTTGGAATGTAGTAAAATACTGTAGACGAATAAGAGTTTGGCTTTTTCTGAGAAGAACAGTCGAAGGATATAGGCCTACAATTAGCAGTTAATTACTTTGAATTAACTGTGAAGAAAAGACCGCAGAATCAGTACGTAGGCCTACAATAGTGGTTAGCTGAAGTAAATTAGAATGAAACCTTTCGTGATAACAGAATTAAACCAAAAAAAAAATCACTTTGAACAATATCTGTCCATTCTGCTAGATTAACCAGTGGTTTGCTAAAATACACAACTTTGAATCACAGGCTTCTGTCCAGAGAGGCTGTTTATCTAGTATTAACAGACAAGACGGAAAATGCAACACATGTTATTCCGATGATTAAGGTAATGAATTTCACCTCTTGTTTCCTTGTTCTTATTTTAGTGAGAGTCGTAAACAGATAATAAAACCATATTATCATAAGCACCCTAACTTTCAAATGTTTTCATCGCACGATCCATTTATAAATGCAAAGTTTCCCTCCCACAGTTAGAGTGTGAGCATGCATGTGTGTGAAAGAGTTATTTATTACCGCTTTTTTTTTTTTTTTTGTTGTTGAAGGTTTCAGTTTATTCACAAACGGAACATAAGGGGAGTGGGGGGGGGGGGGGGGGGGGGAGGGATGGAACAATACAAAAAATACAATCAAATTCAAGCACGTTAGGTCGTCATGAAGCCACATCGAGGAAATACAATAATTTCATGATCAATCTGCTAATGCACAGTAACAAACGCTTTACAGTCCCTGGGCTATATAAGTTTATGGTACCATGAACATAAGTTCAAATGATGATAATAAATTTTACAGTTTACAATACATGAATACCAAGCTTTCCTTTATAACAAGAACTTTGCTCACAAATTTAAATGATGACTGTATAGTGATTGTCATATTTTGAACAATTAAGTAGTGGGGGAAAACAAATGCAGGCTAACAATTCTTCAGTTATTATAGTAATGACTTGGCAAAGATTTGATCTTTTAGGGAAAAAAAAGTCATATTTTGAGCAAGATTTCCTTTTCAGCCACACTGATGTCAGAACATTAGTAATAAGGAAGTTCGTGATAGTTAGGTTGCTTCTAAACGAAGACTCCCATTGCAACCAGCACTCGTATCACATGTCTTTTTTTTTTTTTTTTTTTTTTTTTAAATGAAGTTTTTCTTTAATCTGTAATAATAAAGGGTATATACGATTCCCATATTTTTTCAAATCGTGTCAGGCAATTAATTTTGGCTATATATTCTTCAATTTTAATCTTTCCTGATAGTCGTTTCCTAAATACACTGCACATTGGAACACATTTGTTTTGTTTACATTGAAAAATAAACCATTTCACAAACAGAATCATTCTTTCAAATGCTTCGTCATTTTCAATCTGTTTATCAGTACCTAAAATTACGAAATTTTCGGTCAAATTTAACGTCATTTTGCATTTTTCATTAATTTCTTTGATGAGTTTAGTCCAGAATGATTTGATCATATTACATCCCCAAAATAAGTGTCTTATACATTCCTTTTCTGTATGGCAAAACGTACAAGAGTTATCGCCAACCACACCCATTTCTTTCAATATAATATTTGTACCAAGAATTTGATGTACGATCCTCATTTGAAACCATTTCAATTTCACTTCAGAAATTTTGTGTATCTTTTTGAAAACGTTTTGCCAAACTATTTCGCCTTCCAATGTATTATTCCATTTTTTACAACAGTTAGGAGCTGGGCTATCGTCTATTAATATGCGATAATAAAGGTTCATACCTTTACAACTCGATAAAATCGTTTTTAGGGCGCATGGAAGGTCAGACTTGCTATTATTTTCTAAAGCTATATTATGTTTAATCATATATTGTCGAGTACATGATAGATATCCACCGTACGTCAAAAAATCAATGCTGACCTGGAAACGACGGTTGAATTCAGCTAAAGACAAAAATCTTCCGTCTACATTCACAAAATCTGCAATGCAATGAACGGCATTTTCTATCCAGTTCGTTGATTGAATAACTTTGTTTCCACGTTTAAAGCGTTCATTGTACAGGAATGGTTCGGCTAGTAAATCTGTACTTGTTTTAGGCTGTACTTTCTTCCAAAACAGTTGATATGCACTGAAAACATGTTTCCAAAATAGGTTATCTGTTTTTTTTAAGATTAACACACAATGGTCCGTACATATCTAGTTTATTTAATATGGGATATAACTGGGTACAAATACTTTTCCAGTTATGCTTAGAATAATACAATTTTCGTATCCATGTGATTTTAGCAGACATTAAATATGTTTTAACTTCAGGTACATTCAAACCACCATCTTTTACACTTTTAACTGTTGTCTTCCTGTTAATTTTGTCTTATTTTCCATTCCACACAAATCTGAAACACACTTTCTGAAGATCTGCCATGAAATCATCGGGTGGGTTAGGCAACAAAATCCACAGATGTATCAGTTTTGAAAGAATCAAAGATTTCAGAACAGCCACCCTTCCCAGCGGAGTAATATTTCTCTTGGACCAAATTTTAAACAGTGCTACCACTTCTTCAAATTTATCATTATAATTAATTGCCTCGCAATGCTTTAGATCGCTTGTTAGCCAAATTCCCAGAATCTTAAAGCTGTCTGAGTTCCAGTTTATTTTCAGATGTGGTAAATACCTTTTAGTTGATTTTCTCATGGATCCTAGCCATATTGCTTGAGTTTTATCTACATTGACGTGTAATCCAGAGTACTGTCCAAATATTTCCACCGTTTGCATACTTTGTTCAAAAAATTTTCTGTCTCCTATGTTCATTAACTGAGTGTCATCAGCGAACTGACAAATTTTATGGTCTGTTTCATTAATAAAAATCCCCTTTATATCTTTGTTTTCACGAATCATTATTGCCATTATCTCAGCACATAAAATAAATAAATAAGGAGAGATGGGGTCCCCTTGTCTACATCCGCGTTGGACAGTCAACCATTCCGTTACCTGACCATTGACTATAACAGTCGACTTTGTGTTTTTGTAAAATGTTTGAATCCACCTTAATCCTTTCTCAGAAAAGCTAAATGCTCTAAGAACTTTATACATAAATTCCCAATTTAAAGAATCAAATGCCTTCTCAAAATCTAAACAAATCAACACCCCAGGTAAGGATTTAGCTTTCAAATAGTGAATTAAATCATAAACAAGCCTTACATTATCACCAATATAACGGTTTGCCATAAAGCCTGTTTGATCCTCGTGAATGATTGAAGGTAATACAGCTTTAATTCTATTGGCGATACAAGATGAACCAATTATATATATAACGTTAAGTAAGGAAATGGGTCTCCAATTTTTTATATATTGTTTAGGTTTGTCGTCCTTAGGTATGCAGCCTATTATTCCTTCTCTCTGGGTATGGGAAAGTTCCCCATCTTTCAAACTATCATTTAGTGCTCTCACAATAAAAGGGCCAAGGTCTTTCCAAAAGAATTTAAAGAATTCAGCATTGAATCCATCTGTCCCTGGACTTTTATGATTTGCCATATTTTTCAAAGCAAATGCTGCCTCATCAAGTGTAATGTCACCTTCCAGTGATTGTGCTTCATCTAGTGTTAATTTAGGTATATCATTAATTAAATTCTCAATTTGACATTCTTTCACTTTTCTTTCAGAATAAAGTGTTTGAAAAAAAGAATGCACTTCCCTTCGTATTTCACATTGGTCTTGCAACACATTCCCATCTTTATCCACAAGATTAGTCATTGTTTTGCTCACATAATTCCTTTTCTCTAGCGAACAAAAATACGGTGTGATCTTTTCCCCTTCTGCAATCCATCTGGCCCAAGATCTTATCATTACCCCTTCCATTTTCTTTTTACGCAATGCTTCGAGTTCATCATTCTTATGTTTTAATAATTTCAGATCTTCATCAGTTTTACGTTCAATTTTCTCTAAACGCTGTGTCTTTAATACACGTATCTTCCCTTTGTTGATCGACTTTCTTTTTCATGGTAGCGAAAGCAATGGTTTTGGCACGGATTTTCATCAGCAGAAAGTCCAGAAAAATGTTGTCCGGAATGGTAAACTGAATATCAAATGCTGAATTACTTTCTAACATATTTTCGTTCGTGTCTACAACTGCATACTCTCTTATGACAGAATGAATGAGTTCCTTAGTTTCCTTGACATATTGACTATCCCTTAAAAGTGAACTGTTAAACTTCCAAAACGTATTTCGTTTTTCAGTTTTACCAAACTTGAGTTGCAAATAAACCATTGAATGGTCTGTCCTGTAACCCGGGTGAATGTCTATTTTATCTACATACCAGATTAGGTAGTCGGATAAAAGGAAAAAATCAAGTCTACTCTGCTTAAGCGGATTGGGTTTTCTCCATGTGTAACGCTTGGCGTTAGGGTTTTCGTCTCGCCAAATATCTGTCAATTCTAACTCCGACATCATTGCTTCTACTTGTTCCTTTGCTTTAGGATTATTTATTTGCTTGTAATTGTAATAATCTATTCTTGGATCCAGAACCAAATTCCAGTCGCCAACCGCAATTACATTTTTGTTATTGTATTTTTTAATTAGAACTGTTAAATGTTTATAGAAGTTGGGATCATCCTTATTGGGACCATATACATTTACCAGAATGATTTTTGTGTTCATGGTTCTAAAACATACAATAATATAATTACCATTGTCGTCTCTTACAACTTCATCGATCGTGAATTCAAAATTGTTGTTAAACATGACCGCTACACCTCTAGAGTTTGATTTATATGAGGCAAAATAGCATTTATACCCCCATTCCGAATAAACATATTTTTCCAATTTAGGTTCTATGTGGGTATCTTGTAAGCAATATATCGAGAACTGTTTCTGCCTCAAAAAATGAAAAACATCCCTTCTTTTCTGTGTGTCTCCCAATCCTTGACAGTTTTGTGAAACTATTTTAACTGTGTCCAACATTGGCTTGCAACAGAGTTACCCTTGTGCTGACATGAACACTGTATATACCACAAATAATCCAGGCACTGTACAATGAAACAAAAACACACGCCAGGCTTCCATTCAAGACGCTCGGCCCCCCCCCCCCCCATCAGCTCAACACACACAAAAAGAACAAAAAAAGTATGTACATAAATACATATGTAAAATGATATAGTACATTATGACAAAGCACCCAAAAAATCATATTTTAAGTTGACAACCCTCCCTGGGCAGACACCCGACATGTAATTAAATCAAAAACAAGGAAGTCAAAAAAGAATGTTCATAAGTGCAAATCTCAGCCATTCGTGTATAAACTGTCTTATAATTACATTCTGTCGATTCGCTGTTCGATCCACATGCACAGAATGGTATTTATCAACACTTGGTTAGGTTGAACTGAATGAATATGAGTAAAGGCAATATCCACATTTATCCCCACAGGCCTCTCCGCATGAACCACAAAAAAGCAAGTCACTCCAAACCGCCATTTACTCAAGGGTATGACACCTAAGGAAATTGATTCCTCGCATCCACACGGATGACCCCGCGGAGGCAAACACAGACACTGCTGAGATATCTCTAGAAAAGCAATCCTTATGTATCTTTTTTTATTTTATCAATCATGGACAAAGATAGAAAAACGGCGGAGAGCGCACTTGGTAGATAGTTGGGTAGTGGGAAGATAGGTGCTGGGGATGGAGAGGAGGTGGAGAAAAGGGAGAGGGAAGGAGGGAAGGATCGGGAGATGGGGGTGTGGAAGGGCCGGGTGCTGAGTATGGAAAGGATTGGAAAAGAGAACGTGAACAGAGGGCAGGGAGGGATAGGTAGAAAGGAAAAAGATGGGAAAATGGGGAGAAAGAGAGAGATGGAGAAGGGGGAGCAGACAGACGGATAGACTGACAGACAGACAGAGTCAGAGACAGAGACAGAGAGAGAGAGAGAGAGAGAGAGAGAGAGAGAGAGGGGGGGGGTGGGGGAGGACGGAAGCCGAGGAAGCTTGAGGGCTGGGGTAAATGCCGCAGAAGGGGATATGCGTGGGAGGGGGAAAGAGGGAGAGGGCGCAACCCTGAAATCAACGGGTCAACTTAAACTTGGAGGGATTCCAATAAGAATGGTCAATGACAGAGTGACTGGGGTACAAATCAAGGTATGCAGTTGAACAACATTGTTATCTCCAAAATTCTTCTAAAAGACCAAACACACAAAAATTGACAGACAACGCCCTATTCATTCGGATAGTTAAAATCTACGCAATATGTCATGTATGTATGACTAGTCAGACGAGGGTGGTGGTAAAAAGAACAAGAAGGAAAGGCGGAGAGAGAGAGAGAGAGAGAGAGAGAGAGAGAGAGAGAGAGAGAGAGAGAGAGAGAGAGAGAGAGAGAACACAACTTACCAAAACCTTATAAATAATATAGTCAAAATCTAAATAATGTCTGACATACATGACTAACTGGGCGAAACAAAGAACAAATACGAAAGAGGAGAGAGAGTGAGAGGAGAGAGGGTAGCTTATCGAAATCTTATTCATTCTGCCAATGAAATTTACCCAATAGATAACATGTGCACTACCAGTTTGATGATAAATTAAAAAAAAAAATCAATGAAGAGAGAAAACGAGGAGGAAAAGTAACCAGAAGGGGGAAAGTGAGAGAAATAGAGACAGGTGGAGAGGAAAGAGAGAGAAAGAGAGAGAGAGAGAGAGAGAGAGAAGAGAGACAGACAGACAGACAGACAGACAGAGAGAGACAGACAGAGAGAGAGAGGTTGTCAGAGATACAGACAGATAGACAGAGACTGAGAATGAGTGAGAGGGGATGTCCGAAGAAGGAGAGTGACGCAGAAGGAATGACTTGGAAATCTGTCCGCTCGAGCTCAGAATGATATCAATCAGAATAGTTGATGATAAGGAAATTCCAGCATAGAATTGAAGATTTGTTCTCTGATTATAACGCTGCTCCTAATATTCGTCCAAAGATAGAACATTGAAGAAGGGAAAAAAATGAAAATAGCTCATATCCATTCTATATTCAAGTAGACAATAAAGCCCTGTACAATATATGCCACATTGTTTGCAAGTCCATGAACAAAAGAGCCGGGAATGGGGTGTAAAGTGAGAGAGAGAGAGAGAGAGAGAGAGAGAGAGAGAGAGAGAGAGAGAGAGGGGGGGGGGAAGAAAAAGGAAGAAAAAGAGGCGGAGGAAAATACGAAGTAAGCATCAATCAGACTGAGTTCAGAAGAATATGTGTCAAAATAGTTACTGACCACATCATTCCAGCACAATTATCTAGATATACAGTGTAACAATAACAATGCTCGCCAGTCAGACGAATGACACACTACATTTCTGCACAGAAAACCCATTTTACTTGTATATGATTACCTGGACCTTGAAATGTGAAATGTAAAAAAAAAACGAGAAAAGAACATGCAGTATGGGAGAGAGTGAGAGAGAGAGAGAGAGAGAGAGAGAGAGAGAGAGAGAGAGGGCTACCGACAGGCATACAGACGGACGGTCGAACAGAGACAGGGACAGAAAGACATAAAGAAAGAGAGATAAAGACAGAAGAACAGAGAAGGAAAGGGAAAGATGCAAAAACAAATGCATAGAGACAACAAGAGGCGAAGAAAGACGTTGCAAGACAGGTGTACAGAAGTAGAGAAAAGGGGAGGAACAAAGCGAAGAATAGGGAGCGGGGGAGAGAGAAGGACGGAAGTGGGCTGTTACCAGACAGAGTGACATCAGTTAAAACAAGATGATCCCGGCTCCAAGTCAGGATATATCATCAGGTGATAACATTACTTCTAAAATGTGCTTTCAAAATAAACAACGAAAGCCATCGTACAAAAACCAGGGCAGAGTAGCGCTGCACAGTATCTGCCACCTTCAGAAACAATTGAACAGTATGTGAACATTGAAAAGAGGACAAGAGCACACAGAGAGAGAGAGAGAGAGAGAGAGAGAGAGAGAGAGAGAGAGAGAGAGAGAGAGACTCGTGACTCGTGACTCGTGACTCGTGACTTTAATGTGAGGCCATCAGCCTATGAGAGAGAGAGAGAGAGAGAGAGAGAGAGAGAGAGAGAGAGAGAGAGAAACAGACAGATAGAGGGACAGGCAGGCAGACAGACAGACAGACAGGGAAGAGGGAAGGGAAAGAGATAGAGAGAGAGAGAGAGAGAGAGAGAGAGAGAGGGAGGGAGGGAGAAAGAGAGAGTGAGAGGGAGACAGAGAGGGAGGGGGGTTCTAGTACACAGAGGACAAAAAATATAGCTCATTCCAAGGAGGTTGTTTACAATCGCAATAACACAATGACTTAATATAACAATGAAAAATATTACATTCAGCAGTGCATGTTAAACATTATTGCATCATGTTATATTGGTTTTGATAGAAGGTTCAGATATATCCAGTTTTACCTTTAATCCAGAAAATTTTGTACACTTTTGAAGCAAGTTTAGCTCACACATAGGCAGTCACGCACACGCACGCCACACACACACACACACACACACACACACACACACACACACACACACACACACACACACACACACGTACGTCCGGATATATCATGAGGTGGTAACATTGCTTCCAAAATGTGCTTTCAAAATAAACAACGAAAGCCATCATACAAAAAATAATACTAAAATACATTTATCTCCACTTATCCCTACGGGGTTTTTCGGATTAAAATCTTTTGACTTGACTTTTAAAAGGCCAGAGAGACCTACAGACTAGATAAAGAATTTGTTAAGATCTATGTTTTGAAATTATAACTGCCAAGTCTGTGAAGCTATGATAATAACAGTTTATTTGACAAACGATAGAGATCTTTCAAAAACACGCTGTTTTTACACCTTTACATCAAGTTTGCAGTTTTGGTAAAAGTTACGTTCGCCATTTTGGAACTCGGTATTTTGGGGCTGTTTTTCAGACCGTTTTCCTTCCACTTTTCCTTTTAGCGCTTCCCCTGTAACGGCTTGCTGAAATATAAACCGCTGTTGAAATTGCGCGGCCGGAAGTCATTGTTGCCTCGAGTCCAGTCATCGGCCTAAAGGTCTGCAGAGGGAAAGGTACCTGACATGAACGGAACAAAGACTAAGGTATGCAGTGTAGTACAAAATGGAACGATAAAAAGTGAAAGAACAGACCCACGCGGGGTGATGCAGCCTATGTCTGCTACATACAATGGGCGGACTAATACAGCCAGGTTGGGTGCTGACGAGTCCCGGCCAAGAGACGAAAATCGACTCCAGACAGGCGTTACAAATGGTTCCATTAGACAGAATTCGTGGTCTTCGTATGATGTCATAGAAAAGGCTCGACGATTTTTTTCGCACGTGTTCCTCACTGCACACCTCCCGTTAAAAAAAAAAAAAAAAAAAAACAATCTTCGCCGAACCGGTGTCACTTGTCTTCCATCCAATACTTATTTGTTCCGAAAAAAGAAATTTTTTTTTTCTCCGGCCATGAAATGTAAACAATGGTACGGGTGTTAAACAAAGGGAACCACGAATGTGTTCTTTTCTGTCTATACCTCGAAGAACGTGAACTGATTGTGTGACAGTGGTTGAAGGAAGAGGAGGGGAGGGGGAGGGGGAGACTTACGATAAGGACACTCGAGAGGGCACAGACCTCTGTGGTGAAGGTTGGGCGGATTCCGGATCCGTTTTTTTTTTTTTTTTACGGTATCCCAGCCCAGTTCCCTGTTCAGGTTGTCCCCCCCCCCCCTCTCCCCGGACACCCAGAGCTAGACCATACTGCCCGGGGATAGAAACGGCTCGGTCTACTATCCCATCACGGACAGTATGGGATAGCCTGTGTCGCCAGCTCCCCCCCTCCCCCCCCCCCTTCTCCTCCTCCCACCCCCCCCCCCACCCCCGCCACCTTCTTAGTCCAAACTGACCCGCCACAGACCGTTCAGGATGAGCGTCTGCCCTCCTGGCCAAAGTGTCCCTACCCCTCCACCTTTCATTAGGACATTGTAGGCAATCCAACTGGATGAACGTACAACGCCAACATGAAGTTAGATGAGTATTGTGCTCTGTCTGCATCTACCCGTACTTTTTGTGTTTAACCGAAACAGTAACTTCGAAGATGAATAAGAATGAAAAAGATTATGTAATGAATTGCACATATATATATATATATATATATATATATATATATATATATATATGAAGACAGTATCATCGTTGCAAAATACTATCATTTTAAACACCTTTTCCCGTTATGCATAGTGCAAGGTGAGGCTTGGGTTGGGAGATGGATGCATCGTATTAGGGTGGAAGTAGGATTTTTTTTTTTTAAAGTAGTCTCCTCTCCTCTCATTCAGCCACTGTTCCTCTCTCTCTCTCTCTCTCTCTCTCTCTCTCTCTCTCTCTCTCTCTCTCTGAGACTCGCTTGCTCATTCACTCAATCACGCAGAGAGAGAGAGAGAGAGAGAGAGAGAGAGAGAGAGAGACAGACAGACAGACAGACAGACAGACAGACAGACAGACAGACAGACAGACAGACAGACCTCCGTTCCCTCCCAGACAGACAGACAGACAGACAGACCTCCGTTCCCTCCCTCTTCTTCCAGAGAGAGAGAGAGAGAGAGAGAGAGAGAGAGAGAGAGAGAGAGAGAGAGATCGGCTTCTGTTCTCTCCCTCTTCTCCAAATTTCGAAATGTTTGTTGAAAATATTTATAAATGTGGAAAGAAATGAAATAGCTTTGTTTGCTTTCAAGGTTGAATAAATTACAAGGAATACGAAATAAACTGAACTTTATTTTCAAACCTCGATTGTTGGGGATCTTCCTCACACAAGTTCACAATTAATTTTGAAAGAATACTAAACTGTATGAACAATACTGATAAAAACTATTAAGGCCGAAGAAATTTCAATTGTACCATAATTTCATTTGTTACTTTTTTGTAGCTGGGTGATGTGAATGCCAGATGACTAATTCAAGGATGTGGAATAAGTTTGGAGAGAGAGAGAGAGAGAGAGAGAGAGAGAGAGAGAGGAGAGAGAGAGAGAGAGGAGAGAGAGAGAGAATAGGCTGGAACTCGTTTGTTGAGGAAGACACACTGTCGCATATCACCACCAGAATTGTTTCTTTTTCCGAGAATGTCACGTATTTGAAAAAAAAAAGCAAAAAATTAAGTGAATACAAACATTTCAATATTCATGCTAAACTAAGGCACAGAGCATTCTTGATGCATTGATTAAAAGTACTGGATGGTACATGGATCGATCAACGAGCAAACGTACATTTCCACTGAGGTTTCTATTTGTCAACGAATGCCAGTGCATAGAAATATTGACGAGTCTTCTATATATACTACATCTCAATTCCAATAGATGTGATTTGAGAACACCTGACTGCCTGTTTCCTAGTGGCCGATGTTTAAAGAATTCGTAAAGAACAAATATATTGTACATTTACGGCCCCTCCATCTAGAAATGGTACGCATCAATGTTTTGATTTGCTGAGTGGGACGAAAAGCTTCGTAACGCACAACATAATTCACTTGCGTCGCTTTACTTGGTAACAAAAATAGTTAAACAAGCCATTTCAAATGTCCGCCATATTCACAATAACAGACTTGGATGTGACGCAACGGACGCTCAGTTTGAGCACTCGGGCTTTCCGAAGTGTGCATTTCCCTTGCTGTATGTTTCATGGAGACACTCTTCACTATTTCCCGTCATTATCATTCTTTATTGTAATGTTAATAAACATATTGAAGTGATCAAGATATATTTGAGGATAATCCAGGAGGGGGATGGGGGGAGGGGGGGGAGGGGGAGAGAGACAGTTCAGGCATACCCCTATGGCCCCAGCTGCACGTTGGCGGTTTAGGCGGTTGAGAGACAACAGCATGGGTCTGCTAGAACTGTCGGTTGGAGCAGCTTGGGGAGGGGCGCACAGTTTTGACGTTGACACCGGTCCGCGGCACGAGTCCGCAGCAAACTTTAATGGTATATTCCTTATTCCGTATCCTGTCTTCCCACTAAGTTTTGATAAGAACGGTTCGTTAGTTTTGTGTAATCTTGCTGAACAGATCACGGACTGAACAGATCACGGACTGAACAGATCACGGACTCGCTTCTTGATCCAGATTCGTACAACACACCCGCACCAAAAAAAAACAACAACAAAACAACAAAAATGATGATTATGATAATAATAATAATAATAATAATAAACAATAATAATGATAATGATAATAATGATTTAATGATTAAAATGATAATGATAATGTCATAATGTTGATGATGATAATATATAACAATAATGATGATGATGATGTTATCATAATGATAATAATAACAATGGTGATTGTTGTGATGATGATGATGACGACGACGACGACGACGACGATGATGATGATGACGATTAGTTACATTAAGAGTACTTACATAGCGCCTATCTTCGGATTCAGACCAAGGTCTCAGCGCTTCACAATTCACGTTCTCAGTTTCTCACAAAGAGCTATCAACCTGGGTAGAGACGGAATAAAGGTCTCCTCCGGCGCGATAATCGATCATCGCCGCTCGTACGTATTCAGCCAAATACCCGTCTTTCCTTGACCACCGCCCTCCCAAACACATTGATTCTCTCCATTTTTCACTGAAGATGCATGCTTATGTACACGTGTCATCCATACCGCCACCGAATTGGTCTGCCTTCCAAAAGTTGGTGAAGAGATTGTATGTGTGTGAACATTTTATGCGTGCGTTCACAAACGGAACCGTGATTTAAAGTTTCATACAGACAATTCTTCTTGAAATGAGTCAGAATCAAACTTAACTCTGAGGGAAAAAATCCCTCTGGACCGAAATGGCCCGGCCGGAGATTCGAACCGCAGCCACAGGGGACACCAGGCCCACAAGCCCGGCGCTCTGCTTTTGAGCAGTTTGCTTTGGTGCCAACTCGTCATTCAACAAAGTTTCGTCGCAGTCACTTCGGCCATATTTGTGATTTCTCGAGAACAGACAAAAAAGCAAACCAAACAACGGACCTAGGTGAAACTGTGACGTCCTGGATTCAAGGACAGATTTAGGTATAATAACATCCCATGTCTTTGTTTCTGTTCTTTGTTTTTCTTTTTTTTTGTTGTTGTTGTTGTATTTTGGCCTTTCAAGCGTGAAGCCGACTACGTCATTAGTGTAAAGACACCTACATACACCATCATGATCATATTAACATCGCAATATCACCATGATCGTCCTTAGTTTGGAAAAGATTTCACGTCTATCCGTTCTTTTTTTTTCCAGCTAAATTCCCTTTGCATAGTCTTACCCCTTTGACACTGGAACAGATTACGAAAGATCACGCCGTTCGTGACTGATCGCGGTCCAGACTGTGAGTTTAACCTTTGTGCTCTCATTTAGCCAGTTTTTTTTTTTTCCGCACTTCCTTTCCTCTCTCTCTCTCTCCTCTCTCTCTCTCTCTCTCTCTCTCTCTCTCTCTCGCGCGCGCGCGTGTATGTATGTGTATGTGTGTGTGTGTGTGTGTAGTGTAGTGCGGCGCGCGCGTGTGCACAAATGCGCGCGCGCGTGTGTGTGTATGTGTGTTTGTGTGTGCGTGCGTGCGTGCGTTCAATCACGTATGCATGCATTACATACCTACACACATGTGTATGTGTGTAGGGGGTGTCTGTGTGTGTGTGTGTGTGTGTGTGTGTGTGTGTGTGTGTGTGTGGTGTCGTTGTGTGTGTATACATATATATGTCTATATCTATATCCATATGTGTACATACTATACATACATATATACATAAATCATATACACGCGTTTATACATATAAGAACAGGAGAGAGAGAGAGAGATGAGAGAGAGAGTGAGAGAGAGAGAGAGAGAGAATGTGTGTGTGTGTGTGTGTGTGTGTGTGTGTGTGTGTGTGTGTGTGTGTATGTGTGTGTGTCCGCTGTGTGTGTGTGTGTGTGTGTGTGTGTGTATGCGCGCGTGAGAGAGCAGACAGAGAAGAGAGAGAGAGAGAGAGAGAGAGAGAGAGAGAGAGAGAGAGAGCAGGTGAGTTAGTGAATGTGTGCGTGCGAGCGTGCGTGCGTACGTGTGTGTGTGTGTGTGTGTGTGTGTGTGTGTGTGTGTTGTGTGTGTGTGTGTGTGTGTGTGTGTGTGGTGAGTGAAGATAGTGAGCGACTGTGTGTGATGTGTGTGTGTGTGTGTGTGTGAGAGAGAGAGAGAGAGAGAGAGAGAGAGAGAGAGAGAGAGGGTCAGTGAGTGTGTGTGTGTGTGTGGTGTGTGTGTGTGTGTGTGTGCGTGTGGTGTGTGTGTGTGTGTGTGTGGTGTGTGTGTGTGTGTGTGTGTGTGTTGTGTGCGCGCGCGCGCGCCGCAGTGAAGCAAGAAAGAAGATGTTGTGAAACAAAGTCGATTTTCATCAATGTTCATTGTGCAGTCTAATTAAAATTTTCAGCGTTTCTTCCTTGGAGTCTTTGAAAAATTCTTATTGATTTTCCGTGTACTTGCACACACACACACACACACACACACACACCCCACACGCGCGCGCGCACGCACGCACGCACGCACGCACGCACGCACGCACGCACGCACGCACACATATGTTCCAGCATGCGCGCACTCGCACACACATTAACACACATACATCACACAGACACACAGACACACAGACACACAGACACACACACACACACATGCCCCACACACACAACACACACACACACAACACACACACACACACACAAACATGCACACATACATACACACAAAGCGCGCGCACGCACATACACACGCGCACGCACGGTACACATACGCGCGCGCTCGCTCGCACGCACGCACGCACGCACGCATGCACGCACGCACGCACACACACACACACACCACACACACACACAAATAACTGTACACAAAGAAAAACCACTTGCTTGAACGATAGACAAACAGACACATGCACGCAATTGCATCACACTAGACACACACAAATGGGCACCACAGAGATATAGAATGGCATCACTGAATTGCTGCAGTAGATTTGATTGGGCTTGCCCCCTTTTCGCTGTTCTGGATTTAGTTTTTTACACTGAAAGTCTCCGTACCATGCACACCGGAGCAGACATGGCTAACGGGGAATATATCCCAGGTCAAGGCAAACTGGGGGGACTGGAACTGATTATGGCTAACGTGAAAAATTTATCCCAGGTCAAGGCAATGGGGGGACTGGAATGATATGGCTACGGGAATAATATCCCAGGTCAAGGCAACTGGGGGGACTGGAACTGATATGGCTAACGTGAATAATATCCCAGGTCAAGGCAACTGGGGGGACTGGAACTGATATGGCAAACGGGAATAATATCCCAGGTCAAGGCAACTGGAAGGGCTGAACTGATCAGTCTCAACTTATTATTGACATCACCTGAGCTATCTGTGGAATTGCGGCCGAGGAAATTCCTTTTTTTTTTTTTTTAATGTTGTTAGAGCTCGATTTCACAACTCATTGTACCTTTGGGAAACAACGTTTTTGATGAAAGCGCTTTGCACTCAAGGTGATTCTCAAAATATTGTTGTTGTTGAGATATTATATATATATATATTACTTTTTTTGGGGGGGGGGGGGGGGGGGGTTGCAGCGGGGGTGGGGGTGATTCTTGTGTGAAGATGGCAGAACGAACGTTGTTCAGCTCGTTTGCACGTCGTGTTGGTTCTGGTGTTCTTGAAAATTCTGACTGATTCTGAGAAATAGGCGGCAGCCTTTACTGACAGCATACTCTCTCTCTCTCTCTCTCTCTCTCTCTCTCTCTCTCTCTCTCTCTCTCAGACCACCACCACAGCATCAGCCTCTCTCTCTCTCTTCTCTCTCTCTCTTCTCTCTCTCTCTCTCTCTCTCTCACGAAGACCACCACCACAGCCATTATCAACACTATGATTACGACCATCCCCACACCATTAACAACCCTATTGCTGGAGCCACCTTACAGTCGGGCACACGGAGCTTCATTTCGTGGGAACTCTCACCAGAACCCACTGTGTCTCTGTGGAGTGGGCCATAAGGTGAAGGGAGGGGGTGGGGGAGGTTACCTGTGCAGGCAAGCCAGCATTGCGCAGGTCCCCGATGTCGTCCACCTTGCATGATCCTGTTTCCGGCAGCTCCAGCATGCGTGCCGGAAAGCGTTTCGCGATACCGTGCAGGGCGGCACGTGAGACTTGATGTCGTCCTGCTGACCATTCCAGTCTTCCAGGAGACTGCACACGTCTGTCTACATTTAGGTACGATACAGTTTTGTTTCTCTGGATCCGTATTCGATAACGGTACGCTTCTGGCCTTAATCCATCTCTCCCCTTCGTGTTCATTTCTAACTTTCTGTTTGTGGCAGAGGCAGAGAGTGTAGAAAGGTAGAGGAAGGAGGAAAGGAGGGTGATGATGAGATGATAAGGGAAAGGTAACAAGGGGAGGGGAGGAAGGATATATTCATTTTAAAAAGCGGACATCTGCTGTTCATCATATAAAAAAAGGATGAAAAGTAAACTGAAATACAGAAAGTAAACTCAAATGTGAAAACAAATTTGACTCATTACCCTACTCCCCCCCCCCCCCACCACACACACACACCGCTCTACAGGTTTTATTTCCTCAAATCCATTTAACACACCCAACAATGTAAAGCAGCTCCTACAGAGTCATAAGAATATCAAAACACAAAAAAGTTTACACATACTTGTAAATGAAAAAAAAAGAAGGGAAAAGGGAACTACTAATCCAGCAACACAAAAGAAATCGACACCATTCGTTGCCATATGTGTGCAATAAGAAAATATTTAAAATGACTGGCGCCACTGAAATATTTAGACTTTTGAATGTACTACATCGTGTGCTTTTGTCTTTTTGTTGTCGTTGTTACTGTACGACCAAAACCTTAAGTTTATTTTTTAGAAACAATTTTTTTACAATAGCTTTGCTTTCTCTCAGTAAGTTATTTTGACAACAGTTCAGCACGGTAACCATTTTCTAACAAAACCGTAATGCTGCACTTTATTGCTTTTACACGGTTTTCTTTTTTTTCTACTTCATTCAAAAATGTTAGTAAATTTGTTTTGTTCTTATGTATTCTAATTGGCAGGTACAAACATTTCAAATATTGTTATTCATACTTTAATTTTAGTTGCATATCATCTTAAGTGGAATGTAGCAGGGATGTTGTTTCCTTATTATCTGCCCTTGACTTTGGGTCATTGAAGCGCCCGTCACGGCCAGACGGACTGCCAGGGAAGCCAGCAGGTCCCCGAATTCAGCCATGAATAAAAGTGTAGACACGTTTACTGCCTGTCCGGTCCATATCGTGGTCCAGTTCTTCGGCCCGCCCCGGGATGCCGACCTGCCGCCGTACTCTGGAGGATGGTGTTGGGTTAGGAAGAAAGTTCGCCTGTGGCTTCTCACCAGCTCTGTTTACTAGCTCCTATACTGCATGGAGCTTTTTGTTTATGTCGTAGCTTGTGCTAAAAGGGATGGTCTTCACCATCACAAAAAACAGGTGATGAAACTGCCAGAACGCTCGAACTGAAGATGGTAGTTATGAACCAGCTGCTTGCCAGCTACCGCAACACAGTTAGTAGAGCACCGGACTCGTAATCCTGGTGATCCTGGGGTTGCGGGTTCGAATCTCCGCCGGGCTGTTTCGATACAAGGGGATTTTTTTCCTCGGAGTTAACTCTGGTTCTAACAACGTTTCTGGAAAAGTCCAAATGAGACTATGAAGCAAGGTTCCATGTTTGAACACACGCATAATATCTTGCACACACGTAAAATCCCATTACCAACTTTCGGAAGAGAAGGCCAGTTTGGTCTTTGGTATAGATGACACTTACACATAATGCGCACCTGCATGAAAAATTGCGAGAATGAAAGAATAAACTGAGGGAATGATACTGACCGAATGAACGACTGAATGAAGCGCCCGCAGGTAGCTCTTCTGTCGGCTCTG
>CM065726.1:21602216-21622216 GCA_033310375.1 Conus canariensis
TTTTCTTAATTCAGGAGGCCCAGTTAAATTTTCCATTTTTATGTTGCAGCATGAGCATTTCATACACCTGACCACAGAGTCTGGTTATTGGTAGGTTTACTAGTTTCAGCCAATATTTAATACATTTAACATAACTTATAATAAATAGAGGGTATCGTCCACTTTCGCCATAAACCATTTTATTTGAAGCGTGCAAGGGTACGTGGATAATACATTTTATTGCATAAGTATGAACTTTTTCCATTCGGCTGTTATCCATCATACCCGACTTCCTATGCATATGTCAAAATAGGCTGTATCTGTGAATCGAATGATTTCCAAGATGGATTCACATCGTTGGAGTTCAATTTTTTCGTAGTCCTCAGAATATCCATGACACCTCGCTTTCCCTTTCTGCACATCTCAAGCCAGCCCTTACTCAAGCTTAATTTTGTCGTGAATAACATCCCAAGGTATTTATAGCTACTTGTCACTCTAACTTCTACTCCACCATAAACCATCTTTCATATTTTGATAAGTAACCATTATTTCTAAAAACCATTATATTAGTTTTGCTTAGGTTCACCGTTGATTTTAACCTATCTGACTCCCTTTTCCATGTGTCTGACTGATTTTGCAAACCAGTAGGGGTATCTGCTAGGAGGATAAACATCATCAGCGAAAAGCATTAGAAATAAATCAGCAGCACCAGATAACATTTGTATTCCATGTTTCCCTCCCCCACGTTATCTCTATCGCTAATTCTTTTATGAAGAATGTGAACAAAAGTGGGCTAAGCAGACACCCTTGTTTCACTCCCCACGGGCAGCTGAAATA
The DNA here is from genome assembly GCA_033310375.1 of Conus canariensis. Classification (NCBI taxonomy): domain Eukaryota; kingdom Metazoa; phylum Mollusca; class Gastropoda; order Neogastropoda; family Conidae; genus Conus; species Conus canariensis. Next base: position 21,603,033 of record CM065726.1, read on the forward strand.
ATCGGTATAAGTACCTTTCTCTCGAACACATGCAATAACAGACTCACACATTCCATGAACAGCTGCATACAACTTCCCATTTACGCTATTTTTCCTTAAAATACACCATAGAACATTTCTGTTGACGAAATCGAAAGCTTTCTGGAAATCAATAAATGCAGCATACAATTTGGATTTTGTTATTAAGTATTTTTGTACTAAAGCATACAGAGTAAACATATAATCTATTGTACTATATTTGGATCGAATCCAGCCTGCTCTTCCATTATTTTCTCTTCTGTCTCTGCCCATGCTGTTAATGGTTTGTTAAGTATATGTGTATATATTTTACTAATAATACTCGTCAGTGTGACACCTCGATAGTTGTCAGGATTGCCACTATCACCTTTCTTGTGAAGAGGAACTATTATGGATTGAGAGAGAGAGAGAGAGAGAGAGAGAGAGAGAGAGAGAGAGAGAGAGAGAGAGAGAACAATTTCAAATTTGTAAAGTTTGTACACGCACTGAAAATACATCTTTCAATTCACGCAGTAAGCTATTTCAAGCGTGGATGAATCTGTTCAGTAGTATGTTGTTTTTTTTCATGGCTGACTTTCCACAGTAATCACCACGACCACCAAGCGATCAACAGAAACGGAAAACAGTCAAGGAATTCATAAACTGTCCACTGAGAATGTTTTGAGGCGAGGACACACTTTCATCCCAGGACACCGGCTTGCACAATATTCTGCACACACGTAAAGCGGCACACAAACTGACTGGTTCTGCGTTGTTGACAGAAGTGAATATTCTGCACACACGTAAAGCGGCACACAAACTGACTGGTTCTGCGTTGTTGACAGAAGTGAATATTCTGCACACACGTAAAGCGGCACACAAACTGACTGGTACTGCGTTGTTGACAGAAGTGAATATTCTGCACACACGTAAAGCGGCACACAAACTGACTGGTACTGCGTTGTTGACAAGTGAATATTCTGCACACACGTAAAGCGGCACACAAACTGACTGGTACTGCGTTGTTGACAGAAGTGAAATCACAGGTTTATTTAAAGACCGCATCCTTTTCTACTGGTGAGGTAAGCTGATTTTGCACTTAAAAATTTGGCAAAATGATTCGAGTTTTCGGAATAAGTAATATATAATCAGGACATGATAATGTTCGTCTTTGTCATATCTCTTCCGTGTTCACTGATGCGTGAAGACAAACATATAAACACACACACACACAAAAGCTTATAAATCTACTCTCTCTCTCTCTCTCGCTCTCTTCCTCTCTCTCTCTCTCGCTCTCTCTCTGGGGGGGGGGGGGGGGGAGGGTCTCCAAGTTTGTGAACACATGAGTGCTGACAGAAGTAGGCTACAACGCAAATCTTTCACAGCAATCTACGAAAGTGGACTGAATTAAAACAAGTCAGTGAATATTATCAGAAATTTTGGGAACAATGTCATTGGCAGGTACTGTCAGTGTTGGGCACAGGTGGTCACTTCAATGCAGACGGACTGAAAAGGTTTGCATTCGACCTCATTTCTGTGTCCCACCTACGCTGACACGGTCAAGGTCATGTTTCTCAAAGGCGCACGACGTTCAGCAAAATCTGACGGTATGCACAGGCGTGTGTATTTCATTTCCTTTAGAGTACATACTGCTTGAGAAGGAATGACAGGAGGGGGAGGGAGTGGGATGTAGGGCTTTGGGGTTGCAGGGGAGGGAAGGTGATTAATATGATGAAGTATGACGAGCCAGAGAGAAAATGACAATGTGACGAGTATAACTAGCCAAAGATAACAACTTGCAGGGGAAGATAATGAAATTCCACAACAGTAATGATGATGATAACAATGGTAATGACACATAAGTAGCGTTGATCTGTGAACAGATCGTATTTTTCAAAATTTATGTTATTTACAACAACAACAACAACAACAAAATATATATATATATACAGACAAACGACCAAACATGTCAACAAACAATCAACACTGGCACAACAACAGCAGCAACAAACAATCAACACTGGCACAACAACAGCAGCAACAAACAATCAACACTGGCACAACAACAACAGCAACAAACAATCAACACTGGCACAACAACAACAGCAACAAACAATCAACACTGGCACAACAACAACAGCAACAAACAATCAACACTGGCACAACAACAGCAGCAACAAACAATCAACACTGGCACAACAACAACAGCAACAAACAATCAACACTGGCACAACAACAGCAGCAACAAATAATGAGCTAGCTAGAGAAGCAAGGTCAAGGAAATCAAGAAGTGAGAAATATTTAGACATGATATGAAAAACCCTTAAAAAATGAAGAAAAAAAAGGGGGGGGGGGGTGTTCAGATACAGTACTGAAAGCATGATAGGTGTGCTTATCAATCATTTGTCTTACCATTCTGACACTGTGCCCTTCAAAGAGAGGTTTATGTGATAACCATCCACTGTGAAACCGGTTCCAAGTCATATCAACAGGGACCACATACTTCTAAATTTCACAGTAATACTTTTGAAAATACCGAAACTGTTGATGTTGAGGGATCCAGTGGTCTATTTTACATTTGTTAAAAGAAAAGAGAAAAAATTGCAAGCAGTGAAATAAGCTCGAAAGCCTCATCTGACTCAAGATTGATATGCATTCCAAACAGCTTAATTTTATTCATTCATTCAGTTCCAGAGTATGAGTAAAGTTTTGAAAATAAAAAGCCTCCCGGAATCGTTCCTAAAACATTCTAACATGTTCACGGTACCAACACATATACTGTACACTGTCACATTCAACATTACAAAAGGAACAATATTCATCTCTGACAACATTTGTCTTGGATAGATTTGTATTTGTTACAAGTATACAATGTACAATTCTAATTTACAATTCTAATTTGAAACCACTCAACTTCATGTATTTTTTCTAATTAGTTTCCCCTGGTCAAGTTCTACACTTAATTCGGTATTCCATTTAAAGCAACATTTTGGTAAAGATTTTGTTTCCATTAATAAGTTATAGAAAACCCTTGCTCCTTAGTAGAACAGGTTATATTAGTTGGGCGTCATCTTGTCTCCCTCTGCTTGCAGGAGGTAACAGACAGAAGCTTTGTAGTAAATAGGAGTTCTCAGAGACAGTGGGATCTAACCTGTGCACGCTCTGCAGTAAGTGACAGAAGCTTTGTAGTAAAAAGGAGTTCTCAGAGACAGTGGGATCTAACCTGTGCACGCTCTGCAGTAAGTGACAGCTCACACAACCAATACTAATCATGTCTGGTCACGTTTGTCGTGTTGCTTCTGCACTCATCTGGCTGTGCACTTTGTTTTCACTTTATGTCTGGTAGCGAGTATTTCTTGCCTTCATGGCTGACTTTGGATAGTTCGTGTGTGTGTGCGTGTGTATGTGAGTGCGTGTGTGTGTGTGTGTTGTGTGTGTGTGTTGTGTGTGTGTGTGTGTGTGTGTGTGTGTGTGTGTGTGTGTGTGTGTGTGTGTGTGTGTGTGTGTTGCAGGAAGGACACGTCATGCTGTTCAATCGATGCCAGACCCAGCTGCTGTTGGTACTCACTGTCCTCATGCCCTACGGTGTGGGTAGGTGGGGAAATTCTTGTCAAATATATCATCATTACCACCACCACCACCACCACCACCACCACCACCATCACCATTATCATCATTATTATTTTCTTCCGCCTTTATCTTGAGTTTCATCATCTTCCCATCACACTGTCGGTGTGCCATTGACGGAGCTTTTGTCTGATCTCCCTGGCGCGAGCTCTCAGTCATACGCAACACTGTAGAGGTGCTGTCACCTGTCAGTCTGTCCTGTCACCTGTCAGTGTGTCTTGTCACTTGTCAGTCTGTGTTGTCAGTCTGTGCTGTCACCTGTCGGTCTGTGTTGTCAGTCTGTGTTGTCACCTGTCAGTTTGTGTTGTCACATGTCAATCTGTGTTGTCACCTTTCAGTGTGTGTTGTCAGTCTGTGTTGTCAAATGTCAGTCTGTGTTGTCACCTGTCAGTGTGTGTTGTCAGTGTGTGTTGTCACCTGTCAGTCTGTGTTGTCAGTGTGTGTTGTCACCTGTCGGTTTGTGTTGTCAGTGTGTGTTGTCACCTGTCAGTCTGTGTTGTCATCTGTCAGTCTGTGTTGCCACCTGTCAGTCTGTGTTGTCACCTGTCAGTCTGTGATGTCAGTCTGTGTTGTCACCTGTCGGTCTGTGTTGTCAGTGTGTGTTGTCATCTGTCAGTCTGTGTTGGCACCTTTCAGTGTGTGTTGTCAGTCTGTGTTGTCAAATGGCAGTCTGTGTTGTCACCTGTCAGTCTATGTTGTCACCTGTCAGTCTGTGTTGTCACCTGTCGGTCTGTGTTGTCAGTCTGTGTTGTCACCTGTCGGTCTGTGTTGCCATTGTGTGTTGTCATCTGTCAGTCTGTGTTGGCACCTTTCAGTGTGTGTTGTCAGTCTGTATTGTCAAATGTCGGCATGTGCACAGTCTGTGTTGTCACCTGTCAGTGTGTGTTGTCACCTGTCAGTGTATGTTGTCACCAGTCAGTCTGCATCGTCACTGCAAACTCTGTGTTGTCACTGTTAGTGTCTGTTGTCACCTGTCAGTGTCTGTTGTCACTGTCAGTGTGTGTTGTCACCTGTCAGTGTCTGTTGTCACCTGTCAGTGTGTGTTGTCACCTGTCAGTGTCTGTTGTCACCTGTCAGTGTGTGTTGTCACCTGTCAGTGTCTGTTGTCACCTGTCAGTGTGTGTTGTCACCTGTCAGTGTCTGGTGTCACTGTCAGAGTGTGTTCTCACCTGTCCATTCTTTGTTGCCACCTGTCAGTGTGTGTTGTCACTGTCAGTCTGTGTTGTCACCTGTCAGTGTGTGTTGTCACTGTCAGTGTGTGTTGTCAGCTGTCAGTGTGTGTTGTCACTGTCAATGTGTGTTGTCACCTTCAGTGTCTGTTTCCACTGTCAGTCTGTGTTGCCACTGTCAGTCTGTGCTGCCACCTGTCAGTGTGTGTTGTCACCTGTCAGTCTGTGTTGTCACCTGTCAGTGTGTTTTGTTATCTGTCAGTGTCTGTTGTCACCTGTCTGTGTTGTCACTGTCAACCTGTATTGCCACCTGTCAGTGTGTGTTGTCACCTGTCAGTGTGTGTTGTCACCTGTCAGTATCTGTTGTCACATGTCAGTATCTGTTGTCACATGTCAGTCTGTGTTGTCACTGTCAGTGTGTGTTGCCATCTGTCAGTCTGTGTTGTCACCTATCACTCTTTCTTGTCATCTGTCGGTCTGTGTTGTCACCTGTGAGTGTGAGTTGTGTGTTGTCACCTGGCAGTGTGTGTTGTCACCTGTCAGTGTGTGTTGTCACCTGTCAGTGTGTGTTGTGTGTTGCCACCTGGCAGTGTGTGTTGTCAACTTGCAGTGTGTGTTGTCACCTGTCAGTGTGTGTTGTCACCTGTTAGTGTTGTCGTCTGTCAGTCTGTGTTGTCACTGTCAGTCTGTGCTGTCACCTGTCAGTCTGCGTTGTCACCTGTCAGTCTGTGGTGTTACCTGCCAGTCTCTACTGTCACCTGTCAGTTGGTGTCATCACCTGTCAGTCTTTGTTGTCACCTGCCAGTGTGTAATGTTACCCACCAGTCTGTGTTGTCACATGTCAGTGTGTGCTGTCACCTGTCAGTGTGCGTTGTCACCTGTGAGTCTGTGTTGTCACCTGTCAGTGTGTGCTGTCACCTGTCAGTGCACGTTGTCACCTGTCAGTCTGTGTTGTCACCTGTCACTGTGTGTTGTCACCTGTCAGTGTGTGTTGTCACCTGGCAGTGTGTGTTGTCACCTGTTAGTCTGTGTTGTCACCTGTCAGTCTGTGGTGTCACCTGTCAGTGTGTGTTGTGTGTTGTCACCTGTCAGTGTGTGTTGTCACCTGTCAGTCTGTGGTGTCACCTGTCAGTGTGTGTTGTGTGTTGTCACCTGTCAGTGTGCGTTGTCACCTGTCAGTCTGTTGTGTCACCTGTCAGTGTGTGTTGTCACCTTTCAGTCTGTGTTATTACCTGTCAATCTGTGTTGTCACCTGTCAGTGTGTGCTGTCACCTGTCAGTGCCTCCTATAAGTGTGTTTTGTCATCTGTCAGGCTGTTGTTACCTGGACAGTCTGTGCTTTCACCTGTCAGTCTGTGTTGTTACCTGTCAGTCTGTGTTGTCAGTCTGTGTTGTCAAATGTCAGTCTGTGTTGTCAGTCTGTGTTGTCACCTGTCGGTGTGTGTTGTCACCTGTCAGTCTGTGTTGTTAGTGTGCGTTGTCACCTGTCAGTCTGTGTTGTCACCTGTCAGTCTGTGTTGTCACCTGTCAGTCTGTATTTTCACCTGTCAGTCTGTGTTTTCATCTGTCAGTCTGTGTTTTCATCTGTCAGTCTGTGTTGTCAGAGAAAAACCAGGCCAACTATTCAGGCATTTATGTCAGAAATGCTAGTAATGAAATTGGACATCACTGAAAAACTCAGAGACTATCTAGCTGGGTCTCAGTTCAGGATGCTCGCAAGCAACAACCCGCTATCCTACATCCTTGGCACAACGATGAGCAGGTCAACTGGTCCAGTTTAAATTCGAAATTCAATACATTCTAAGAAAAGCTAATTCTGTAGATGTCGTGTCCTGGTTCCTTCACACCCTCCACTCTCAACGGCTATTCCCCTTTGATTCGCACTTTCTGTCATAAGTAGTTCATGACCCAGTCTGATCCCGAATTCACAGAAACTCTACGGAACCCTTTCTTCATTCCAAAATGTCCATCTGAACTCCAATTATGTCAAGATCCGATTGTGTCCCCTGTCTTGAAACACTAGCGAGATAACCTCCAGGCGGTCGAACTCATAGCCTCAAGCATTTTCCATGCCTCTTCCCTTACGATAGTAATATATGTTGGTGTTATTAAGACCAACAACACAGGGTTGCCAAACAGCTGGTGTCTGCCTTATTAAGACCAACAACACAGGGTTACCAAACAGCTGGTGTCTGCCTTATTAAGACCAACAACACAGGGTCACCAAACAGCTGGTGTCTGCCTTATTAAGACCAACAACACAGGGTTACCAAACAGCTGGTGCTGCAGACAAGTGTAAATCCTGACGTCCTCTACGCAGCGTCTCACGTCAAGGTGCACTGGCCCGACATGCACCTTGACGTGAAATGCTGCGTCTTGACGCCAGTGAACGCTGCACCATGGGGCAAAAACCATTTGTCACCACAACCAGAGTGTGATCTTGTGATCATGCCCTGGTGACGGTAAGGAGATTACGGGAGCTTGTGGAGTCTGTAAGCGGAGATCACAGACAACGCGGAAGTGGTTGGAGCTAATTTCTCGCGTCACAGAGGTAGACTGGACGACTTATTCCTGAAGTCAGAACTTCACCTAGTCAGTTATATAATGGGTATAGTTGGGCTGTGAAACTGTCTAGTCTAAAGCGAACATGTTATGAAGATCTGGGTGTTTGTTTATTTGTTTTTGCTGCATTTGGGTAGTGGGGCTCATTGAAAAGAAAATTCACATGATCAAGAATAATAGTACTGGCAGTGCTGCAGTTGGTTAAATCAAGAATAATAGTAGCCTACTGGTAGTGCTGCCGTTGGTTAAATCAAGAATAATAGTAGCCTACTGGTAGTGCTGCCGTTGGTTAAATCAAGAATAATAGTAGCCTACTGGTAGTGCTGCCGTTGGTTAAATCAAGAATAATAGTAGCCTACTGGTAGTGCTGCCGTTGGTTAAATCAAGAATAATAGTACTGGCAGTGCTGCCGTTGGTTAAATCAAGAATAATAGTACTGGTAGTGCTGCCGTTGGTTAAATCAAGAATAATAGTACTGGCAGTGCTGCCGTTGGTTAGTTCAAGCAAGTCAGGAAATTACAACAGGAACACTGAATCAGCAGATTTATTCTTCGCACCAGTGAGAGTGTGACAAATCCACCAGAAACGGACAACATGTTGTGGTGATGGAAAAAAAAACAACAACCAACCCCTAGCTGAACAGCTTCAAGCGAAATGTGAAGTGTGGGGTAAGTGGTGTTAAATGCAAGGTAACTTTGCCAAATCGTCCCTGTATACGACAGCATTATCTCCAGAAGATGAGCGCGTGGGAACGATTTGACAGAGTGTTCGTGTGATGCCAGGTCGACAGACATTCCCTCATCACCTCTGAGGACCGGTTGACTGAGCATCAAACGAGGAGATGAGGTCTTTGCATGCCGGGCAGAGGAAAGAGGGAGGATTGAACTAATGAAATTTGGAGAAATTATATGGGCATATTTGGTGCGTGCCACACACGTATTTACAGTCAGGACTGCAACAGGCATACGGCTGGTAACGCTAGCAGGACTGCGTCGTCGAGTTGCTAGCCGGTGGGGCATCATGTCAGGGGTCCGTATGGAAACTATACTTTCGATGGGCCTCTCTCATTTAACTGCCGACTCGGCAAGGTCATTTCTATGTTAAACCATGCCGCAGCCTCTGCTCACCTCTCATGAGCGAGTTCACAATCAAGAGTCAAAGTTGCAGGTGTGACAACAAACAGTTCACTGCGGCAATGCTCATAAGTGCGAGAAACACTGCACTCACTTTCTCAAGAGCCGTCTTCCTGTCAACAGTCGCTGAACACAGCGTTTTGCACATGCACATGAAAGTTGAAAGGAAAGATGGATGGCGGGTTTGCATACTTTAAAAGAGAAAAGTATGCTGAAATTAAAATCGAAAACACAGACAGTCTGATGTGAAATGGGGCACCGAGATAAATCTATTGTGAGGAAAGATTTTCCGTAGAACCCCTTCACGCATAGTAGTTTCTTTCCCTCAAAGATTAAGTTAAGTTTAATTGTTGAAGTAATGAAAATACTACCCAAAAAAAAAAAAAAAAAAAAAAAAGCCATCAGAACAGCCTACTGGACACACATGCAGAACTTTTTCATCGACCAAAACTGGAATACGCTTGCTGCATTTGGGACCACCTCAGCGACACGTATATTAAGAACTTGGAGGCCGTCCAACGTCGAGTTGCGAGTGGGTATGCCAGAGACAGAGGAGAACTTCCAATGTGGACAACATGCTGACCAGCTGAAATGGCCTTCACTGTTTTCTGGAAGACAAAAGGCACGCTCTACACACTCTGAGTTTCGTGGCAAATTGTTCTCCATAGAGATCTCCGGTACGCCCCCAAACTCAGGCGGATGTCGAGCCCGCCTCATCAGCTTCCAGTCCTACCCTGTTGCCTCCTGCAGAACGGACAGCCAGAAATTCTCTCTCTCTCTCTCTCTCTCTCTGACTGTTGTAGAGTCCAATGCGCTCCCAGAGGAGGCTGGAGCCATTCCAACATTAAATCTGATCCAGCATTTTGTTTTGCTATGTTTGGTAAAGTGCGACGCTTTGTTGGCTTAGGCATGGCTCCAGGTCACGTATCGGGCTGTGCTACGGCGCCATTTATATGGGGCCGGAGAAACGTCTAGCCAGCCAGCAGCTCCACATATAACGGTTCTCTTTCCCGTGGGTAGTCGTGTGCCGTAGGATCTGCTTTTATTTTTGTTGCTGATTTTATTTGTTTTCTCTCCTTTTTCACCCCCATATGTGCGAAGTAATTTTCATGTTGTGTCTTCTGAAAGAAGAAGAAGAAGAAGATGATGGTGATGATGATGATGATGATGATGATGATGATGATCTCAATAAAGCAATTTTAAAACTGGGGGAGAAGGACACATAAAGAAATATTCCCGTGTGTGTGTGTGTGTGTGTGTGTGTGTGTGTGTGTGTGTGTGTGTGTGTGTGTGTGTGTGCGTGCGCGCGCGCGTGCGTGCGGGAGAGGGGAAGGACGTCATGCAAAACACTCGGCAAACGTGCAATACAAATGCTCAAGAACACAGAGCGGGAAGATTCAGCGTGCTTGGCGTAGAAATTCTTCCTCTCTCATTACGTGTCAACAGATGGCGTAATCAAAAAAGAAAGAAAGAAAAAAAAAAGGGTGGGATGTGTATGTGGAGGGGAGGGGGGGGGGGGGGGGTCACACAAAGGGGGCGTTACGATGTTCAGTTGAACGACTGCCATCCGAACATAGCTGCTGTGAGAAAGGAAATCGGTATTTCTTGGCTCTAATTTCAGAATGCTAAAAACAGGATTGCACGGCTTTTTAATTCCTGAAAACAGATTTTGAAGCGCAATCTTAAACATGCTTTCTTTAAAAGTGTGTATTTACTTAACGGGAAAAAAAACTAGTGTGTGTGTGAAATCATAGTTTACAGATACGCACAAAATCTAACCTCATGAACCTTTTCGATTTAATGAGTAAACTGCTATAGTGTCATCAAGGGAGGAGAATATCAGCCTATATCAGAGGATACCAGGCACGCAATCTTCAAAAAGACGCGTAGAACAGTAATATAACACCACCTAAACTGTACATTGTCTTCAGTGGTGTGTAGTCTTGCTGTTGTTTCTTTATCCTCTGCCCGCGATTGGATTACCGTGGATCTGTACAGTTCCCTGTAGTCAGCTATGAATAACAGGGTAGACAACGTGTTTGTGGCCAGTTATGTCCATCTTGCTGTCCAAGACTTCTTTAGTCTGCTTCAGGGAAGTCGGCTTTCCACTATAGGCTTACCCTACAGAATGGCCTTAGACAGGAAGACCAGCCGGCTAATGGCTTCAGGGAAGTCGGCTTTCCACTGTAGGCTTACCCTACAGAATGGCCTTGGACAGGAAGACCAGCCGGCTAATAGCTTCCCGCCGGACCTTGCTCTTCACTCTTTGCATCGTTCGTTTTCGGTAAGTGAGCTGGGTCTTGAGAAAGAGTTACGCTAAGTTAGGGTAGGAAATTGAAAACAAACAAAATCATCACAATCAACAACATGAACATGACTTTCTGCAATGAATTTTATTCATCCCCGACGTCTGCCGCATTTCAAGGAAGAAGATGATGTAGTTTCGACAAATGATACAAACAAACATTAAAAATCTTTTAACAAAAGATTTTTGGAGACATCAGAGTTTGAAGGTTGCACTGAAGAATTAGAAAGATCTGGCGCACAGCACAGGAAAGATCGACTTAGAAAAAAAAAAAAAAAAAAAAAACAGACAGCAGGCAGGAGGTAAGACATATGTTGTACTATCCTACACCCAATAGTAACAACTGTGCACATGCTTATAATGCCACAATATACACACCCCTTCTTGCTCCCCCCCCTTCTTCCCCCCTTCCCTCCCCCGCCACCCCATTCTGTCCCGACACTTCATTGAAACTAAAGGTTAAGCAGAGTTTCTGCAAGGTAGCGTTAACAAATTTCAACAGACTGCCCGGACTTTTTCAAGACCTAATGTCTTACTCCGGGACCCCATTTTCATTAGACATAGCTGAAACTTTGCTCACACACACACACACAAAACACACACACACACACACACACACACACACACACACACACACACACAACACACACACACACACACAATGTTGTGAATTAAAAATTCGTCTGCTTTACTCCTGCTGTCAGGACTATCTGATACCAATGATGATAGCACTTTATTTTCGTGTGGCGTTAACTCTATAATTCTTCTCTCCGCAAATTTAAACACGTACTTTTTGCATGAACAGTTTGCACAAAATTCCGGGACTTTCCCCAGGACAAGAAAAACCCATACTTTTTCCCAGTAGTTTTCAAGCCCTGGAAAAGGCCAGGAGAAAAACCCATACTTTTTCCCCAGTAGTTTTCAAGCCCTGGAAAAGGCCATTTTAAACTTCACAGACTTTCCAGGATCCAAAGACTCTGCAGGCACCTTGGACATAAACTGCAGAAGAAAGCAATCGTTGTAGACTGTGTCATTCCTACCACTATTGCTGCTACTGCATAGTGTGTTTCTTTCACCATGATTGCTGACTGGAATATGTGCAATCCGACTATTCGTATGTGTGGACAGTTTCAAAACTTGTTCTGATGAATCATCAAACCCTGTATGAATTGCTTTATTTACTGAGTATTGAGTCTGACCGGAAATTCGATAAACTCCCACAGGAGTTTGTAGGGGAAAAAGACAAGGCTCGTAGGTTTAGAGAAAAAGTCTCTTTAATACAATGTTTCACTTCTTCGTGAAGTTTGCCGTACTGTGATGTAAAGTGATAGTGGTTTGTGACAACTCTGTCTCAATGTCAAACACAGACATTGAGACAGAGTTGTCATCCTGGGGGATGTTTTCACTCAATACACTATTCAAACCTAACTGATCTGTGTCAGGTATGTGAAAATTTACCGTCTACTTCTCTCTGTCTCTGAAAGCTCACCTGCTGTCGCCTCCCCTCCACCTGTAGCAGACTGATCCGGAGCACCGCAGCGGACCCAACTCAAGAACTCCTTTCTGAATTTCGTTCCAGTGAGGCAGTAGAGAAGAAAATTCACTGAACTGTTGGTAAACCACAGAAGAAACGTCACTGCGTATGCCAGCTCCTTCTGGGCGATTAACCTGGGGTTCTGCGTCACCTGAACGTGTGCGTGGTTATACCACAACAAACACACACACACGGGCATTGTCAGAAGCAGGAACGTGCAGGATAAAGTCAAGATCATGACTGAGGTCCTGGAGGCAGTTTTCTTGCGACTGTCGCTGGCCTGGACGGCTTTAACTCCGGAGACACCATGGACAGCCAGGGAAGTCGTGGAGGTCGCCTTGAACAGTGTCAACGACAAGATGACGTCACACACAAGTAGAACGACAGAAGGCAACAGGGAAGAGACGCACATGTCGACCCATGTGAACACGCGTCTGTAGAACTGGGCGTAGCCGGTGGAGCCGAAGATACATCTCTGGTCTCGCGACAGGACAATGCCCAGCAGGAAATGAGAGTGGAGGGCAAAGGCAGTGGTGACGAGAGCCGCGATGGCGACCCACGTTCTTCGCACCGTGCACATCACCCGTACCTTGTGCGGCCAAATGACCGCCACGGTTCGCTGCCCCGTCACACCCGTGACCAGCCAGGCAGAGAGAGTGTTGCTGACGTACACTAGCCAGAAACGAATCTTGCACGAGACTGTGTGCAGGGTTTGCAGGTCCACGTCGAACAAGTAGCGTACCCATTCAGTTAAAGTTGCCGCATACAACAGAACCAAGTCCGACACGGCAAGGGACATAAGAATGGCATGCTGAGAAGAGTTGTGATCCTTGATACGGCACATGACAAAGATGGTTGCGATGTTTCCGAAAGACCCCAAAACGAGGAGAAAGATGGGGTAAACTTTCCACAGCATCATGGCTGCTTGATACTCCACGAACTGGCTGGGGTTTTCATCTGGCCGGTGTGTAGATTCAGTGCTGTTTTCTATTCCAGAAAAACCATCTGTGATACCGTTTTCCATATCGGCTGCCTGCTGATACGAAAAAAATTCTGCCAATGTAAGGTAAAGATAAGATCAGATGATATATGATTAACTTTATTATCTCCAAAGAGACAATTTTCTCCCAATGCAACAGTTATTTACAAAAATGGATCGAACATTGATTATGTATGTAACGAGTAAAAAGTAAATTGTAAGACATTCGAGGTTTAACATAAACGTAGGCCTACGCATCGTACTATCACAGTACCTCTTAAATATACAGATCGTAAAATATAAGTTTCAAGGAAAGAATCAAAATTGAAGATGAAAATCAAATAAAATACTAACGGAGATGCAGGAACAGCGCCTTTCCCATGCATAGTCCCTCCAGTACCCACCCACCCATCCACCGTTTCAACAACGCACGCACCCACCCACCCACTCACCACACACACACACACACACACACACACGCACACACGCACGCACGCACGCACGCACGCACGCACGCACGCACGCACACACATGCAACACACCACACACACACACACACACACACACACACACACACACACACACTGCCTATCTGCCTTATATCTCTGCGAGTTTCTCCTTTTTTTTTTTCTTCTTCGCCTTCGTTTGCTGCATTGAAGAAAGTCAATATTCCGCTAGTTATTGACGACGTTAGAACAGCCGCCAGTTACATGCATCATAACGTTAATGAGCTTTTTCCACAAACGAAACGCCATGTTGACACTGATTTCGTACTTCCAGCTCAAAGAATGCTTCATTTCACTGAACTGGCACATTTGTATCAGTATGCTATGCCGTCTGTTGATCAAATCACAAGTGCAAAGACAGCCAGCTGCACGATACACTCGCACAAGAAGCGGGAGACTCTCAGATTCCTGAGTTAACTTATCATAGAAGCAAGAATGTCATATACGCTGTAAAAATTTCTCCATTCCCTCTATAAATCAGGTTTTTTTTTCGATCTCCATACTTGGAATGTAGTAAAACACTTTGGACGAATAAGCGTTTGCCCTTTTTCTGAGAAGAACAGTCGAAGGATATAGGCCTACAATTAGCAGTTAATTACTTTGAATTAACTGTGAAGAAAAGACCGCAGAATCAGTACGTAGGCCTACAATAGTGGTTAGCTGAAGTAAATTAGAATGAAACCTTTCGTGATAACAGAATTAAATTAAAAAAAATCACTTTGAACAATACCTGTCCATTCTGACTGCTAGATTAACCAGTGGTTTGCTAAAATACACAACTTTGAATCACAGGCTTCTGTCCAGAGAGGCTGTTTATCTAGTATTAACAGACAAGACGGAAAATGCAACACATGTTATTCCGATGATTAAGGTAATGAATTTCACCTCTTGTTTCCTTGTTCTTATTTTAGTGAGAGTCGTAAACAGATAATAAAACCATGTTATCTTAAGCACCCTAACTTTCAAATGTTTTCATCGCACGAACCATTTATAAATGCAAAGTTTCCCTCCCACAGTTAGAGTGTGAGCATGCATGTGTGTGAAAGAGTTATTTATTACCGCTTTTCATTCTTTGTTTTTAATACTAAAATACATTTATCTCTACTTATCCCTACGGGATTTTTCGGATTAAAATCTTTTGACTTGACTTTTAAAAGGCCAGAGAGACCTACAGACTAGATAAAGAATTTGTTAAGATCTATGTTTTGAAATTATAACTGCCAAGTCTGTGAAGCTATGATAATAACAGTTTATTTGACAAACGATAGAGATCTTTCAAAAACACGCTGTTTTTACACCTTTACATCAAGTTTGCAGTTTTGGTAAAAGTTACGTTCGCCATTTTGGAACTCGGTATTTTGGGGCTGTTTTTCAAACTGTTTTCCTTCCACTTTTCCTTTTAGCGCTTCCCCTGTAACGACTTGCTGAAATATAAACCGCTGTTGAAATTGCGCGGCCGGAAGTCATTGTTGCCTCGAGTCCAGTCATCGGCCTAAAGGTCTGCAGAGGGAAAGGTACCTGACATGAACGGAACAAAGACTAAGGTATGCAGTGTAGTACAAAATGGAACGATAAAAAGTGAAAGAACAGACCCACGCGGGGTGATGCAGCCTATGTCTGCTACATACAATGGGCGGACTAATACAGCCAGGTTGGGTGCTGACGAGTCCCGGCCAAGAGACGAAAATCGACTCCAGACAGGCGTTACAAATGGTTCCATTAGACAGAATTCGTGGTCTTCGTATGATGTCATAGAAAAGGCTCGACGCTTTTTTTCGCACGTGTTCCTCACTGCACACCTCCCGTTAAAAAAAAAAAAAAAAAACAATCTTCGCCGAACCGGTGTCACTTGTCTTCCATCCAATATTTATTTGTTCCGAAAAAGAAATTTTTTTTTCTCCGGCCATGAAATGTAAACAATGGTACGGGTGTTAAACAAAGGGAACCACGAATGTGTTCTTTTCTGTCTATACCTCGAAGAACGTGAACTGATTGTGTGACAGTGGTTGAAGGAAGAGGAGGGGAGGGGGAGGGGGGAGACTTACGATAAGGACACTCGAGAGGGCACAGACCTCTGTGGTGAAGGTTGGGCGGATTCCGGATCCGTTTTTTTTTTTTTTACGGTATCCCAGCCCAGTTCCCTGTTCAGGTTGTCCCCCCCCCCCCCTCTCCCCGGACACCCAGAGCTAGACCATACTGCCCGGGGATAGAAACGGCTCGGTCTACTATCCCATCACGGACAGTATGGGATGGCCTGTGTCGCCAGCTCCCCCCCCCCCCTTCTCCTCCTCCCACCCCCCCCCCCCCCCCCCCCCCGCCACCTTCTTAGTCCAAACTGACCCGCCACAGACCGTTCAGGATGAGCGTCTGCCCTCCTGGCCAAAGTGTCCCTACCCCTCCACCTTTCATTAGGACATTGTAGGCAATCCAACTGGATGAACGTACAACGCCAACATGAAGTTAGATGAGTATTGTGCTCTGTCTGCATCTACCCGTACTTTTTGTGTTTAACCGAAACAGTAACTTCGAAGATGAATAAGAATGAAAAAGATTATGTAATGAATTGCAATATATATATTATATATATATATATATATATATATATTATATATATATATGAAGACAGTATCATCGTTGCAAAATACTATCATTTTAAACACCTTTTCCCGTTATGCATAGTGCAAGGTGAGGCTTGGGTTGGGAGATGGATGCATCGTATTAGGGTGGAAGTAGGATTTTTTTTTTTAAAGTAGTCTCCTCTCCTCTCATTCAGCCACTGTTCCTCTCTCTCTCTCTCTCTCTCTCTCTCTCTCTCTCTCTCTCTCTCTCTCTCTCTCTGAGACTCGCTTGCTCATTCACTCAATCACGCAGAGAGAGAGAGAGAGAGAGAGAGGAGAGAGAAGACGAGACAGACAGACAGACAGACAGACAGACAGACAGACAGACAGACCTCCGTTCCCTCCCAGACAGACAGACAGACAGACAGACCTCCGTTCCCTCCCTCTTCTTCCAGAGAGAGAGAGAAAAGAGAGAGAGAGAGAGAGAGAGAGAGAGAGAGAGATCGGCTTCTGTTCTCTCCCTCTTCTCCAAATTTCGAAATGTTTGTTGAAAATATTTATAAATGTGGAAAGAAATGAAATAGCTTTGTTTGCTTTCAAGGTTGAATAAATTACAAGGAATACGAAATAAACTGAACTTTATTTTCAAACCTCGATTGTTGGGGATCTTCCTCACACAAGTTCACAATTAATTTTGAAAGAATACTAAACTGTATGAACAATACTGATAAAACTATTAAGGCCGAAGAAATTTCAATTGTACCATAATTTCATTTGTTACTTTTTTGTAGCTGGGTGATGTGAATGCCAGATGACTAATTCAAGGATGTGGAATAAGTTTGGAGAGAGAGAGAGAGGAGAGGAGAGAGAGAGAGAGAGAGAGAGAGAGAGAGAGAGATATGGCTGGAACTCGTTTGTTGAGGAAGACACACTGTCGCATATCACCACCAGAATTGTTTCTTTTTCCGAGAATGTCACGTATTTGAAAAAAAAAAGCAAAAATTAAGTGAATACAAACATTTCAATATTCATGCTAAACTAAGGCACAGAGCATTCTTGATGCATTGATTAAAAGTACTGGATGGTACATGGATCGATCAACGAGCAAACGTACATTTCCACTGAGGTTTCTATTTGTCAACGAATGCCAGTGCATAGAAATATTGACGAGTCTTCTATATATACTACATCTCAATTCCAATAGATGTGATTTGAGAACACCTGACTGCCTGTTTCCTAGTGGCCGATGTTTAAAGAATTCGTAAAGAACAAATATATTGTACATTTACGGCCCCTCCATCTAGAAATGGTACGCATCAATGTTTTGATTTGCTGAGTGGGACGAAAAGCTTCGTAACGCACAACATAATTCATTTGCGTCGCTTTACTCTGGTAACAAAAATAGTTAAACAAGCCATTTCAAATGTCCGCCATATTCACAATAACAGACTTGGATGTGACGCAACGGACGCTCAGTTTGAGCACTCGGGCTTTCCGAAGTGTGCATTTCCCTTGCTGTATGTTTCATGGAGACACTCTTCACTATTTCCAGTCATTATCATTCTTTATTGTAATGTTAATAACACATATTGAAGTGATCAAGATATATTTGAGGATAATCCAGGAGGGGGATGGGGGGAGGGGGGGGGAGGGGGAGAGAGACAGTTCAGGCATACCCCTATGGCCCCAGCTGCACGTTGGCGGTTTAGGCGGTTGAGAGACAACAGCATGGGTCTGCTAGAACTGTCCGGTTGGAGCAGCTTGGGAGGGGCGCACAGTTTTGACGTTGACACCGGTCCGCGGCACGAGTCCGCAGCAAACTTTAATGGTATATTCCTTATTCCGTATCCTGTCTTCCCACTAAGTTTTGATAAGAACGGTTCGTTAGTTTTGTGTAATCTTGCTGAACAGATCACGGACTGAACAGATCACGGACTGAACAGATCACGGACTCGCTTCTTGATCCAGATTCGTACAACACACCCGCACCAAAAAAACAACAACAACAAAACAACAAAAATGATGATTATGATATAATAATAATAATAATAATAATAATAATAACAATAATAATGATAATGATAATAATGATTATAATGATTAAAATGATAATAATAATGATCATAATGTTGATGATGATAATATATAACAATAATGATGATGATGATGATATTCATAATGATAATAATAACAATGGTGATTGTTGTGATGATGATGATGACGACGACGACGACGACGACGATGATGATGATGACGATTAGTTCCATTAAGAGTACTTACATAGCGCCTATCTTCGGATTCAGACCAAGGTCTCAGCGCTTCACAATTCACGTTCTCAGTTTCTCACAAAGAGCTATCAACCTGGGTAGAGACGAATAAAGGTCTTCCTCCGGCGCGATATTCGATCATCGCCCGCGTCATTCAGCCAAATACCCGTCTTTCCTTGACCACCGCCCTCCCAAACACATTGATTCTCTCCATTTTTCACTGAAGATGCATGCTATATGTACACGTGTCATCCATACCGCCACCGAATTGGTCTGCCTTCCAAAAGTTGGTGAAGAGATTGTATGTGTGTGAACATTTTATGCGTGCGTTCACAAACGGAACCGTGATTTAAAGTTTCATACAGACAATTCTTCTTGAAATGGAGTCAGAATCAAACTTAACTCTGAGGGAAAAATCCCTCTGGACCGAAATGGCCCGGCGGAGATTCGAACCCGCAGCCACAGGGACACCAGGCCCACAAGCCCGGCGCTCTGCTTTTTGAGCAGTTTGCTTTTGGTGCCACACTCCGTCATTCAACAAAGTTTCG
>CM065726.1:21624716-21627216 GCA_033310375.1 Conus canariensis
TATCCCAGGTCAAGGCAACTGGAAGGGCTGAACTGATCAGTCTCACACTTATTATTGACATCACCTGAGCTATCTGTGAATTGCGCCGAGAAAATTCCTTTTTTTTTTTTTTAATGTTGTTAGAGCTCGATTTCACAACTCATTGTACCTTTCGGACAACGTTTTGATGAAAGCGCTTTGCACTCAAGGTGATTCTCAAAATATTGTTGTTGTTGAGATATATATATATATATATATATATATATATATATATTACTTTTTTTTTTGGGGGGGGGGGGGGTTGCAGCGGGGGTGGGGGTGATTCTTGTGTGAAGATGGCAGAACGAAACGTTGTTCAGCTCGTTTGCACGTCGTGTTGGTTCTGGTGTTCTTGAAAATTCTGACTGATTCTGAGAAATAGGCGGCAGCCTTTACTGACAGCATACTCTCTCTCTCTCTCTCTCTCTCTCTCTCTCTCTCTCTCTCTCTCTCTCTCTCAGACCACCACCACAGCCATCAGCCTCTCTCTCTCTCTCTCTCTCTCTCTCTCTCTCTCTCTCTCTCTCTCTCACGAAGACCACCACCACAGCCATTATCAACACTATGATTACGACTATCACCACACCATTAACAACCCTATTGCTGGAGCCACCTTACAGTCGGGCACACGGAGCTTCATTTCCGTGGGAACTCTCACCAGAACCCACTGTGTCTCTGTGGAGTGGGCCATAAGGTGAAGGGAGGGGGTGGGGGGAGGCTACCTGTGCAGGCAAGCCAGCATTGCGCAGGTCCCCGATGTCGTCCACCTTGCATGATCATGTTTCCGGCAGCTCCAGCATGCGTGCCGGAAAGCGTTCGCGATACCGTGCAGGGCGGCACGTGAGACTTGATGTCGTCCTGCTGACCATTCCAGTCTTCCAGGAGACTGCACACGTCTGTCTACATTAGGTACGATACAGTTTTGTTTCTCTGGATCCGTATTGGATAACGGTACGCTTCTGGCCTTAATCCATCTCTCCCCCTTCGTGTTCATTTCTAACTTTCTGTTTGTGGCAGAGGCAGAGAGTGTAGAAAGGTAGAGGAAGGGGGAAAGGAGGGTGATGATGAGATGATAAGGAAAGGTAACAAGGGGAGGGGAGGAAGGATATATTCATTTTAAAAAGCGGACATCTGCTGTTCATCATATAAAAATGGATGAAAGTAAACTGAAATACAGAAAGTAAACTCAAATGTGAATACAAATTTGACTCATACCCTACCCCCCCCCCCCCCCCACACACACACACACACACCGCTCTACAGGTTTTATTTCCACAAATCCATTTAACACACCCAACAATGTAAAGCAGCTCCTACAGAGTCATAAGAATATCAAAACACAAACAGTTTACACATTCTTGTAAATGAAAAAAAAAAAGAAGAAAAGGCAACTACTAATCCAGCAACACACAGAAATCGACACCATTCGTTGCCATATGTGTGCAATAAGAAAATATTAAAATGACTGGCGCCACTGAAATATCAGACTTTTGAATGTACTACATCGTGTGCTTTTGTCTTTTTGTTGTCGTTGTTATTGTACGACCAAAACCTTAAGTTTATTTGTTAGAAACAATTTTTTACAATAGCTTTGCTTTCTCTCAGTAAGTTATTTTGACAACAGTTCAAGCACGGTAACCATTTTCTAACAAAATCGTAATGCTGCACATCTATTGCTTTTACACGTTTTTCTTTTTTTTTCTACTTCATTCAAAAATGTTAGTAAATTTGTTTTGTTCTTATGTATTCTAATTGGCAGGTACAAACATTTCAAATATTGTTATTCATACTTTTAATTTTAGTTGCATATCATCTTAAGTGGAATGTAGCAGGGATGTTGTTTCCTTATTATCTGCCCTTGACTGTGGGTCATTGAAGCGCCGTCACGGCCAGCCGGACTGCCAGGGAAGCCAGCAGGTCCCCGAATTCAGCCATGAATAACAGTGTAGACACGTTTACTGCCTGTCCGGTCCATCTCGTGGTCCAGTTCTTCGGCCTGCCCCGGGATGCCGACCTGCCGCCGTACTCTGGAGGATGGTGTTGGGTTAGGAAGAAAAGTTCGCCTGTGGCTTCTCACCAGCTCTGTTTACTAGCTCCTATACTGCATGGAGCTTTTTGTTTATGTCGTAGCTTTGTGCTAAAGGTATGGTCTTCACCATCACAGAACAGGTGATGAAACCTGCCAGAACGCTCGAACTGAAGATGGTAGTTATGAACCAGCTGCTTGCAGCTACCGCAACACAGTTAGTAGAGCACCGGACTCGTAATCCTGGTGATCCTGGGTTTGCGGGTTCGAATCTCCGCCGGGCTGTTTCGATACAAGGGGATTTTTTTCCTCGGAGTTAACTCTGGTTCTAACAACGTTTCTGGAAAAGTCCAAATGAGACTATGAAGCAAGGTTCCATGTTTGAACACACGCATAATATCTTGCACACACGTAAAATCCCATTACCAACTTTCGGAGAGAAGGCCAGTTTGGTCT
>CM065726.1:21632216-21654716 GCA_033310375.1 Conus canariensis
GACCACAGAGTCTGGTTATTGGTAGGTTTACTAGTTTCAGCCAATATTTAATACATTTAATATAACTTATAATAAATAGAGGGTATCGTCCACTTTCGCCATAAACCATTTTATTTGAAGCGTGCAAGGGTACGTGGATAATACATTTTATTGCATAAGTATGAACTTTTTCCATTCGGCTGTTATCCATCATACCCGACTTCCTATGCATATGTCAAAATAGGCTGTATCTGTGAATCGAATGATTTCCAAGATGGATTCACATCGTTGGAGTTCAATTTTTTCGTAGTCCTCAGAATATCCATGACACCTCGCTTTCCCTTTCTGCACATCTCAAGCCAGCCCTTACTCAAACTTAATTTTGTCGTGAATAACATCCCAAGGTATTTATAGCTACTTGTCACTCTAACTTCTACTCCACCATAAACCATCTTTCATATTTTGATAAGTAACCATTATTTCTAAAAACCATTATATTAGTTTTGCTTAGGTTCACCGTTGATTTTAACCTATCTGACTCCCTTTTCCATGTGTCTGACTGATTTTGCAAACCAGTAGGGGTATCTGCTAGGAGGATAAACATCATCAGCGAAAAGCATTAGAAATAAATCAGCAGCACCAGATAACATTTGTATTCCATGTTTCCCTCCCCCCGTTATCTCTATCGCTAATTCTTTTATGAAGAATGTGAACAAAAGTGGGCTAAGCAGACACCCTTGTTTCACTCCCCGCAGGCAGCTGAAATAATCGGTATAAGTACCTTTCTCTCGAACACATGCAATAACAGACTCATACATTCCATGAACAGCTGCATACAACTTCCCATTTACGCTATTTTTCCTTAAAATACACCATAGAACATTTCTGTTGACGAAATCGAAAGCTTTCTGGAAATCAATAAATGCAGCATACAATTTGGATTTTGTTATTAAGTATTTTTGTACTAAAGCATACAGAGTAAACATATAATCTATTGTACTATATTTGGATCGGAATCCAGCCTGCTCTTCCATTATTTTCTCTTCTGTCTCTGCCCATGCTGTTAATGGTTTGTTAAGTATATGTGTATATATTTTACTAATAATACTCGTCAGTGTGACACCTCGATAGTTGTCAGGATTGCCACTATCACCTTTCTTGTGAAGAGGAACTATTATGGATTGAGAGAGAGAGAGAGAGAGAGAGAGAGAGAGAGAGAGAGAGAGAGAGAGAGAGAGAGAGAACAATTTCAAATTTGTAAAGTTTGTACACGCACTGAAAATACATCTTTCAATTCACGCAGTAAGCTATTTCAAGCGTGGATGAATCTGTTCAGTAGTATGTTGTTTTTTTTCATGGCTGACTTTCCACAGTAATCACCACGACCACCAAGCGATCAACAGAAACGGACAACAGTCAAGGAATTCATAAACTGTCCACTGAGAATGTTTTGAGGCGAGGACACACTTTCATCCCAGGACACCGGCTTGCACAATATTCTGCACACACGTAAAGCGGCACACAAACTGACTGGTTCTGCGTTGTTGACAGAAGTGAATATTCTGCACACACGTAAAGCGGCACACAAACTGACTGGTACTGCGTTGTTGACAAGTGAATATTCTGCACACACGTAAAGCGGCACACAAACTGACTGGTACTGCGTTGTTGACAGAAGTGAAATCACAGGTTTATTTAAAGACCGCATCCTTTTCTACTGGTGAGGTAAGCTGATTTTGCACTTAAAAATTTGGCAAAATGATTCGAGTTTTCGGAATAAGTAATATATAATCAGGACATGATAATGTTCGTCTTTGTCATATCTCTTCCGTGTTCACTGATGCGTGAAGACAAACATATAAACACACACACACACAAAAGCTTATAAATCTCCTCTCTCTCTCTCTCTCTCTCTCTCTCTCGCTCTCTTCCTCTCTCTCTCTCTCTCTCTCTCTGCTCTCTCTCTGGGGGGGGGGGGGGGTGGGGAGGGTCTCCAAGTTTGTGAACACATGAGTGCTGACAGAAGTAGGCTACAACGCAAATCTTTCACAGCAATCTACGAAAGTGGACTGAATTAAAACAAGTCAGTGAATATTATCAGAAATTTTGGGAACAACGTCATTGGCAGGTACTGTCAGTGTGGGCACAGGTGGTCACTTCAATGCAGACGGACTGAAAAGGTTTGCATTCGACCTCATTTCTGTGTCCCACCTACGCTGACACGGTCAAGGTCATGTTTCTCAAAGGCGCACGACGTTCAGCAAAATCTGACGGTATGCACAGGCGTGTGTATTTGATTTCCTTTAGAGTACATACTGCTTGAGAAGGAATGACAGGAGGGGGAGGGAGTGGGATGTAGGGCTTTGGGGTTGCAGGGGAGGGAAGGTGATTAATATGATGAAGTATGACGAGCCAGAGAGAAAATGACAATGTGACGAGTATAACTAGCCAAAGATAACAACTTGCAGGGGAAGATAATGAAATTCCACAACAGTAATGATGATGATAACAATGGTAATGACACATAAGTAGCGTTGATCTGTGAACAGATCGTATTTTTCAAAATTTATGTTATTTACAACAACAACAACAACAACAAAATATATATATACAGACAAACGACCAAACATGTCAACAAACAATCAACACTGGCACAACAACAGCAGCAACAAACAATCAACACCGGCACAACAAGCAGCAGCAACAAACAATCAACACTGGCACAACAACAACAGCAACAAACAATCAACACCAGCACAACAACACCAACAACAAACAATCAACACTGGCACAACAACAACAGCAACAAACAATCAACACCACAACAACAGCAGCAACAAACATCAACACTGGCACAACAACAGCAACAAACAATCAACACTGGCAACAAACAACAACAGACAACAAACAATCAACACTGGCACAACAACAGCAGCAACAAACAATCAACACGGCACAACAACAGCAGCAACAAACAATCAACACTGGCACAACAACAGCAGCAACAAACAATCAACACTGGCACAACAACAGCAGCAACAAACAATCAACACTGGCACAACAACAGCAGCAACAAACAATCAACACTGGCACAACAACAGCAGCAACAAACAATCAACACTGGCACAACAACAGCAGCAACAAACAATCAACACTGGCACAACAACAGACAAGCAACAAACAATCAACACTGGCACAACAACAGCAGCAACAAACAATCAACACTGGCACAACAACAGCAACAACAAACAATCAACACTGGCACAACAACAGCAGCAACAAACAATCAACACTGGCACAACAACACAACAAACAATCAAACTGGCACAACAACAGCACAAACAAACAATCAACACTGGCACAACAACAGCAGCAACAAACAATCAACACTGGCACAACAACACAGCAACAAACAATCAACACTGGCCACAACAACAGCACACAAACAATCAACACTGGCAAACAACAACAGCAGCAAACAATCAACACTGGCACAACAACAGCAACAAACAATCAACACTGGCACAACACACAACAGCAACAAACAATCAACACTGCACAACAACAACAGCAACAAACAATCAACACGGCACAACAACAGCAAACAAACAATCAACACTGGCACAACAACAACAGCAACAAACAATCAACACGGCACAACAACAACAGCAACAAACAATCAACACTGGCACAACAAAACAGCAACAAACAACAACACTGGCACAACAACAGCAACAAACAATCAACACTGGCACAACAACAACAGCAAACAAAACAATCACACTGGCACAACAACACACAACAAAACAACAACACAGCACAAAACACACAAACACACACAAACAATCAACACTGGCACAACAAACACAACAAACAATCAACACATGGCCACAACAACACAGCAACAAACAATCAACACGGCAAAACACAACACACAAACAATCAACACGCACACAACAGCAGCAACAACATCAACACTGCACAACAACACACAACAAACAATCAACACTGGCACAACAACAGCAACAAACAACAAACACAACACAGCAGCAACACAACAACATGCAAACAAACAAAACAATAACTGGCACAACAACACAGCACAAACAATCAACACTGCACAAACACACAAACAACAACAGCAACAACACAAAAACAACACACGCACAACAACAACAGCAACAAACAATCAAACACACAGCACAACAACAAACAACACAACACAACACAACAAACAATCAACACTGGCACAACAACACAACAACAAACAATCAACACTGCACACAACACACAAACAATCAAACCACAACACACAACAAACAATCAACACTGCACAACACAGCAACAAACAATCAACACTGCAAAACAACCAACAGCAACACAAACAATCAACACTGGCAAACCACAACAACAACATGCACACAAACACAACAAACAATCAACACTGGCACAACACAGCAGCAACAAACAATCAACACGGCACAACAACAACACAAACAACAACACCAAACAACACGCAACAAACAATCAACACGCACAACAACAAACAAACAACAACCGCACAACACACACAAACAATCAACACTCACAACAACAACAAAACATCAACACTGGCACAACAAACAGCAACAAACAATCAACACTGGCACACAACAACACACACAACAAACAACAACAACCGCACAACAACACACAACAAACAATCAACACTGGCACAACACAGCACAACAAACAATCAACACTGGCACAACAACACACAACAACAATCAACAGCACAACAACAGCACACAAAACAACAACACTGCACAACAAACAACAAACAATCAACACTGGCACAAAACACAACAAACAATCAAACCACAACAACACAGCAACAAACATCAACACTGGCACAACAACACACAACAAACAATCAACACTGCACACAACAGCAACAACAAACAATCAACACTGGCAACAACAACACACAACACAAACAATCAACACTGGCACAACACACAACAACATAACCGCACAAACAACACCAACAACAATCCAACACCCACACACACAACAAACAATCAACACGGCACAACAACACAAAAAACAACACACAACAACCAGCAACAAACAACAACACCACAACAACAGCAGCAACAAACAATCACACGGCACAACAAACACAACAAACAATCAACACGCACAACAACACACAACAAACAATCACACGGCACAACAACACACAACAAAATCAACATGCAAACAAGCAAACAATAACACGCACACAAACAACAACACACAGCACAACAACAAAAAACAAACACTGGCACACAACAACAAAAACAAACACAACACCAAACACACCACACAACACAACAAACAATAACCCAAACAACCAACAACAACAATGGCACAACAACAAACAACAAAACACAACACAAACAAACGCACACAACAACAACACCAAACAACACACAACAACAATCAACACGGCACAACAACACAAACAAACAATCACACTGGCACAAACAACAACAAACAATCAACGCACAACAAACACAACAACAAACACAACACACAACACAACAAAACAAACAATCAAACAAACAACAACAAACAATCAAACGGACAACAACAGCAACAAACAATCAACATGCACAAACACACAACAAACAATCAACACTGGCACAACAACACACAAAAACAATCAACACTGCACAACAACACAACAACAATCAAACAAACAACCAGCAAAAACAAACAGACAACAACACCAACAACATCAACACTGCACAACAACAAGCAACAACAATCAACACGGCACAACAACAGCACAAAACAATCAACTACAACAACACAACAAACAACAACACGCACAACACAACAACAAACAATCAACACTGCACAACACAACAACAAACAATCACATGCACAACACAACAAACAACAACACTCACAAACACACACAACAACAAAGCACACAGCAACAAACAATCAACACGGCACAACAACACAGCAACAACAATCAACAGCACAAACAGCAAACAAACATAACACCACAAACACCACACAACAAACAATCAACACTGGCACAACACAGCAAAAACAAAACAAACACACAAACAACGCACAACAAACAAACAACAACTGGCACAACACAGCAACAAACAATCAACACTGGCACAACAACAGCACAACAAACAATCAACACTGGCACAACAACAGCAGCAACAAACAATCAACACTGGCACAACAACAGCAGCAACAAACAATCAACACTGGAAAACAACAGCACAACAAACAATCAACACTGGCACAACAACAGCAACAAACAATCAACACTGGCACAACAACAGCAGCAACAAACAATCAACACTGGCACAACAACAGCAGCAACAAACAATCAACACCGGCACAACAACAGCAGCAACAAACAATCAACACTGGCACAACAACAGCAACAAACAATCAACACTGGCACAACAACAGCAGCAACAAACAATCAACACTGGCACAACAACAGCAGCAACAAACAATCAACACTGGCACAACAACAGCAACAAACAATCAACACTGGCACAACAGCAGCAACAAACAATCAACACTGGCACAACAGCAACAACAAACAATCAACACTGGCACAACAACAGCAACAAACAATCAACACCAGCACAACAACAGCAGCAACAAACAATCAACACTGGCACAACAACAGCAACAAACAATCAACACTGGCACAACAACAGCAACAAACAATCAACACTGGCACAACAACAGCAGCAACAAACAATCAACACTGGCACAACAACAGCAGCAACAAACAATCAACACTGGCACAACAACAACAGCAACAAACAATCAACACTGGCACAACAACAACAGCAACAATCAACACTGGCACAACAACAGCAGCAACAAATAATGAGCTAGCTAGAGAAGCAAGGTTAAGGAAATCAAGAAGTGAGAAATATTTAGACATGATATGAAAAACCCTTAAAAAATGAAGAAAAAAAAAAAAGGGGGGGGGGGGGGGGGGTGTTCAGATACAGTACTGAAAGCATGATAGGTGTGCTTATCAATCATTTGTCTTACCATTCTGACACTATGCCCTTCAAATAGAGGTTTATATGATAACCATCCACCGTGAAACCGGTTCCAAGTCATATCAACAGGGACCACATACTTCTAAATTTCACAGTAATACTTTTGAAAATACCGAAACTGTTGATGTTGAGGGATCCGGTGGTCTATTTTACATTTGTTAAAAGAAAAGAGAAAAAATTGCAAGCAGTGAAATAAGCTCGAAAGCCTCATCTGACTCAAGATTGATATGCATTCCAAACAGCTTAATTTTATTCATTCATTCAGTTCCAGAGTATGAGTAAAGTTTTGAAAATAAAAAGCCTCCCGGAATCGTTCCTAAAACATTCTAACATGTTCACGGTACCAACACATATACTGTACACTGTCACATTCAACATTACAAAAGGAACAATATTCATCTCTGACAACATTTGTCTTGGATAGATTTGTATTTGTTACAAGTATACAATGTACAATTCTAATTTACAATTCTAATTTGAAACCACTCAACTTCATGTATTTTTTCTAATTAGTTTCCCCTGGTCAAGTTCTACACTTAATTCGGTATTCCATTTAAAGCAACATTTTGGTAAAGATTTTGTTTCCATTAATAAGTTATAGAAAACCCTTGCTCCGTAGTAGAACAGGTTATATTAGTTGGGCGTCATCTTGTCTCCCTCTGCTTCCATGAGGTAACAGACAGAAGCTTTGTAGTAAAAAAGAGTTCTCAGAGACAGTGGGATCTAACCTGTGCACGCTCTGCAGTAAGTGACAGAAGCTTTGTAGTAAAAAGGAGTTCTCAGAGACAGTGGGATCTAACCTGTGCACGCTCTGCAGTAAGTGACAGCTCACACAACCAATACTAATCATGTCTGGTCACGTTTGTCGTGTTGCTTCTGCACTCATCTGGCTGTGCACTTTGTTTTCACTTTATGTCTGGTAGCGAGTATTTCTTGCCTTCATGGCTGACTTTGGATAGTTCGTGTGTGTGTGCGTGTGTATGTGAGTGCGTGTGTGTGTGTGTGTTGTGTGTGTGTGTGTGTGTGTGTGTGTGTGTGTGTGTGTGTGTGTGTGTGTGTGTGTGTGTGTTGCAGGAAGGACACGTCATGCTGTTCAATCGATGCCAGACCCAGCTGCTGTTGGTACTCACTGTCCTCATGCCCTACGGTGTGGGTAGGTGGGGAAATTCTTGTCAAATATATCATCATTACCACCACCACCACCACCACCACCACCACCACCATCACCATTATCATCATTATTATTTTCTTCCGCCTTTATCTTGAGTTTCATCATCTTCCCATCACACTGTCGGTGTGCCATTGACGGAGCTTTTGTCTGATCTCCCTGGCGCGAGCTCTCAGTCATACGCAACACTGTAGAGGTGCTGTCACTTGTCAGTCTGTCCTGTCACCTGTCAGTGTGTCTTGTCACTTGTCAGTCTGTGTTGTCAGTCTGTGCTGTCACCTGTCGGTCTGTGTTGTCAGTCTGTGTTGTCACCTGTCAGTTTGTGTTGTCACATGTCAATCTGTGTTGTCACCTTTCAGTGTGTGTTGTCAGTCTGTGTTGTCCAATGTCAGTCTGTGTTGTCACCTGTCAGTGTGTGTTGTCAGTGTGTGTTGTCACCTGTCGGTCTGTGTTGTCAGTGTGTGTTGTCACCTGTCGGTTTGTGTTGTCAGTGTGTGTTGTCACCTGTCAGTCTGTGTTGTCATCTGTCAGTCTGTGTTGTCACCTGTCAGTCTGTGTTGTCACCTGTCGGTCTGTGATGTCAGTCTGTGTTGTCACCTGTCGGTCTGTGTTGTCAGTGTGTGTTGTCATCTGTCAGTCTGTGTTGGCACCTTTCGGTGTGTGTTGTCAGTCTGTGTTGTCAAATGTCAGTCTGTGTTGTCACCTGTCGGTCTGTGTTGTCAGTCTGTGTTGTCACCTGTCGGTCTGTGTTGCTATTGTGTGTTGTCATCTGTCAGTCTGTGTTGGCACCTTTCAGTGTGTGTTGTCAGTCTGTATTGTCAAATGTCGGCATGTGCACAGTCTGTGTTGTCACCTGTCAGTGTGTGTTGTCACCTGTCAGTGTATGTTGTCACCAGTCAGTCTGCATCGTCACTGCAAACTCTGTGTTGTCACTGTTAGTGTCTGTTGTCACCTGTCAGTGTCTGTTGTCACTGTCAGTGTGTGTTGTCACCTGCCAATGTCTGTTGTCACCTGTCAGTGTGTGTTGTCACCTGTCAGTGTCTGTTGTGACTATCAGTGTGTGTGTCACCTGTCAGTGTCTGGTGTCACTGTCAGTGTGTGTTGTCACCTGTCAGTGTCTGTTGTCACCTGTCAGTGTGTGTTGTCACCTGTCAGTGTCTGGTGTCACTGTCAGTGTGTGTTGTCACCTGTCAGTGTCTGTTGTCACCTGTCAGTGTGTGTTGTCACCTGTCAGTGTCTGGTGTCACTGTCAGAGTGTGTTCTCACCTGTCCATTCTTTGTTGCCACCTATCAGTGTGTGTTGTCACCTGTCAGTGTTGTTGTCACCTGTCAGTGTGTGTTGTCACCTGTCCAGTGTGTGTTGTCACTGTCACTTCAGTGTGTGTTGTCACCTGTCAGTGTCTGTTGTCACCTGTCAGTGTGTGTTGTGACTATCAGTGTCTGTTGTCACCTGTCAGTGTCTGTTGTGACTATCAGTGTGTGTTGTCACCTGTCAGTGTCTGGTGTCACTGTCAGAGTGTGTTCTCACCTGTCCATTCTTTGTTGCCACCTATCAGTGTGTGTTGTCACTGTCAGTCTGTGTTGTCACCTGTCAGTGTGTGTTGTCACTGTCAGTGTGTGTTGTCAGCTGTCAGTGTGTGTTGTCACTGTCAATGTGTGTTGTCACTTTCAGTGTCTATTTCCACTGTCAGTCTGTGTTGCCACTGTCAGTCTATGCTGCCACCTGTCAGTGTGTGTTGTCACCTGTCAGTCTGTGTTGTCACCTGTCAGTGTGTTTTGTTATCTGTCAGTGTCTGTTGTCACCTGTCTGTGTTGTCACTGTCAGCCTGTATTGCCACCTGTCAGTGTGTGTTGTCACCTGTCAGTGTGTGGTTGTCACCTGTCAGTATCTGTTGTCACATGTCAGTATCTGTTGTCACCTGTCAGTCTGTGTTGTCACTGTCAGTGTGTGTTGTCACCTGTCAGTGTGAGTTGTGTGTTGTCACCTGGCAGTGTGTGTTGTCACCTGTCAGTGTGTGTTGTCACCTGTCAGTGTGTGTTGTGTGTTGCACCTGGCAGTGTGTGTTTGTCAACTTGCAGTGTGTGTTGTCACCTGTCAGTGTGTGTTGTCACCTGTTAGTGTTGTCATCTGTCAGTCTGTGTTGTCACTGTCAGTCTGTGCTGTCACCTGTCAGACTGCGTTGTCACCTGTCAGTCTGTGGTGTTACCTGCCAGTCTCTACTGTCACCTGTCAGTTGGTGTCGTCACCTGTCAGTCTTGTTGTCACCTGCCAGTGTGTAATGTTACCCACAGTCTGTGTTGTCACATGTCAGTGTGTGCTGGCACCTGTCAGTGTGCGTTGTCACCTGTGAGTCTGTGTTGTCACCTGTCAGTGTGTGTTGTCACCTGTCAGTGTGTGTTGTCACCTGGCAGTGTGTGTTGTCACCTGTCAGTCTGTGGTGTCACCTGTCAGTCTGTGGTGTCACCTGTCAGTGTGTGTTGTGTGTTGTCACCTGTCAGTGTGTGTTGTCACCTGTCAGTCTGTGGTGTCACCTGTCAGTGTGTGTTGTCACCTGTCAGTCTGTTGTGTCACCTGTCATGTGTGTTTGTCACCTTTCAGTCTGTGTTGTTACCTGTCAATCTGTGTTGTCACCTGTCGGTGTGTGCTGTCACCTGTCAGTGCCTCCTATAAGTGTGTTTTGTCATTTGTCAGGCTGTTGTTACCTGGACAGTCTGTGCTTTCACCTGTCAGTCTGTGTTGTTACCTGTCAGTCTGTGTTGTCAGTCTGTGTTGTCACCTGTCAGTGTGTGTTGTCAGTCTGTGTTGTCACCTGTCGGTGTGTGTTGTCACCTGTCAGTCTGTGTTGTTAGTGTGCGTTGTCACCTGTCAGTCTGTGTTGTCACTTGTCAGTCTGTGTTGTCACCTGTCAGTCTGTATTGTCACCTGTCAGTCTGTGTTGTCACCTGTCAGTTTGTGTTGTCACCTGTCAGTCTGTATTGTCACCTGTCAGTCTGTGTTTTCATCTGTCAGTCTGTGTTGTCACCTGTCAGTCTGTGTTTTCATCTGTCAGTCTGTGTTGTCACCTGTCAGTCTGTGTTTTCATCTGTCAGTCTGTGTTGTCAGTGTGTGTTGTCACCTGTCAGTCTGAGTTGTCATCTGTCAGTCTGTGTTGTCACCTGTCAGTCTGTGTTGTCACCTATCAGTTTGAGTTGTCACTTGTCAGTGTGTGTTGTCACCTGTCAGTGTCTGTTGTCAGTCTGTGTTGTCACCTGCCACTCTGTGTTGTCACCTGTCAGTCTGTGTTTTCACCTGCCGCTCTGTGTTGTCACCTGTCAGTCTGTGTTGTCACCTGCCAGTCTGTGTTGTCACCTGTCAGTGTCTGTTGTCGGTCTGTGTTGTCACATGTCAGTGTCTGTTGTCAGTCTGTGTTGTCACCTGCCAGTCTGTGTTGTCACCTGTCAGTGTGTGTTGTCAGTCTGTGTTGTCACCTCTCAGTCTGTGTTGTCATCTTTTAGTCTTGTTGTCACCTGGGAGTGTGTGTTGTCACCTGTCAGTGTGTGTTGTTGTCACCTGTCAGTATGTATTGACGCCTGTCAGTCTGTGTTGTCACCTCTCAGTGTGTGCTGTACCTGTCAGTCTGTGTTGTCAGTCTGTGTTGGCACCTGTCAGTCTGTGTCCTGTCAGTCTATTCTGTCACCTGTCTGTCTGTGTTGTCACTTGTAGCCTGTGTTGTCACCTGTCTGTCTGTGTTGTCACCTGTAGTGTGTGTTGCCAACTGTTAGTCTGTGTTGTTGTCACCCGTCAGTCCGTGTTTTCACCTGTCAGTCTATGCTGTCACCTGTCTGTCTGTGTTGTCACCTGTTAGTCTGTGTTGTTGACACCTTTCAGTGTGTGTTGTTACCTGGCAGAGTGTGTTGTCACCTGTCAGTGTGTGTTGTCACCTGTCAGTCTATTCTGTCACCTGTCTGTCTGTGTTGCCACCTGTCAGAGTGTGTTGTCACCTGTTAGTCCGTGTCGTTGACACCTGTCGGTGTGTGTTGTCACCTGGCAGAGTGTGTTGTCACCTGTCAGTCTGTGTTGTCACCTGTCAGTCTGTGTTGTCACCTGTTAGTGTATGTTGTCACCTGTCAGTCTGTGTTGTCACCTGTCAGTCTGTGTTGTGACGATGCCTCAGGAACATCGGTCCTGTGCTGCATCCTAGTCAGTGTTCTAGTCATTCCATTTTGCTTGTGGTTTCTTTGTTACACGTAATTATCAGGTGTGCTGCTTATCTGTTTAGTCGTTCGTTTACTTGTTTATTTATTCGCCTATGTTATATGTAATTTTCAGGTGTTTTACTGATCTATTTAGACGTTCATCTACTAGTTTTTTTTGTTTTGTGTGTGTATGTGTGTGTGTGTGTGTTTTTTTTTTTTGGTGTCCCATCTTCTGTGCCACCTCAGTTGCAGTGTACCCAAGCCGCTCATTCCGACACCCCGTCCACAGCCACAGCCCGGTCAATCCCACCGCAGCCCCGGCACCGGCAATCGACAGGGAGCAGTCAATGTCAAGTCGTCAAGAGGCAACCCACCGGAGGAGACACTGCACTGTTGCCGAGTTGTTTCGGTGTTGTTCAGTGGCGCCTGTTCTGATCCAACACACGCACGACACCACCTACTAAGGCCCCTACTGAGGTCACCATGAGAGCAGGACATGAAGGGCTACAGAATTTGAGACTTTTTTATGCTGATCGATGAGAATGAGGATGATCAAGATGATGCTATGGATTTCCATTCCAGTCTGAGACTGCATGACAGGGTTGTACTCTACGCTTCTTTTCATAATATATCCCGGCGTCAAACAGGCCCCAGAGATACAGACACCTGCAGTGTTGGTCAGGAAATTTGAGCAACACTCTCAGAGACACATCCATTAAGTGGATGAAACTCGACTGTGTGGTCCCAGTCTTCCCAACTGAGCCCGTAGCAAACTCAACTCTGGGCAGAAGCCGGTCTGAGCAGAAAAATCCCACATGACTCTGATGGGAATCGAACCCGCGACCTCCCAACCGGGAGTCTGCGACGCTAACCACT
Source organism: Conus canariensis (assembly GCA_033310375.1). NCBI lineage: Eukaryota > Metazoa > Mollusca > Gastropoda > Neogastropoda > Conidae > Conus > Conus canariensis. The sequence goes on from CM065726.1 coordinate 21,645,498, forward strand.
TCGCCACGGCGGCTGGTATTTACTAGTTTGTTGCCTATTCGTTATTGTTGGCTAGTGCTCTGATCGTATTGAAGATTTTAGGATATGAAATACCACATTATCATAATCATATCACGTAATATGTCACATATTCACGGGCCGTACCACCCTGGATGGTGGTGATGTTTGTGACTGCACGGGAGTCATGTGACCAACAGGCGGGGACACGGAGTGCTCCACGGGACGGATCTGCTTCCCGGACGGCCATATTCCGGAAGGACTGACAGACAAAGACGACGACTACTACTGCTGTCTGGAGGAGAACACACGGCGCCATCAGAACACGCTGCCAGACGGCTCGCAGAACTGTAGCTGTGTGGACTACTTCACGGCGGAGGAAGACATGAAAGAATTGGCTGACAGCACCGAGGATAAAGGTGAAGGTTGACATTGTCCCTTACCCTAGCTAGCGGGAAGGTAAAGTAAACCTGCTCCTTTCATCTCGCCATTATGATGATAAACGTTCACCTGTTCAGTTAACTTAACCCGGTGTTAAGGTTAAAAAAAAAACCTTACCTGTTCAGTTAAGCTAATCAACCTGTAGGCAATGTTTGACTACTCCTTAACCTGACCAATATTAAGGTAAAGATCTATGTGTTCACTTAACCTGACGAATTATAGGAAAAGTTTGCCTGTTCGCTTCACCTAACCAACATGGAAGTGAAAATGAACATATTTTCTTGTGCTATTCAGTTTGAAGGTCAAGGTTAACCTGTTTCCTTAGTTCATCCAGTATATGGGTAATGTTTTGGCTGTTCGACCATCAGTAGAAAGGTGAAGGTTTGCCCGTTCTGTTGGTCAACCTGACCAATATGGGAGTAGAGATTACCTGTTGCGTATGTAAGCACGAACACATGCATGGACAAACGAAGGCACGCAAGCATATACGCAAGTGCGTTCCCCCCCCCCCCCCCCTCACGTTTGTATTATTTCTCTTCTCTTCTCTTCTCTTCTCTTCTCTTCTCTCTCTCTCTCTCTCTCTCTCTCTCTCTCTCTCTCTCTCTCTCTCTCTCTCTCTCTCTCTCTTGTACAGTATAATCCGATACAATGCTGCACGACTCAACAGTACAGAACAACCCAATACAGTACAGAACAACAAAATACATTACAGATCAATCCAATTCATTACAGAAAAACTCAGCACACAGCAGAATAATCCAACACATTTTAGAACCACACACATTTCAGAACAACCCGACACGTTACAGAATTGCCAAATGCAGTACAGAACATCCTGACACATTATAGTAATCCACGTTACAGAGCTGCTCAAGGTATTATCCAACACATTACAAAGCCGAACAGGGTGTTACAGAACAATTCGACACATTACAGTAATCCAACACATTACAGAGCACCACAGGGTGTTACAGAACAACCCGACACATTGCAGTAATCCACACATTACAGATCTTCAGAACAACACGACACATTACAGTATTCCAACACATTACAGACCAGTCCAGGGTGTTACAGAACATCCCGACACATCACAGTTGTCCCACACATTACAGACCAGTCCTAGGAGTTGCAGAACAACACGACACATTACAGTATTCCAACACATTACAGACCAGTCCAGGGTGTTACAGAACAACCCGACACATTACAGTAATCCTAAATGTTACAGACCAGTCCAGGGTGTTACAGAACAACCCGACACATCACAGTTGTCCTACACATTACAGACCAGTCCTGGCAGTTATAGAACAACCCGACACATTACAGTAATCCTAAATATTACAGACCAGTCCAGGGTGTTACAGAACAACCCGACACATTACAGTAATCATACACATTACAGACCAGTCCAGGGAGTTACAGAACAACCCGACACATTACAGTAATCCTAAACATTACTGACCAGTTCAGGGTTTTACAGAACAACCCGACACATCCCAGTAATCATACACATTACAGACCAGTCCAGGGTGTTGCAGAACAACCCGACACATTACAGTAATCATACACATTACAGACCAGTCCAGGGAGTTACAGAACAACACGACACATTACAGTAATCATACACATTACAGACCAGTCCAGGGAGTTACAGAACAACACGACACATTACAGTAATCATACACATTACAGACCAGTCCAGGGCGTGGGTAGCCTAACATGCTAAAGAACAGCAAAACACATTTCAGAGCAACAACAATAACGACAACGAGAACAACAGCAGCAGCAGCAACAACAACAACGACAACAACAGCAACAACAATCAAACATATAACAACCCTACCCAACACATTACAGAACAATCCAATACATTACAGAACAATCCAACTCATTACAGAACAATCCAATACATTACATAACGCTCCAATACACAAAGGTGCAATCAATCAGTCACATTACGGGTTATGCAACACATTACAGAACAATTCAATACATTACAACTAAACCAAATCCATGGCAGAACAACTGAATACATTACAAAATAACCCCAAATACATTACAGAAAGATTCAACACAGTACAACCAAACCCAACACATCAAATGACAACACAGTACCGAACAGTTACACATAACCATACCACACCTCATCCCATCCACCATACCACCCCACTCCACCTTACCACACCCCGCCATATCAAACCACAGCACAGCACATCACACACACAGCACCACTACATCACATCACACCACACCACTACACCTATCATCCATCCACCCCCTAGACCACATCACATCAACCACCTCATCTCACCACACATACCACATTAACCACATCACCCACACTATATCACAAGACACGCACCACACTGCAACCACACTACACCACACCACACCACACCACACCATATTACACCACTTCACACCACACCACATCAACACACACCGTGCCACATTAACCATTTCACAACCACACCACACCATACCACATTACACCACTTCACACCACACCACATCACACCACACCGTGCCACATTAAACCACTTCACACCACCCACCACTACCATTACACACATTACACCAACACATCACCCCACCACACATACCACATTAAACCACTTCACACCACACCACACCATACCACATTACACCACTTCACACCACACATCACCCCCCCACACCATACCACATTAAACCACTTCACACCACACCATACCATACCACATTACACCACTCACACCACACTATCAGACCACATACACTCACAACATACACCACTCCACACCACACACACCATACTATACCACATACACCACATCACACCACACCACATTACACCCATCACACCACACCATACCACATTACACACACACCACACCATCAACCACACCATACCACATCACACACTCACACCACACCATACCAACCAAAATACACTGCACAACATACACCACTCCACACCACACAACACCATACTATACCACACCACACACATCACACCACACCATACCGCATGACACCACTTCACACACACCATATCAGATCACAATACACTGAACCATATACACCCACTCCACTCAACCCCAACCACACCACACACATCAGGTCACTCTATCAACACACCACATTACACCACCACACTACACCCACCCCACCATGTTAGACCACACCATAGTGCATCGCACTGCCACACAATTTCATACTGCACCAGACTACACCACAGTTCATCACATCACATGACACCCCACACCACCATTTCATATCACACCACATAGCACACTACACGACACCACAGACTACACAACATCACGCAAAGCCATTTCATGTCGCAGCACACCACATCACTTCACACCACACACACACACACCACACCACACCACCACACCACACCACACCAACCATCCACTTCACATTGTACCACATCATACCACAGTATACCCGCACCATATCACATCATGCTACACTGAACCACACCAAACCAAGCCAAACCGCACCACACTTGACCACACTACACCAGAACACAACACATGCACGATAACACAGCACACAATATCACACCACACAATATCACACCATTTGGCACTGCACTACACCACACCGCACTGCGCCACCCCATGTCACAGCGTACAATACTGCACCACCACACTATAACATCATACCATTCCACACTATAACACATCACACCATTCCGTGCCACACCACACCACACCACACCCACCACACCACACCGCACCGCACCGCACACACAACACCACACACACACACCACACCGCACCACTTCATAACATACAACACTACTTCACAGGACACCACACCACACCACACCACACCACACCGCACCACATCACACCACACCATTTCATAACATACAACACTACTTCAAAGGACACCACACCACACCACACCACACCACACCACACCACACCACTTCATAACATACAACACTACTTCATAGGACACCACACCACACCAAACCGCACCGCACTACACCACACCACACCACTCATGACATACCACTACTTCACAGGACACCACACCAACCAATCACACCGCACCACACCATACCCACCACATCACACCCCACCCACCACACACGCACCACACCGTACCACACCACACCACACCGCACCACACCACATCACACCGCACCACACACACACCACACCACACCACACACACCACACCACACCACACCCACCACACCACACCACACCACACACACACACCAACCACACCACACCACACTACATCACACCACACCACAGCACATCACACCGACACCACACCAACCCACCACACCACACCACACCACACCCACCACCACACCACCACACCCACCCACAACAACCACACCACACATCAACCACACCACACGCACACACCACACACACCGACCACACACATCACATCACACCGCACCACACCACACCACACACCAACCACACCACACCAACCACACCAAACCACACCACACCGCACCACAACACATCCAACCGACCACACACACCCACACCACACCACCAGCACCACACCACACCGCACCACACCACACCGCATCACACCACACCACATCACACCGCACCACACCACACCTGCACACAACACCACACCACCACACCCACCACACCACACCATGCCACCAACCACACCACACCACACCACACCCACCACACCACACCGAACCACACCTCACCACACCAAAACCACACCATACTGCACCAACCACACCACACCACACTACACACACACACACACACCACACCACACCGCACTACACCGCACCACACCACACCCATCACACCATACCATACCACACAACACCACACCGCACCACACCTCACCACACCACACCACTTCATAACATACAACACTACTTCACAGGACACCACACACACACCACATCACACCGCACCGCACCACACCACACACCCACCACACCACACCACATCACACTGCACCACACCACACCCACCACACCACACCACACCACTTCATAACATACAACACTACTTCACAGGACACCACACCACATCACACCGCACCATACCACACCATACACACACCGCACCACACCGCACCACACCACATCACACCACAGCACACTACAGCACACCGCACCACACCACATCGCACCGCACCACATCACACTGCATCACACCACACCTACCACACCACATCACATTACACCACACCACACCACCACACCACACTACACCACACCACACCACACCACAACACAACACATCACACCGCACCACACACACCCACCACACCAATCACACCACACCACACCACACCCACCACACCACACCACGCCACACCACAACAGAACACAACACATCACACCGCACCACACCACACCCACTACACCACACTACAACACACAAACCACCACACCACACCCACCCACCACACCACTCCACACCACAACACATCACACCGCACCACACCACACCACACCACCCACACCACACCACACCACACCACACCCTCCACACCACACCACCCCACAACACATCACACGCACCACAACCACCACACACACACCCACCACACCACACCACACCACACCGCACCCACCACACCCACTACATCACACACACACCACACCGCACCACAACACATAACACTGCACCACACCACACCACCACACCACACCGCACTGCACCACACCACACCGCACCACACCGCACCAACCAACCACACCACAACCACACCACCACACACACCACATCACACTGCACCACACCACACCCGCCACATCACACCACACCACACAACACCGACCACACCACACCACACCCCACCCACCACACCACACCGCACCACACCACACCACACCACACCATACCGCGCCACACCACACCACACCACACCACACCACACCGCCTCACATCGCACCACACCACACCACACCACACCACACCACACCGCACCACTTCATAACATACAACACTACTTCAAAGGCCACCACACCACAACACATCACACCACACCACACCTCACCACACCACACAGCTCCACACCACACCGCACCACACCACACCGCATCACACCACACCACATCACACCGCACCACACCACACCTGCCACACAACACCACACCACACCGCACCACACCACACCCACCACACCACACACACACCACTTCATAACGTACAACACTACTTCACACCGCACCATACCACACCATACCACACCGCACCACACCGCACAGCACCACATCATCACCACCACAAGCACACCGCACACACCACATCGCACCGCACCACATCACACTGCATCACACCACACCTACCACACCACATCACATTAACACCACACCACACCACACCACACCACACCACACCACATCACACCGCACCACACACACACCACCACACCAATCACACCACACCACACCACACCCACCACACCACACCACGCCACACCACAACAGAACACAACACATCACACCACACCACACCACACCCACTACACCACACCACAACACACAAACCGCACCACACCACACCACACCCACAACACCACTCCACACCACACACACATCACACCGCACCACATCACACCACATCACACACACACACCCCCACACCACACCCTCCACACCACATCACACCGCACCACACCCACCACACCACACCACACCCACCACACCACACCACACCACATCACACCGCACCACACCACACCCACTACACCACACCACACCACCGCACCACAACACATAACACTGCACCACACCACACCCACCACACCACACCACACTGCACCACACCACACTGCACCACACCGCACCACACCACACCCACCACACCACACCACATCACACTGCACCACACCACACCCGCCACATCACACCACACCACACAACACCGGACCACACCACACCACACCACACCACCACACCACACCACACCACACCACACCACACCCACCACACCACACCCACCCACCACACACACACCACACCCACCACACCACACCGCACCACACCCACACCACACCGCACCACACCACACCACACCACACCACACCACACCGCACCACACCACACCGCACCACTCCCACCACACCCACTACATCATACCACACCATACCACACCACACCACACATCACCACACCACACCACACCGCACCACACCACACCACACCACACCGCACCACACCATCCACACCACACCACACCACACCGCACCACACCACACCGCACCGCACCTGCCACACCACACCACACCACACCGCACCGCACCGCACCACACCACACCGCACCACGCCACGCGACACCGCACCGCACCGCACCGCACCGCACCACACCGCACCACACCGCACCGCACCACACCACTTCATAACATACAACACTACTTCACAGGACACCACACCACACCACACCACACCACACCACAACACACCACACCACACCACACCGCACTTCATCGCACCACACCACATCACACCACATTACACCACACCACACCCACACTGCACGTTACCGCACCACACCACACCACACCACACCACACCACACCACACCACACCGCACCGCACCGCACCACACCGCACCACACCACACACTTCATAACATACAACACTACTTCACAGACACCACACCACACCACACCACACCACACCACACCACACCACACACACCACACCACACCACACCGCACTTCATCGCACCACACCACATCACACCACACGACACCACATTACACCACACACACACACCACAACCGCACCACACCACACCACACCACAGCATACCGCACCACACCACACCACACCACACCACACCACACCGCACCGCACCGCACTACACCACACCACACCACACCACACCGCACCACTTCATAACATACAACACTACTTCACAGGACACCACACCACAACACATCACACCGCACCACACCACACCACACCACACCATACCACACCCACCACACCACACCACACCACGCCGCACCACACCACCCCACACCATACCGCACCGCACCGCACCGCACCACACCACACCACACCCCAACCCACCACACCACACCACACCGCACCGCACCACACCACACTACACCACACCACACCACACCGCACCACTTCATAACATACAACACTACTTCACAGGACACCACACACAACACATTACATCACTACACACCACACCACTCTTCATCTATTCACACCACACCACACCATACCAAACCACACTATGCCACACCACACCAAAACACACCGCACACACGCACTCACACACACACACACACACACACACACACACACACACACACACACATACGCCCGCGCGCGCGCGCACGCACACGCACACGCACCCACACGCAAACAAAGAAAGAAATAAACACACGCGCACACACGCACCACGCACACACACACACACACACACACACACACACACACACACACGCATACACACGCAAACAAACAAAGAAACAAACACACGCGCACACACGCACGCACGCGCGCCGCGCGCGCGCGCGCCACACACACACACACACACACACACACACACACCCCGTACCACTTCACACCACGCCAATCCTCACCTGTTTGCACCACACACAAAAAAATACAATACCTCACCACACCACAGTACATCATTCTTCACACTACACCTCACCACACCACTCTTCACACCATACCACTCCACACCAAACCAAACTACACCACCCTCACCTCTTCAAACCACACCACACCACACCGCAGTACACTATACCACTCTTCATCACATCACACACCAAACCACACCACAGTAAACCACACCACACCAC